>CM035431.1:101425865-101970865 GCA_020310875.1 Ceratopteris richardii
TAAGGGTTACATATTCTTCTTCGAATGTTTCCTCGACAAGGATAGGTATCATCTCTTCTGGTTCCGATAGATCAAGTGGTGGCTCTGGTCGAGGGGGTTCGGTCATATTAGATACTTCCACCTATAACTCTTGCACTTTCATATGTTGCAAGGTCAATTCTTCCAAGAGAGCCAATGGTGCCACTTCTTGTATGATAGTGGGTCCCAATGAATCTTTAAGAAACAAAGTTTTATTGGCTTCCTTGAGGGTTCGGCATTCTTCCTATAAACGATCATAGTCTTCAAGCACACGTGCATGATCTTCCAATAGTATTTGCATCGATTCAGGGGGAATAGCTTGAAAGCGGGACGGACTAAGTGGTGTATCCAGGTTGTCCAATGTAGCTTAAAAATTCTCATGATTTTGTTGTTGCAAACATTGATTTTCCTCCTTTGCTGCGTTGAGGTGTCGGCAAAGTAGCGCCATGTTGCGTGACAATTGGGAATTTCTCATCAAATGAACATCTAATTGTGATTCAACTTCTTTCACACGTTCGTGTATCTGAGCTTCAAGATTTTGTTGATGTGTCTAATATTCGGTTTCCAAATTTTGTTATTTTTGGTTAAGCTCCTCATTTTGTAGGGTGAGCGCATCTAAGCGTACCTGTAATTCTTGTGTAGTCCATTGTAGGGTGGAATGGTGTTGGCCGAGCGATGAATATTCGACATTAATTTGTTGCATACACCGTATCATTTGTTGGAGAGACGCATCAACAGTGGATGACGAAGAAGATGCAAGGGTGGGGAATGTGACATGCAGGGTGGTGTGTAATGCACTGGGAGTGGGAGTAGAGGTAAGGATAGTGGATGCAATGGCGAGTGATAGGAGTGATGTGCTATTAGACTCAAGAAATGATAGGCAGGAGATGGTTAAACCACACCCTAATAGGGAGGATTAGGAAGTAATCCTCAATCATGGCTTTTGGGGTAAGTGGTTAGCCCATCATAGTCCTAGCTGGTAGGTCATGAGTTCAATTCCCACATTTGGTATTAGAGCCTAGGAAATAGGCTTGGGAAGGAAGGCACGTGCATCGCTTTCAAAGGTGAGCCCAACATAGATTAGAGTGTATCTCCCAATCTGTAGGTTGGATTTAGACGTGTAAGATATTGTTGGAAAGCTCTCGGAAAAGCTTTCCAATGGAAACACTAGATTGGGGATCCAAGATACCTAGCATGGGTGAGAACCAGGTTCAAGATACTGAGGTTGAGAACAAGGGGCTCAAGAGACCAAGGTTGCGAACAAGGCAAGTCCGTAGGCAAGTGGCCAAGAAGCGAAAAGGCAAGGTTCTAGAGACCAAGGTTGAGAGCAGGGGTTCAAGAGACCAAGGTTGAGGACAAAATGGTTCAAGAGAGTGTTAGACCAATGATCTCTAGAAGGGGAAGAGAGTGTTAGACTCGAGAAATGACAGGCAAGAGATGGTTGAACCACACCCTAAGAGGGAGGATTAGGAAGTAATCCTCAACCATGGCTTTTGGGGTAAGTGCTTAGCCCATCATACTCCTAGCTGGTAGGTCATGAGTTCAATTCCCACACGTGCAAATAGGTGACATGTGAGATGTGGTACATGGTGTGGTGGATGCATGTAATTGTGCATCTGGTGAAGCAGTGGGTGAGAAGTCCATGTCACTAGTGGAACTTTCAGTGATTGCCACATGAAAGAGTGATGTCGGTGCTCTGGTGTGTGGTGGTGGGTGCAATTGTGTTGTGAGAGGTGAGTGAGGAGGTGTGCTTGGTGGCCATAGAAAGGGAACTTGTGGGCAAAAGTCTTGCGAGGGTCTCATAAACGAAAAAGGTGTAGATCGGGGTTGCAAAAAGGATGTGAAAGAAGTATAGAAAGAGGTTGGCTGTGTGGAGACAGGAAATGAGTATAACGGATTAGTGGTATATGGGGGAAAGTGAGGGGGCGGAGAGGTGATGTGTGGTGTTATAATAGGTGGAATGGAAACTAGGGGAGTGGGAGCGGTAGTTAGGATGGGGCTAGATTCAGGGGGGCCAAACAGAAACAGGGGACGGAATGCAAACCTCAGGGCTATCTACAACATTAGGGGAGGTCAGGGTTGGGACCGGGTGAGAAACAAGGGTTGCGCTAAGGGTATATACAAGGGAAGTGTCTTCCTCAATCAAATCAATTGTGGAGGATCCCACAGGGGGGTGTTGAAGTGATGAGACCAGTAGGGGCATGAATGTATGTACCTAGACGTTTGAGAATGCAAACCGTCGAGGATCAAACTTTGGTAAGGGCTTCCGTAACAAAAAGCATAATACTTCAGGTGCACCAACAGATTTTACCAACTCAAGCATAGCCGAGATAAAAGTCTCTTTGAAGCCTCCGCTCACCAGCTCCTCTTGTAAGATGGTTTCGCTTTGTTCTTCCATTAATTTGGTTCGTGCCCAAACTTTATGCATGTTATTGTAGAGCCATCGGATGGCGATGGTGTAAGCTGCTGCCTCGGTCGTTTCTTCTTTATACGTGCTAGCTTCTCCTGAAATTTTAGCATGGGTTTGGTGTATTTCTTCCTCGCTAGCTTCAGTATCAGCGTTGCCTTCGTCAATCACTGTGCGGTCGTCATCTTCCTTGTCAAAATTAGCATTCGCACCCTTTGATGGTGTAGTGGGGTAAGCCGGGCGTTCAAATTCTTGAGAGATGACATGGGTATCTAAAAACTGAAAATCGCTAGACAATACATCACGGATCTCAAAATTGAATGTAGTATTGATGTCTTTTGTGCCCAAACTTGTAACTGGGAAGGTGAAGGAATTAGAGACGAATGTAGAAGTGGCTACGGGAGCCTTCAGTTGTGGTGGCCATAGTCGTAATGGTCGTAGGCACGGTGGCCTCTACCTGGGATACTTCACGAAGGGTGGCAGATCTGCTCAGGTGAACACGGAGAGGGGGAACCCTTTGTTGTGGTTGAACAAGAGATTGTTGGGGCGAGGTTTCAGGTGTTGGCTGAGGTGATGGTGATGCCGGCGCTTGTAGACATGGGATGGTGCCACGCATGCACTTGACTCGTCGGGGTTTGGGGGGTCTTGTGGTCTTCTTGGAGCCTTTATATTGTTTCAATTTCTCAGTCGGTGGTGCTCTCTCTATAGTAATATCGTAGGCCAGACACATGTATATGATGTGTGTGAGGGCACAACATCCATGAATGACCTTCTTCTCCCATCGATGTCCGGCCAACAAAAGCTGATCCTGTATGTAAGTGGTGATATCAATTGTCTGAGGCCTTGTGGTATCCAAATAAAAATGAAACCAAAGATGCTTGTGTGGGATGGTGAATCATTCCTGTGCAGGGAAAGCAAAGTGTTGTAGATAGATTCGTAGCGGGGTGGTTAACTGAGGGGTGATGGCAGAGACGGTAGGCCATTTATCAACGTCGCTTCGCTTCATTGGTTCTAGGATGAGATGCTCCTTCTTTGTGGGTGTATGAGTGTCGTGAATCTTCAGTGCAGTCTTGATTAAATCTAGAGACAATGTAAACTTCTTGAAAGGTGGGTCATTCAGGATGGTAGTATGAAGACAGGGTCCAATTCTTTGCGCTCCTGCTCTCTAATAGAAGCCACTAAATAATTATGCCTATAAAAATCCGGTTTAGGGAGTTCTGCATTGAAATAATTTATAAATCCTGCCCTTTGCCATATAGATTGGAGGTCTTCGCTATTCTAGAGATTCTCGAATTCTTGTGAAAAGAATTGGTAGCATCGCCACACGTTTGCATTGTACATCAGATTAGCTTCATATATGAATTCTGCCTCTCCCAGGGGCCCTGCAAGACCTTCGAACCAGTGTGCCTTGCCGCTCACCCTTTCTGTTTGTCCTTGAGGCAAGGCTTCAATGGGCATCGGTCATGTAAAACCTTGGAATTCCTCCGAGATATCCTTAGGCAAGCTCTCAACTGGAAGAGCCGAGAAATCCACAACCGACCGCACGAGCGTTGCGCTTGTCAAACCTTCCGCTTGCATGATGGAAAATTGGTGTTGTGGACCTAAGCTGAAGTGAAAAGGAAAACACATTAGTCATGGAAAATAATTAAGATCCCAAGAAGATGAGACCAAAGACGGTTATGATATATCCATCTTCACTATAAGCCTAGTAAGAGAAGATACAAAAACATATAATCTTAAAGAAGAAATCTCGAATTGTAGTAAGTAGGTGAACAACGTGGAATGGGAAGTAGATTCGGACATACCTGAATGTTCATCGGAATAGGAATTCCTAGGCTGGGTAGAAGCCATGTCCCCAAAACACACCATCCCTAGCAAGGAAAAGGAAAATTCAAGATCTAGTCTACGAGATCAAAAGGTGAAGAAGAATAAGAGTGTGAAAACTGAGGAGGAAGAACCTCTGATGGAGGTGCCATAAAATTTTAGGAAATATGTGGTGGAAGACCGAACAATCATGATTCGAATGCCCAAAAGAGACAAAAATTCGGGAGAAGCTTATGACAATAAGGAAACCATGAAGAAAGTCATAGTGGCAATCGAGGATGGAGAAGAACGATGCACGTACATAGGACATGATTTAATGGAAGAAGAAAAAGAAAATTTGATCGCTCTATTGAAGAGGTATAGGGATGTGTTTGCTTGGAGTTACAAGGATTTGAACGGGGTAGACCCTGACATATGTTCCCATAGGATACCCATGACCATCAAGGCAAGTCCCACTAAGCAAAAGCCCTATACGTATAATGACAATTATGCATTGAAAATCAAAGAAGAAATAGACATACTCATAGAAGTCGGATTCATTTACGAAATAGAACACACCAAATGGCGTTCACCCATTGTAGTCATGCCTAAGAAAAACGGTAAGCTGAAAGTGTGCATTAACTTAAAAAAGGTCAATGCTACCATGATTAGGGATAGTTATCCTCTACCCATTACAGAACACCTGTTGGAAAGAGTCGCAAGCAATGAAGTGTACAATTTCCTTGACGGATTCTCAGGATATAACCAAGTTGCCATTGCCCCCGAGGACCAACACAAGATGGCATTTGCCACTGAGTGGGGTATCTTTGTGTTTTGCATAATGCCTTTTGGGATAACTAACGCACCTGCCACTTTTCAAAGGTTGATGTGCCATGTGTTCAAAGAATTTTTGAGAAAGAACCTAGAAGTGTATCTGGATGACTTGTGTGCTCACTCAGTACTTAGGCCACAACATATCCTGAGCTCGAATGCATCTTTGAAAAATGTAGGGAATATCAAGTTTGTTTAAACCCAGATAAGTGTGTCTTTATGGTCAGACAAGGCAAGATACTTGGCCATATAGTCTCAAAAAATGGAATCTCCACGGATGAAGATAAGGTACGAGTAATTAATGAATTACCCAGGCCAAAGAACATCAAAGAAGTACAAGCATTTATGGTCCATTGTGGTTACTACCGAAGATTCATACATGTGTATGCAATCATTGACAAACCACTCTACAACCTGCTAACCAATTTCGAGTGGACATAAGAATGCGAGAATTCCTTTAGTGAGATTAAACGATGATTGTGTTTTGCACCTATTCTAGCGGTACCTGATTGGAACAAACCTTTTACATGTACACGTAGATGCCTCTAATCATGCTATTGGATGTGTGTTGGCACAACCCACCGAGGAGGGAAATACAGATTTACCCATTGCATATGCCAGTAGGCAGTTGAACGAGGCAGAGAGAAAATACACCACTACAGAGAGAGAAGGATTAGGAATGTTCTATGTGGTGAAGAAGTTTCACCATTATTTATTAGCAAATAAGTTTAAATTCTTTATCGATCACCAAGCCCTTTTGTATTTTTCAACAAACCATGTAACACTGGTAGATTGGTACGTTGGTTTTTACTCTTGATGGAGTAAGATTTTGAAGTTGTAGTCAAGAAGGGAAAAACACACTTAAGAGCAGACCACCTCTCTAGAATAGTGTCAGGAGAAGAAGCTATAGGGGTAGTTGATGAGTTACCAGATGCATATCTTTTCAATGTTGAGATTGTCCCTGAATGGGCCATGCCATAAGTCACAGTATTGACATACGGACGTAAGAACCCTCGAGTAAAAACCCAAGAGAAAGAGGTAGTGAGAGCACAAAGATACCAACTTCTTGCAGGAAGTATCTATAGACAAGATCAGCACAATGTTCTTGCTTGGAATACAACAATTGGTTGCAATTAGCACATGTAGGTGCATTGGAGCAACACCATTCTAGACAAGCGATGCTATCAAACTTAAAAAGGCTGGGTGTGTATTGGCCATCCATGGAAAAAGATGTCAGACGACTATGTGACGAATGTCCTAACTATGGTAATAGACCCCCAATAGAACATGCCACATTATACTAGGTGATCCTAATGCCAAACTAGAGTAAGCCCTTAGTGACTTACCTAAAGACACAGATCTTTCCAGAGGACATGGCTATAGCCCATAAACGTAGCCTAGAACAAGAGGCATTAGAATACCAACTCATTGGTGATAGCTTGTATAAGTGAGGATGAGACGATTATCTGAGGATATTTGTGCACGAAAGTGAATATCTTAATCTATTGGAAGTGGCACACCAAGGTGCAGCAGGAGGACATTTTGGACCCAATCACATTATCAAAGCCATATTATTTTCAGGATTATGGTGGCCCACTCTGCATATGGATGCCCACACCTATGTCAAACGATGTGGTGTATGTCAAAGGACTCAGTATCCCCGCCCATGATGGGAGGGCGTGCATTCTCTAAATGGGGAATAGATTTTGTGGGACCCATTAATCCCCTTGCAAGGAATTCCCATGCTGAGTACATCATAGTTGCCACTGATTATCTTACGAAATGGGTAGAAGTGAAGGTCACCAGGAAAAACGATGCATGCACCACTACTAAGTTTTTGTTTGAGAATGTCTTCACAAGATATGGACTTCCTATCAAGCTTGTAAGTGATAGGGGTACTCACTTATTAAATGAGGTTATTGAATATCTATTATAAGACTTTATGGTCGTACACAAGAAATTGGCACCATACCATCTTCAAGCTAATGGATAGGCTAAGCGTACTAATAAGATATTTCATTCTCACAACCATCAACTCCATCTACATTTCCACTTGATCAATTAAATGTTCTTTAATCCGTGCCTCCTTTTTCATCTCATATTCCATCATCATATTTTTCCACTTTAGATTTTGTTCATCTAATTCAGTCTCAGACTCCACATCCATTTCTAATTTTTGAAGAATATATTCAAAGAGTCAAAGATCAATAAATACACAACTTAGTCCAGGAAACACATACAATAGTTGCAAAACATCTGGTAAGAGCATCAAAAAGTTAAGAACTAGAACAGAATACCCTTACGGATGAGGCTATAATTGAACACTCAATCAATGATAAAACCTAGGGAATTTTGCTAGAGACGTAGGGAAAAGCCACACACACATCAACCAAGAAAATTTCAGCACAACTAGTGTTAGAAGAAGAGGTATTCATAGTCCATGAGAAACAATACGAAGGTGAAGACATAGGATAAGAGTGTCAAGGCTTGTTTCAAGGATTGATGAAGATGGAAAATCTAATAAAAGTTTTAAATGCACTATTACAAGAAGATCATAGTGGAAAAGTAACCTTATGATCACACATCTCATCGTTTGAATAGAAAAATGAATCTCTATAGCCATCGCTAGATAATTTACAATGGGAGAGGCCAGCTAATGATAATACATTAGAAGAACTCAAATGACAAATCGATTACAAGTAGTGGTTCATTGCTATTACAAGAGATGAATTCCTATGGTGTCAAGAGGACATCAAAAGAGTCAAAGCAAAGAGGGATGATATAAGGAAAACATTGTTTAATGAGAAAAAAACATTCTATTTTCCATTTGATAGTGCAAGTCTATAGTTAGCTAAATTACAAGCAGAAAATGAGGCACTTAAGGCACACATACAAGCTAAAAAAGAGGAAATACTATGCTTTAAGGCCACATATGAAGTAGAACGAAGTGGACCATAGGTAGAACACAACCCACATAGAGAATATGAGGAGCCTTACTCAGCGGAACACCACTATGACATACAAGTGCCTATAGAGGAATCAGATGAGGATGACTAGGCTCAAGACTCTACTTTGGACTCACAAGAGGTGGATTATGAACCTACCATACATGAGGACATAGAGAACCTAAATAGCATGCGAGAGCAAAGAATTGTGTGATTGAAGAGTTATGAATCAATTTGAGAAGGGCTTTCTCGATCCATATCTCATTAAAAAATGGGTAAATTTCACAAGAAAGATTTGGTCTCAGCAAATGAACCTACTCATGCATATATTTGAGCTTAATATCTAGCTTTCATAAAAGAGAAGATCAATATTGATGTGGATGATGCATGCATTCTGTCACTTGATGCCGCCCAAAATCTTACATGCCAAATGATCACATAAGAAGACCCTAGATGGCACAAAAGACTCCCTAGAGAAAATCTGCATATGGCACAAGGTTATAATTAGGTTCTTGCTTTTATATAGTAATACCCTAACTATATTTACTCTCGAGATTGCTCATGGCTAAAGTACAATCACCTTTGCGTCCACTCTCACACTTCTAAAGATTGGTTGAACTATCCCAAAATGGCCTCCCCATAAGCACACACAATATCCATCAAGTATATTTGCACGAAAATAGCTTTTTCGTATTAAGAGAAAATGGATCTCCTGATCCAACTTGTCAAATGCTTATTAAAATTTTGGAAACCCTTAGACTATGCTTGATTGCATTTGATTTTGGCAATCAAAATCATCCTTCTTGGCTTCCTCCAAGACCCTTAGTTTTTGAATTTAGCCAAGCACTACCATTGAAATGCCTAATCGCATACTATAATAGATGCGAATTCTACATAGCCACCATATATAAACATTTGAAGAGGCATTCCATACTATTTTTTTGGGAAGCTATTCTACAAAGTACCATAGGGGCACACATGCTAGCTAACTGCAATTGAATTAGATCTCAAGCATTCCATAATGATTTTGATTACTCTTGGTTCCCATGGTGTGGGATGGAATGAACATAATGTTTTTGGCTAAAAATCATTTGTGCACGGACCACAAGTCTCGTGAGCATGCTAATCGGATATAAATCCCAATGCACTCCAACAAGGCCTGTCGAGAACGACAAATTTTGGGAGGGTGAGTTGTTGGAAATAAAGCATAAGAGCAGAAAGAAGTGAAGAAAAGGCCTAAATTCGAAATTGAAGACTACAAGGGGTCCACCAAATTTTCACTTGGGTCATGAAGTGCATACCATATCTCTTGGATGAGTCCAAGTAATAAGGAAGCATTGATGGAAAGAGAAGTTGTGATATTACTCCATTTTTGTGAAGAGCAAGGCAGGACTTGAGACTCCGAAGTACTTTTCCCATCATATGTAAATTTTCAAGAATTTTTGGGACTCATTTTGATGCTCCAATGATCTTTAGGACCATTTTTAAGTCATTTTTTGTCCTTTTTTCAAAAAGGCCTTGTTCTTTAGTATCAAAGAAGAGGGGAGAGATTAGAGAGAGGTAGAGAGAGGGTGTGAGAAATAGAGAGAGGTAGAGAGAGGATGAGAGAAGTAGAGAGATAAGACAAAGAGAGGTAGAGAGAGGTGAGAGAGGATGAGAGGATAAGAGAGAGAAGGAAGAGAGGGGTAGAGAGACAATAGAGTTTTTTTATTACAAAAAAGAGGGGCCATTTTTTAAAAGGGGAAGAAATGCCAAAAGTAGGAGAAAATAGCAAATGATTCCAAAAAAATAAAAAAATCTTTAAAAAATCATAAA
Organism: Ceratopteris richardii; assembly: GCA_020310875.1. NCBI lineage: Eukaryota > Viridiplantae > Streptophyta > Polypodiopsida > Polypodiales > Pteridaceae > Ceratopteris > Ceratopteris richardii. Next base: position 101,435,685 of record CM035431.1, read on the forward strand.
AAATTCTCAAAAAATCACCACAACTGCTAGACACCTTGGCACACTCAAAACCATAGAGCGCCTCCTTTTTTCTATTTCAAGAATAAAAAGAGCATTGAAGAAAGACAAAAAATGCCAAAAAGCTCTAAAACATTTCTAAAAGTTCCAAAAAAAAATCCTAAAAGTTTCCAACAAGGCGTTCATGAATTGGATTATGAAATGGCTTCTAAATTGCATGAAAATCTAAAGAAAAATCATGACAATTGATGAAAATTAATAAAATTAAGCAAAAAAATGGTACGAGAAGGCTATGTACAACCTGGACAGATTTTGCAAGTTCGAGTTGATCCAAAAAGCTTCGCTTTTGCTGATGATAGTTCCTGAGCCTGGATATGATGACTAACGAAAGATCTTTTTCCTCCAAAGTCTCTAATTGTATTGCATTCCCTTTTGGTTGTCTTCCTTTTGGGCACAATGACCATGGAATAAGGCCACTCTAAATGCTCCAGTGGAATAGTATTTCTAGCATCCTCCATCTTTTGTATCTTTGTGTTGATAATTTTAGCATACTTTTTATTTAATTTGTAACATTTCTCCCTTACCGGATTGGATCCTTCAACCAATGGAATCCCATGTTTCCCAAAACATGTAGGTACTCCTTCCAAATCTTTGTAATACCTTGCACTTACTATTATCAAAATTGCCATAAAAGATATTATCCACACCATTATCTATAACCAGATGGTCACTGGTACTGTCTTCTTATTGTTTTCATGAACTTCCTTTGTGCTTGAGTTGTTTGGAAAGATCCCATAGCAAGAAGATGAGTGTTTTGCATGCATCCAAGCCAAAAGGTCCTCTTCTTCATATAAACCCAAATCTAGGTTGTCCATCGTATCTTTTTTGATGCAAATACCAATTTTTTGCATCGTGCTGGTATGTAATTGGTTGTTTGGTCCTTCTTCTAAAAATATTTGTTGTAGCTCTCTTCCCTCTTGTTTTACCCACATAGTATCCTTTCCCCAATCATGCAACACATTGGCATGCCTGAACGAGGGTGTCTTAATCAATAGAGGAAACCTTCCATCTACTTGTGGTAGTGTTAAGACAACAAAGTCCAAAGGGAATTCATCATTACCTTGTACCTCAATTATAACTCTAGGGACCATTCCCATAGGTTTTACTATGCTTTGATCGGCCAATGTCACAGTGAGGTTGGTTGGTCTTGAAGGTTTGAGTCCAAGCTTTTTCATAGTATGTTCAAGCATCAAGTTAATGCATGTGCCACCATCCACTATAACTCCTTATAGGAGCTATTATTGATATTCGGGAAGATCTCGAGTTTGCTGTAGAGTTCGAGCAAGACGTAGTATTCCTTAAAATTGACTTTGACAAAGCCTATGACAGGCTAGAATGGGACTTTGTTCTCCAATATTTGGCTGTAGTATGAAATTCACTAAGATGATCGTTACATTGCTAGGGAACACATCAATGCAAATAAATATCAATGTCTAGTTATCAAAGACTATCAGATTAAAACGATCTATTAGGCAACAATGCCCATTGGACCCTCTGCTCTTCACTATTTCCATGGAAGGGCTCAACCATCTCGTGCAACATCACATGGAAATGGGCCATATTAAAGGTCTCTCTTTACCTCTCAACCATGGTTAGATGATCATGAGACCATTTGTAGATGACATGAATGCATTTGTGCACAATGATTTGACCAGCATTGAGGCCTTTTGGGGGTGCCTTGACACTTTCTACAAGGCATCTGGTTCCAAAATCAACCACTCCAAAACTACTTTCCGAGCCATCATCAGACCGCCACCCCAACGGCTAGTTGACCATGTTTGCCAAATTATCCCCAGGGGTCAAGTCTTCTGCCTACTCGGTATCCCAATAGGTTTTGGTGTCTCGATGGAGCAACGATGGAATTGGGTCCTTTCCAAAGTATACAAGTTAGCATTTTGGAAGGGCATGCAAATCAACCTCGTGGTCCATGCCATGGGAATTAATACCTTCCTCTTCTCCTCGACCATTTACTTTCTCTCTTGCTAGAGGCCAAAAGATCAAGAGCTTAGCAAATTGGAAAGAATTTGCAGAAACTTTCTTTGGATGGGGGACCACAATAGAAGAGGGGTTCCCAAAATTAAATGGTCTACCTGCATCAGGAAAAAAGATTGTGGGGGTCTCAGCATTATGGATATCGAAGGCATGGCTAACAAGTTGACAGCAAAGTGGATCATCAAGGCTTGGTGCAATCGTGAGACCTCTTGGGCCAAGCTCATTTTCAGGAACAAGAACATGATTACATTGGTGGGCCTCCCTGGTTAAGACGACTTGGACCTCCTTACCCTTTTATTCTCCCCAAGTCCGGTTTCCTCTAAAGGCAAGAACCTTGTGTGCTCCCTGTGGAAGAGTGGGAACAAGTTCAAACAATTTGTTAGAGTCAGAGAAGATTGGAAATGGGTGGTTAGTATCAGACAAAATTACTCAATCTGGTTTTCGATCTCAGGCATTAGGGGTGTGGCTTCTTGGCACCTCCAAAATTGCAAGAGGTTTTGGAACAAGGGATTCAGACATTGGAAACACCTCTGGAACCATGCATTGTGGTTTTTTGGAGCAGGTGGATTCTATTTTGGACTTTTGGTTCCATCTAAATTTGGTATTTGTGTTAGGCTTTAGGGCCATCCTTTGTCAAGCTCTACCTTAGTGGGCCATGCTAAGTGTCTAAACCCATGCTTTATGGGATATGAGCGATCTTGGTTTTTAGACCAGATGGATTCCATTTCTAACTTTTGGGTCCATCTAAATTTGGTATTTCTGTTAGGCTTCAGGGCTATCCCTTCTCAAGCCCAACCTTAGTGGGACGTTGAGCTCTTTAATGTTGTCCATGCTAAGTGTCCAAATCCCTGCTTTGTGGGATATGGGGGATCCTATGGATACTAAGCCTGCTTTCACTTGTACTTTCAATTAGTGCAAACTAATCTGAAAAGATTAGGCCTCAAATGGAACTTCCTAAAAAAAAAACCACTAAATTAAAAGTTCAACATCTAAAGTGTTTACCTCTACACCGAACAGCCCTTGCACAAAAAGAAGATGAATAATATTAAAGCCATGCTTTTTTGGTGTCCAAAAAGTCAGGTTTGTAACAACAATAAAATCTTTTCTTGAATCCAAAAATCACTAGCTTTCCAAATACTTTAAAATCACTAGCGTTTCAAATACTATAAAGCTCTTTTTATATCCAAAAAGCACAGCTTTCCAGATACACAAGCATGAGGCGAGAAGAATGAGGTACAGAGCCATGACTATTACGTGAGACCCTGAAAGCCAAAAGCCTTTCTCGATAGACAGAAATAATGAGGTTGTCGTGGAAGCCATTGAAGTAGAGATGGTTGTCTGTTCTGTCAGCCCCTGAAAGCCCAAAACCTTTTGTGGCAAACAGAAAGACGGCATTGTAGGAGCGATGGAGGAATCTCTCTATGCTCGAAACTGCAAGCCTTCATGTTCTATGAATGAACCAAAATTTACTTCTTTTATGTGAATCATCAGACTTTCACAACTCATCAAACCATGTGAAAATAGTTAACATAATTAAATAACATTCACACACACACACGCATGCCTAATTACAAACGTGTGCGTGTATGTGTGTGCGCGTTTGAGTGTGTTTGTATGTGTGTGTGTCTACGTGGGCGTGTCAAGTTTCATTCGATCTAGAGACCTTGCTATCATGGATTGCCTTTTTGCATGGTGATTTAGACAAAGAGTTGTACATGAAACAACTAAAAGGATATGCCATTCTTGGAAAAGAGCATCTAGTATGCAAGCTGAAAAGGAGCTTATATGGGCTAAAACAGGCCCCCAAACAATGGTATAAGTAGTTTCATGCATTTATGCTCAAACATGGGTTCAAAAGAACCCATGTGGACCATTGTTTGTACACTAAAAAGGACGAAGATGGTAGCCCAATCATTCATGTGTTGTATGTAGATGATATGCTATTGACTGGGAAGAAAAAGAGCACTGTGAATGCTCTAAAAGAGTAGTTGAACTCTGCATTTTCAATGAAAGACCTTGGGGAAGCTGAGCATATTATCGGTATGTGAATAAAAAGGGATGGCAGCAGCATACTTTGCATCTATCCCAAGAAAATTACATCCAAAAAGTGTCAAACAAATTTAATGTGGCTCATACTAAGCCTCTTGGAGTGCCATTGCAGCCACATGTTAAGCTTTCCAAGGATGAGTGTTCCAAAGATGATGATGCAACCAATTACATGAAGAGTGTTCCATATGCATCAGCTTGTGGTTTACTTATGTATGCTATAATTGCCACTCGGCTAGACATTGCTCATGTAGTGGGAGTTGTTAGTAGGTTTATGGCTAATCTTGGTAGAGCGAATTGGGAGGCAGTCAAATCTATCTTGAGATATTTGAAAGGGACCAAAGGTTAATGCATATGTTATGGAAAGGGTCCATTGGAGTTAAAAGAATTTTGTGATTCAGACATGGCATGTGATGTGGACACATGCAAGTCCACAAGTGACTATGTATACACCCTTGTAAGTGGAGCTATTTCATGGTGCTCTAGACTCCAGAGGATAGTTTCACTATCTACCATAGAGGCTAAATATATTTCAGCCAGAGAGGCTTCAAAAGAAGCCATTTGGTTAGCCCGCTTGTGCAATGAGTTTGGGATGCCTGAAAAGGCACTTGTTCTTGGATGTGATAGCTAGAGTGCCATATGTTTAGCAAAGAATGCCACATTTTATGCTCGCACAAAGCATAATGATGTGACATACCACCTCATGAGAGAGGTTGTTGACATACAAGCTACAAGAAGAGCATACCAACACAAAGGAGCAGTCATGCACAATTCGATAACAAGGCCTAATCATTTTTTTCCATAATCTATTTCCAACTCAAGTGATTTTCATCACTACACAAACATTGTAAATCCCGTTTTTGGTAGAATAGACTCCATTTTGTTCAAGTCAAGGAGTCCTTGAGCTTTAAGAGTACTATAATTAACTACATACCAATTTTCATAATTTTTAGATTCCGTTTGAGCCCTCAAATGAGCTCTAGAACATAATTTTTAACTAGGACGGACACTAGGTCTGGAGAGGGCCAAAGCTAGTCAAAAAACTATAAAAAAGATCTACAGAGCTCATTTTTGAGGTTAGATTGTTAGTGATTCGAGCTTGTGTAGGAGACTTTTTGACTAATGCAAAGAACTCCATTGCTCCTCTCTTTGTTCTTGCCTTATGTGTGCGTGTGTGTATGTGTGTGCATGTTTGTGTGCTTCTCACTCACACACTTGTGCCATCAGTTGCTCATAGTCTTCATACTAGTCCTCACCTCTCCATGGATTGACAAAACATCATCTATTGCGACAGGTAGCCCCACGCGACAGTCAGCGTCTATCGTGACAGACACCGTCTATCGCAATAGACAGGCATTTTTGGCAAAATTTAAAGTGCTATTTTTTTTGAAAATTAGGGCTAAATTTTGGGGCATATTTGCACACTCAATTACTAATACAATTACAAAGGCCTTAGAAAAATGTAGTAAACTCTTGAAAGGTCCTGATTGTCTGACTTAACCCCCTGAACCCTAAATCCACATAACTTTTTTCATACGAAATCCATTTTTTGAGCTCTAGAGCTTGTTGGAAAGCTCGTGGTGAATACTAAATGGCCTCAACTTTTTTTTTTGTAAGAATAATGCGTTGATTTTTAGATAGGTTAATTTCAAGTTGACCCATTGTGGGGTAGGTGCACCAAGGGAGCTCTAGAAGAAATTTTTTTGCAATCCAAAAGGGGGGGAAAGGGTCTTTAAAAGTGTCTGTATCAAATTGTTTGTCAATTCAAGGTAAAAACTTGAGCTAAACTTGGAATTTTTATAGTATCATTGAGAGCCTTTGGAGAAATCGAAACAAGTGCCATTGTGTGCAGACTTGGGAATGCGCTTCCTAGGCAGACAAGCATAGCAAGGAGAAGCGACTTGAGGTTGGAACATCTCTCAACCCCCTCAGTCCATTCTTAGCTTAGGTTAAGTGCGAGTAGTTGTCTTGATTGACTAGGGGTACGATAGGAATACTCATGTTCTAAGAGCCTTTAATTTCTCAAGTCTAACAATAGGTTAAATTGCAGTCAAGGGACAACTCAAGGGAAAAGAACTTAAACTAAGTGGACGAAGAACATCAAGTACGACACACTTAAGTGTTCCTCACGACTCTCAACTAAAGACAAGAAAACAAATACCCGAGAAGTTAAAAAGAACAAGTGATTGGTATCAAAAAATCAGCAACGTGGTTGTACAAGGATCATTGGGTTAATTGGAAGGGCATATGAAACTTAGATTGGGAAGACACCTAGGGAGAGACCGTCAAAGTATTAGATCATCCGAGGCTAGTGTCAACCATATAGCTAGATCTTGGGCCGAACAGTTGAGTGATTACCCCTACGCTTTAGACTCACAAACTAGTGACTCTGAGATGTCTTATAACTTGGAAAGACCTGTAGGTAGTTCAGGTGTCGCTTACCTAGAAAAACCCGAGGGTCCCTACAAGACTCAATTGGAATATATCAGGACCAACCGCTTAGGTGCACACATCTATGAGGATGGTATGAGAAGATCTGTTGTCCAAATTAAAAACCCTGATCAGCCCATTGGACTAGAACATCCTGTAGTCAAGTTTGAAAATGGTTCCTACATAGATAAAGAAGGAACAATGTATGTGGTCACCAGCCAACCAGAAAGGATGGATGAATTTGGCAACATAATCTCTGAACCTGAAATAGGTGACATAGAGCAAGGGAACTTAGGAAAAGAGCCAAAAACCCCTCAAGGCAAGTCAGACCTAACTAGAATAATCACTCCAGAGTGGGTTCCCCAGGACAATAGGAGCATAGATTTGCTCGTGAATCGAGAGACAGATGAGGCTTTTTGGAGGTACAAGCATGAGTAGCCTAACAAAGTGGGAGCACTTACCATCTATGAATTCAAAGATCCTGATAGCCCAAGCAAAGTGACCTACCTAGATAATGCCTTAGAGAGGATCTTTGTGGTCTCAGACCATAAAAGACATGCCTACACTTGGAAAGGTGAATTTGTTTTTCCCCAACCACGATCCACTGTCTCTTATGATCACCAAGGAGCTAGAACATCTCAAGCTCATGGGACTCACAGAGACAGGAGTTCAAGAAAACACCTCAAGAGACAGTAAGGCTCGTAGGAAGAAGGTTTAGGCAATACCTAGAGAGATGCCCTGCTCCAAAGTTACCCACTCCAGCCAAACAAGTGGCCTTATTTTTAGATGGATTGTTAAGTACCAAACTGAGATCATATGTGTACTTAAAGGACCCTAGATCCATCGAAGAGTGTGTATGCATGTGCATAGACATTGAGGATAATCTAGGGGAGGAATTAGGGCTCTCAAAGATCGATAAAGATCCAAATAGTTCTACTAGCCTCGCTTCCTCACAATCCACGTCGATTAAGGATCTAGTAGAGAATGTAGCTCAGAAATTAGGAGTATCTAGCAAGCAGATTCCTAGATTTTCCCCAGGGAAACAATGCTACACCTGTGGAGGAGACCATATGGCCAATGTGTGCCCTATCATGGCTCAACCACAAGTGAACCCTAACAGCCAATACTGCACCCTAGAAAGGAGATTTACCAACCACATGCATAAGAGTGTCCTTATAAGAAACAAGTTGTTAGACAAAATTATCCTCAGACATATCCACAACAAGGAAAATACCAGAATCAGTACCCACAAGAACAGTATGGTAGGCCCCAGCAATCCTATCAACCACCCTATCAAGGGTAGCAAAGACCTCAACCAGTTCTAGCGTAGCAACCCCCTCCTCCAGCCAATGTAATTCCTGTGAATACGCAGTTGTAGAAGAAAATCTGAATAGAGCCTTAGTGCGAGTAACACCATTACTTTCAGAAAGTGACACAAGTGATCATAGTTTTGACTCTACTCATATTGATAGCCCACATGCATACTACATGCAATCACCTGAGCATAATGAGTCATATTACTATGAAGACTTGAGTGAACCTAGTTGGGAGCCTGAGTATGCAAATGTCATGTACGCAAACCCCAACTCTAGACCTCAACCTAGGCAGATAAGACCTCCATTTCCTAGAGGGCCATGCTACTGATGTCAGGGAGATCACTTCATTCGTGATTTCCCTCTACCTGCACCTATACAAACCCAATATGTGACAATTCAGGGTTTTTCTCTCGATTGCGAGAAGGAGCACTTGCTAAGAGATTGTCCCAAAAACCCCACCAATATGCCAAAAATCGCTCCTATCAATGTTATTGGGTTAGTGGTAGAATCCACACACACTGTGACTTCCACTAACCCCTTGCAAGTAGTCACTAGAGCTCAGACAATACAACAGAACCAGGGCTTAGGCCAAGAAAAGAGTTATGAGGTTAGTGAGACTGAGAGCCTAGCTAAGAAAAGGACAAGAGCCTGGAGGGATAGTTGAGAGAGAATGAAAAGGCAATGGGCGAAGAAGATAAGTGAACTTGAGGAAAGTCTAGAGAGACCAAATCCAAAATAATAGAAATCACATCTCAAGCGCACTCTCACACATCACCTCCACCACTGTCCCTATCACCTTCCATCCCCCAACCTTCTAATCCACCACACATAACCCACCCACCACCCCGAGTAGGATCAATCTTAGCAGATCCCACTCCCGAGGACATAGACATGATGCTTAGAGCATATCAGGCCAAAATCTAGGAAGGGCCAAATGTAACAGATCATGTAAAGTGTTATCCTAGAACTGACCTAGAGCTAGAACGAAAAAAACTTTGCGCCAAGATGGTGGAATTGGCTCAAACCATGTTTGAAGTCAGTTGCCTCTTCAATTGCTCTAGCTCCACTAGAACACCATTGCATTTTTATGGTCTATTAGATAGATTGGAGAGGTTAATTGCAAAGTCAAGAAAAGGAGTCACCTCCTAGGCTGAGGAGAGGGCAAGTGATAGAATAAGCATTCCTCCCCAAGAAGCTTATGTGCCTAACTCCACTGAACCAGACACCTCTTCTTCTATGAATCGATATTCACAAGAATTCCCTGCGAGAGATTCAAGAAGAGAAATGGGCAAAAGAAAGTGAGAATCCTCCATCCATTGAACTTGTGGATAACCCACAAAACATTCCCTCCATTTATGGAGAATAGGAGGATGCCCCATCAAGTGAACGGTTAAACTTCGAGTCTAATTCCTTGCAGGAATTGCCTCATTTCACCGGCCCATGGGAAGCAAAATCTACTTGTATGAGAACACCCACCGTCATGGTAAGAAACGAAGACTCCATCATACCTAGGAATATGGAGGTAGTGAAGAACACTAAAGTGCAGTGCAATCTCACTTTAGAAGAGCTACTCAAGGTTAAGCATGAATTGTGGAAACATGTAGCCAAACAAGTGCCAGACGTAGCAAAACCTCATTCCGAGGTAGGATCTCATAGAATAGTGCCAGAAATACCTTTGAACAAGATAGGGGACATGAGCGAAGGAGAAGAAGGAAACACCTATCTCCCTATCACTCATCAGGGTTACACAACCAAGGCAATTTTGGACTCAGGTGCAGGTGTTGCAATTGCTACCACTTCCCTATGGAAGCATTGGGGCAAGCCAGCACTCTGGCCAACAAGAATGAAGTTGCAGATGGCCAATGGTCAGATTGAGAGACCTTTAGGACTACTAGAAGGGATAACTCTCACTATTTGTGGTGTAGAGTTTGAGCATACTTTTGCTATATGTGACTTTAGCAAAAATCAAGCCTATGAGATGATTCTGGGAAGACCATTCCTGAAACAATTGCAAGTAGTATAGGATTGGGGAACCAATTCCTTATATTTGCAACACTTAGGTGTTACAACCAAAGTCAATCTCAAGGATTTCTCTCATAGAGATGTGCCCCCCATTCAATGGAATCTCATCCATAGAGCCACAGACGATATGGAGTGAGTGCATTCCGTAGGATCAGGATCCTCATGGATGCATGAAGACACTCACTTATGGATGTGTAAAGTGGCCGAAGAGGAAGAGAAAAGGCAAGAGAGGTAGGTGTGAAGGAAATTCATAGATCAATATGAGACCGAGCGTATACACCTGTTGTATTTCCAGATGAAGAGTTTGAACCTCATGGTTGGGCAGAAATTTTAGAAACAATGGATGTAGCCATCAATGAAGAACAATAGACAACCCACTTTGATGAGGATGGCTATGACATTTGAGTCTTCACAATAGATCCAATCATGGGTGATTTGATTATTGAAGAATGCGAACCTAGCACTGATGCATTCGAGGATGCAAGCGACTCCTATCTAGAGTCAATTATTATGGACCCTCCTTTTGCATCAGATGAGGAATATTTCTATGAAGTAGAAGCTCACCCTCAGAGACACGAAGAAATTATGAATGAGGTGAGATTAGCCACACAAGTGACCACTAAGAATGAAGTCAAGAAGAGGAAGAAGAGAGAAGTCACACAAGAGGAAGAAGAATCTTTGTTTGAGGTCCCTAAAAATTTCAAGAAGTATGAAGTAAAAGATAGGAGAGTCTTGATAAGGATGCCTAAGCGTGAAGCAGTCATAGGAGAGACCTATGATAAGAAAGAAACTACAAAGAAAATCATAGTGACCATAGAGGAAGGTGAAGAGGGATGCACATACATAGGACATGACCTAAGTGAAGATGAGGAGCAGGAGTTGATAGCCTTACTACGAGAATATAGAGATGTGTTTGCATGGAGTTACAAGGACCTCAAAAAACAACATATCCACAGACGAGGAGAAAGTGAGAGCTATTGCAGAGCTACATAGGCCAAATAATGTCAAGGAAGTACAAGCCTTCATGGGTCATTGTGGCTATTATCACCGATTCATTCATATGTATGTGATCATTGCAAAGCCTCTGTACTCCCTCTTGACTAACTTTGAGTGGACTGAAGAATGTGAGAACTTCTTTAATGAGCTCAAGAGAAGATTGTGTTCAACACCAATATTGACTACTCTAGATTGGAGCAAGCCATTCCATGTCCATGTGGATGCATCCAATTATGCTATTGGATGTGTACTCGCACAACCGACTGGCGAAGGCAATATGGATCTTCCAATAGCCTATGCTAGTAGACAATTGAATGTTGCTAAATGAAATTATACCACTATTGAGAGAGAAGGGTTAGGCATGGTATATGCAGTTAAAAAATTTAGACACTATCTGCTTGCAAATAAGTTTAAATTTTTTTATTGATCATCAAGCTCTATTGTACTTAGTAAACAAGCCATGCAATATATGTAGATTAGTAAGATGGTTCCTCTTACTAATGGAATATGACTTTGAGGTAGTGGTGAGGAAAGGTAAGACTCACTTGAGAGCACATCATCTCTCAAGGCTCACATCCGGAGAGGCCCCACAAGGAGTATCAGATGATCTTCCTGATGCTTACCTGTTTAATTTGGAAGTTGTACTACAGTGGGCCAGGACATTGGTGCCAGTCTTGACATATGGGCCTAAACACCTAGTAATAAACACTCAAGATAAGGAGGTAGTAAAGGCCTAGAAGTACCATATCATGGCACAGAGTATGTACAAGCATACAGATCAAGGAATATTATCTTATTGTGTGGAAGAGGAGGAGCACGCCAAGTGGTTGCAATTAGCACATGTGGGTGCATTAGAGAACCACTACTCGAGGCAAAGAACTTAAAAGACACTGAGGAAACTCGGAGTGCACTAGCCAACTATGGAAGCAGATGTCCATAGGATGGCCAGGAATGCCCAATCTACCGTACTAAACCACCAGTGGAACATGCCACTCTTTATCGAGTGTCTTTAGTGCCAGATTGGAGCGGATCATTAGTAGCCTTCCTGAGGATGAAAACATTCCCTCAAGATATGACATTGGCTAGACAAAGGAGCTTAGAACAAGAAGCTTTAGACTATACTCTCATTGGAGATAATCTATACAGACTAGGGAAAGATGGGTATCTTAGATTATGTGTCCACGAGAGCGAATATTTGAAGATCTTGGAAACTGCTCACCAAGGTGTAGTAGGAGGACACTTTGGACCAGATAGAGTGACCAAGGCAATAATTTTTGCAGGTCTTTGGTGGCCCACACTTCACATGGATGCGCATACCTATGTGAAGAGGTGTGATGTTTGTCAGCAAACTCAGTATCCTATACATAAAGATGAGATGCCATTGAAACCTATGATGGATGGACGTGCATTCTCTAAATGGGGAATAAACTTTGTCGATCCTATTAACCTCCCAGCTAAGGGTTCCCATGCTGAATACATTATTGTGGCCACTAATTATCTAACCAAATGGGTAGAGGTAAAATCTACGACAAAGAACGATGCTCAGATGACTGCCAAGTTCTTATTTGAGAATGTGTTCACTAGATATGGACTACCGATAGAGCTAGTAAGTGATAGAGGCACAAACTTCTTGAATGAAGTCATCAAAAGCCTTCTCCAAGAATTTTTGGTGGTACATAAGAAGTCTGCCCGCTATCATCCACAAGCTAACGGACAAGCCGAGAGCACCAATAAGATTCTATGCAATGTACTGACGAAATTGGTGAATAATAAACGCTCTGATTGGGACAAACAGCTACACCATGTTGTTTGGGCATACCGAGTTGCCTATAAAACGATACTCCAAGCCACACCCTTTTAGATGGTATTTGGCCAAAATGCAATGCTACCATTGGACTTCTTGATACCTACATTAAAAGTAGCACAAGAGCATGATTAGACAGGCCATGAGCTTTCCTTTAGAATCTTTGATCTTGAACGAGTAGGTGAAACAAGGTTGAGAGCGACAACAGGAATTTATGTAGCCAAGAAAAGACAAAAAGCATATTTTGGCACACATGTGAAGAATAAGGGCTTGATAGCAGGAGACCTAGTCTTAGTCTACACTCTAAAGCAACATGCACAGAAATTAGAGAAGAGAGGCTATGGACCAATGATTATCAATAGGATCTCAACAAGTGGAGCAGTTCAACTAGCCATGCTAGAAGGCGACATCCTACCGAGTTACATCAGTGGATGCAGAGTCAAGTTATTTCAAGGACCCCTCATGAAGGAGCTGCTAAATCGACTCAACACTGCTAAGAAACGCAAGGAAGAATAAAAATGAATTCGAGAAGAAGCATAAGTAGAAGCTTTAGAATGCATCCGATGAATGAAATTGCAAAGACAAGGTAGAGATCAACCTATGTCTGACACTCAAGAAGCTCTAAGTTATCACATGGCCATGTGCGAAGCATCCAATGGATGTTCCCATAGGATAGTTGATCGAAGTCCATTTGTGACCCTAGAGGTAGGACAAGGAGAGAGTGCAAGGACCATAAGGGATTTGATTAACTCAGGAGCAGCCACTAGTGCAGTCCGACTTTCCTACTGCCAAGAATTGCAATTGAAGGTCAATCCTATCGAGGCATATCTCATAGGATTGGGAGGTGTGGTGAGGTGGAACTTCCCCTCTACATTCAAGAGGTTCTAATGGTAGTCAAAGTACTGGTGTGTGAAGACGAGGATCTTAACGAACCTCTTGTCTTGGACCAAGACTGGATCTAATGATCATGCAGTCAACCTCAACCTAAGAAGTGGACTTCTTCAGGCTTGGGTGGGCCAAAACTGCATCACGGTTGAATTAGAGAATCAAGCACTCAGACCACTAGAAAAGGCACCAAATCCTGGTCCCTCCAGGAACCCACATGAAGATAACAATGCTAATCTTGTCCAAAGTTCTATGGTGCAGAAGATTATCACTCTTGACAAAGGTGTAGAAGTCAATGAGGAGTTCCCTTCTTTTCCAAAGAGATTCCTAGGAAAGCAAGCAAGACAACACACATCACAAAGGAGGTCGATAATCAAGAAGCATGAGCAATGACCAATGCAATACAAAGTACCTCTTGGCATGAACCAGATCTGGATACGCAAGGGTGAACAACCCTCGGCTTTGCAGATAGGATCCCAAAGATGCACCAAACGAGCTACAATGTCAAGGATTACAACGGAGTATCCTAGGCATCAATCTAGACAAAACATTTCTATTTGGGTCCCCAAGCAGTCAATGAAGGCTCTCCCAAATGCTAAATAATTATGGATGCCCAAGACCTGCTTACGAGCTCAAATAGCTTCATTTCCACTCACAAGATTGAACCCACACTCACAGTCACTCTTGGCACAAATCCCAGGACAAACATCTACACTCCACACCATTACACCTTCGATTATACCTAGGAATGTCGGGAAATGGGTACCCAAAAATTCCCAAATCCAACACAATCCAGTCCACAAGTCTTTACATGTCATCACCACTAAAAGCTACAATCCCACGATCAAAGCCTTTGGAGACTTAAACCCCTTATCGAACCCCCTAACACAATTTTGTAAATCAGTCCACTCTGATGTAGGTGCATTCTGAGTACATTGCACATCCAAAAGTATGCATCTAGGGTGAACACTAACCTACTAACCAACATTCACACACATCACGAACACTCCACCTGCTAACCCCTAACCACTTTGGATGTCATGTTAGTACTGTGGAGGGAACACCATAGCATCATGTTTCCTATGCAATGCTAATATGCCTCTCTTCTTCTAGCAGATAAGCATCGATAGCTACAAACAGTCTCATGGTAAAAGCAGCAGGCCCAAGCTCACAGGCAGGAGTAAGTACTGCAGATATTAAAGTGGAGAGTCTACCTATTGACCGGGCACCAATTGAACGACCCATAGAGTTACAACATGTCCAGCAAATACCCATATCGGACACTCCCACAGGAATAACCGAGAGAGTCCATGCAAACTCTCATTGGTTCAATGGCATGCCAGGGCCCTTGGGAGAGGCTAAGTATATCTGGGAGTCCAAGTGTGAGTATGACAAGTCATGGGTGCTATTCCAATTCTTTTCCAAAGAGTTTGAGACTCTCCAGAACACACCAGAACTTCAAAGCATATGGCAACGTGCAGGGCTGGCGGAGTACTTTGAGGCACCCCCACCGGAATCAGATTTTCTATGGTGCTACCATTTGGTATCAACATTATAGGCGAATGAGGAAAAGGACAAAATAAGAACATTCATTCTTCCTTCTTTATTGGGCAACAATGAGTTGAAAAGGTTTGAACTTATGTTGGAATTGATGAGCTCTGCTTTCAACATGCACGACATGCATGTGCCCTCGGAGAAGGATGCTTTAATACCCACTAACATGAAGAACCAGAAACTACAAAAGCGGAAAGATACGGTGGCACTCACACCAAATGTGTCCATCCCTCTCCGTATGTGCATGCAACATTTTGCATTTCCAAGTCAAGATCGATTCACTCAGCCCCACAAACGGATCTGGTTTGCTCTTTAGTTGGGGGAGACAGGTGCACTATCGATAAAGCTTCCTGTATGGATTATGGAGCAGCTATATGGAGCAAATAAAAGGTCATCTAGGAAGCTAGTGGTGAATGGTTGTTGTGCAATCACACACATCAGCTACAAGTGCTTAGCATACGATGTACCCATTGGACGCGCTTTAACTTGGTCACAGTTACAAGTGTTTAAAAGACACAAAACTACCACACAACAATCCAAGCGCATGAGGAGCTCAATTCCTTGTGTCCAAACACACGAAGTTCTGATGACTCTGAAAGTCTCGCCACGAGGGGATGCCACTGGGCCTCCCTTTACCATTAGAATACCCAGAGCTGGATCTGAAGGCACATCACAAGCTTCCCCATCGACTCCTCCTGTCCCACCTGAATTTGAATTTGCTACCATCGGAGATGTTGAAGGGATGAGCACCTTTGACTTTGAATCATTCTTGCAAAATACACAACTCTCTGATGTAGAATTCTTTTCGGACACAGAAGAATAGGGCACCTCTTCCCAAAGATGGAGGAAATCCACAGAAGGCTGCCATGTACATTGGGGTGATGATCAGCAAAGAACTTCATCTCAACAATTGGAACACCCAAAGGGAGAAGCAGAGGAGGAAGAAGAAGCAAAAGCAGAAGCAGAAGAAACCACCGAACCCCAACATATACATCGATACTCTGGAGGCTATATCAGATCATGGAGCGAGTGAGGGAACAACAATTGCTCAACAAACAGAACAGTAGAATGCTCATGGTGCAGCTCTTGGAAGAAGCTGGAGTTGGCTCTGAACACAATTAAGGTCTCCTATTGATGGCAAAAACTTATGGTGTAGTGGAAACAGTCCGATTAGCGTTAAGGGGCCTCCCGTTCAATATGATCCACAAAGATTCCAAACAGGACCACGATTTGGTAAAAACATCCAGATTCCCATTACTATGGTGGAAGAACCTATTATTACATCTAAACCAATCAAGACAATCTCCCAAGTATCAAGAACTCCTAGTCAAGAACACACAGTCACCCATGAAGAGTCCATTGAGCCCATACCACCGACCCCCCCACCATCACCTCCTCGAAGAGAGGCTGTGGATATCACTTCAACTACTCATCCCACCGAGCAGACCTTCATCTTTTGTAGTCCCACCTCTAGTTCCACCTTGTTTTCATCCTTTGACAACCCTATATATCATCCCACCAATTCTATAACCGAATCCTTCATGGAGCCCGCCATAGGACAACCAGCCTCCATGCCCTCTGTCATAGGCCATCCGGACACTAGATCCACATTTCTCGGATTCCCTGTCACCATGCCTCCTTTCATGGCATTTCTACCTCCAGGCTCTCACTTCCCACCCCCATACCACCAATCCTTCAACCTGCCCATGATTTCCATTCTAGAATGTTTCAAGCCACCACCCAACCATCCTCGTCAATCCCATTCCCACCATCCAGACCACACTCATTCACCAGTATCACACACACACACCACCTACCATTCCTATATAAATGGTAGACACCATTCACATAAAGTTCTCCCTAGGGACAAAACAATGCATGCCTCTGAGGCCATGGGAATCTCCTCCTCTAAATCACTTGAAGTGTCTGTATAGATAGAGTGATGAATTGCTTTGGTTGCACTTCCTACATATGAAATGACACTCCTTCGGTTGCTTAGCACTCGTCCTGATCTCAAGTTCATTCACCCTTCTGGGCCTATGTTGGCTTCTTACTTCCCCTCACTTGGCCCTTCAACTTCTTCCAAATTGCCCTTAATTGACTTGATAGGTTCTGAACGATACCACTCTCGGCGATACCACACGAACAATACGATACCGATTTTAGCACGATACGATACCAAAACCTTCGGTGATACATTACCACCGAATGAGACAATACGATACCTGACCATTAGATGATACGATAATGGATTCCTCAAGATATGATACAAGACTAGTCGAACGATACAATACCAGTTTTTCACATGATACGATACTGGTGCAAGTGATGATACCAAAAGTCGCGATATGATACTAGCTTGGAGATGATACGATATTGAATCCCTCACGATATGATACTGTAATAATGGACGATACAATATCAGAGAGGTTGGGCGATACGATACCACGTTTTTGCATGATACAATACTAAGTTGGTGATACGATACCAACGATGCACGCGATACGATACCGCTCGATTGATGATACGTACTGTAATCGAGACGATACGATACCGAGTGGACCACGATACGATACCACCAACTGATCACGATCGTGATACCAGCTTGATGATACGATACCAAAATGGTATCATGATACTTCAAATGGGTATGCCACGATACGATACCAGACGAGTATCGTGATACTAGGGAATTTTGGTATCCCGATACCAAAACTCAACCAATTGTGATACCTCAGCCAAAATTGCACTAAACTCAAAAATTTTTGTGCAATTAGGTTTAGTTCTCACCCCTCCTCACTTTTGCCCCTCTATGTCACTCAAAGACTCTCCAAAAACTCTCTGTTCTACCCGCGATACCGGAAATGCTTCAAATCACGTGTGGTGGTGTTTCTGAAGTAAATTTTATATCAAAAGACTTGCCGTTGCTTACCTTCAAGGATGCCTTGCCTAAGATTTGAGCTCTCAAGGTTGCTTTTTAGCTTGCTAGGCACAATACCACTCAAGTGATACCAATCGCTTCTCTACTCACGATACCTGCTCTCACACTTGTGTCAAATGAACTGATTTTTTTGGTTTTTATAGTTTTGGGATACCTGAGACCTACTCTACACTTATTTTGACAATTTTTGGGATTTTTCTTGATGTTTCCAACTTCTTCCTACTCAAGTCCTCTCTCTAACCTAACCCTAACTCTTCCCTTCCTTCTTCACTCCTAACCCTAAACCTAAAAACTCATTACACACACTTCAAGAGTGTGAAGTAACAAGTGCTGAAGTGCTTGACTACTTGCAACTGAATGAATTCACTTCTACAAGTATGATTTCTTCACTCTAGAGCTATAACCATCACGGAACCCTAGTTAAGTTTGTTCCCCAGCAACGGCACCCAAAACATGTGTACCTAAGTCGTGAAGCCTTAGGGACTTGTGTCGATGAGACTAAATCTCAATCGCCCCACAAGTGCATATAGTGGTGGATCGATACATGTTTAATTATCAATCCGAAGAACCACATGAATTAAGTGTATGAGGACACATGCACACATGATGGAAAGAGAAGTGGTTGAGCTACAGTGCATGTGAAAAGACTTAAGTACCTCTCCTACTCACTAACTCTCTGAAAATGTAATGCCGGGATACCACTTACAGCAGTAAGCACAAATTCAAACTTTTCTCCCAGCTGCAAACTCCGAATATGGCCAATAGCAGGTTCTTTTGGAAGCTATCGATGAGACGCTCTATTGGTGCTATTTTCACTCAAATCTGACAAACGCTTTTCAAGTTATGTGCAAAACAGTGAATGGCGAGAAAAACTAACACTCGCTCCACAACTTGTGGTGGCTCACACACACACTTCAGTAGTTCGAAAATGACAGGAAGGGATAGCTAACATTCCTACATCCACATTCCACACACACAAAAGATCATACAGAAGATAAAAATCAGCAAGAAAGAAGCAAATTCGAATTTCAGCTCTCCTTCTTCACAATGGCAAAAAGTCTCTACAAAGAGTCACAAAGTGACTTATATACATGTGCCCTAAAAATGTTCCTTTCACACAAGAGACCGACACTTTATTGACTAATATCTAATTTCCTACTATTTTACAAGAGTTATGTTACAAGGATTTGGGCTTATGCATCTAGAGGACTCCCCTAGTGCATTTACATAATTTTGAGGGAATTTCCTAGAATTTTGAAGAAGAAAATTTGTGCCCATTAATTTAAAAATTTTGGGGCTCCTCTTTGGTGCCTCTTTTCACTGCAACAGAGCTATATATGGAGACATAATATTGGGAGAAGAGTCATCTGTAGCACATGGTGGTCCTTATGATCCTATTTTCTTGCAGTGGACTAGAACTTGATCTTGGATGTTTAGTCCAATACTTTGAAGATTCATAGAAAATTACATCTATTGAAACAATGATGGAGTTCATTTCTAGATTGTACAATCTATATGCTTTAGACTATTCAATATATCCAATGAATCGATGCTTCTTGGACTTAGATGACAAATTATCCGATTTTCCTTGGACACGTACAAACGCTTCATTGCCAAAAACTTTGAAGTAGGTGATATTGGGCTTTCATCCATGGTATAATTCAAATGGAGTCCTCTTCTGTAGTGCACTTGTGAAGCCTCTGTTGATGATGTATGTTGTGGTGTATACAACTTGGACCCAAAATCTGAATGGTAATGCTCTGTTGTGAAGCATAGTGCATGCCATCTCCATGACACTGTGAATCTTCCTTTTGGAAAATCCATTTTGGGATGGAGTATGAGGTTGAGTGACTTCATTTTTTATGCCTTTTTGCTCGAGGAAGTTATCAAAGTCATGGTTGATGAGCTCACCATCTCCATCAGATATAATAGTCTTTACTGAATTGGATGCCTCATTCTCAACTTGGTAGAACCACTCTTTGAACTTATAAAATGTGAACCACATATATCTAGTGTGATCATCTACTAAGAGAAAAAGGTAGAATGATCCCCATAGTGATAGGGTACTCATAGGTCCACAAAGATCCATGTGGACAAGGGCTAGAGGATTCCTTGTTCGGGTGGAAGCCTCTTTTGGTATAGAAACCCTATGTTGCTTCCCTTGAGTATAAGCTTGGCAAACATCTTCCACTTGTTTAATCTTTTGAAGACCCCTTAACTAATTGATATATTGAGATCTTGGTTAAGTAGGATGTACGCCCATATCTCTGGTGCCAAAGGGTTGAAATTGCTTCCTTAGTGAGGAAGTAGGAAAGCTTATATAATCATTTATCCTTGATGCCTTGGGCTATTATGTCTTGAGTGCTAGGATCAATAACCTTCACTGATTTGTTGTCAAAGAGGACTTGATTGTGATGATTGGTGATTTCTTTGAAGGAGAGAAGATTCATGCAAAGATTTGGTACAAAGATTACATTTGATAAGGCTTTGCATTCTCTTTTGTGATTCATAATTTGTACTCTGCTTTTACCTTCAATATCTATCTATCTATCTATCTATCTATCTATCTATCCATCTATCTATCTATCTATCTATCTATCTATCTATTGTTTCCTAAGTAGACTTCACCATGGTGGTCTTCTAAATCTTGAAAAGACTTGCAATGCTTGCATATATGGGAGGTTGCTCCACTATCAAATATCCATTCTTGTGATGAGCATGAAGTGAATAAAATATTGGATTCTATGAGATGAAGAGATCTTTACTCGAACAATAAAACTTATGGGTAGAGGACTTAGCTTGATTTTTGGATGTAGATGCTTAAGAAGTACTCTTCTTATTATAACAGAACTTCTCAATATGCCTTGATTTCTCGCAATAATTACATGTAGACTTCTTGGAAAATTGTTGTTGCCTTGCTTAGAAATATTCCTAGATGGATTACTATAGTGCTTAGGATTGTGAAGGGTCGCTTGGCTTTCATATTTTGTTCTTGATATGTTGAAGACTTTGATCATGAGTCATGGAGGAGCAAGATTCTTCTTATTCATTTCTAAGTCAAGACTTGATCTCGATTATAGAGGGTCATTATAAATGTCTCTATGACTTAGGGAGTTTTTTTAGAAGCCTAGTAGCCATGTCTTTGCTTGACACTTGCCTACCACACAATGTGAGTTTTCTTTGGTAATCTTCAAACGTAACAATGACCTTAGTGATGGGATCTTGGGAAGTAATGGCTAGGTTTTGGGATTCTGCTGCTATTGCATAAAGTCTAGAGAGAGCCTTATCTTTATAAAGATCTTGAAGTATCTTCCAAGCTTCATGAGAAGTTTGCAAGAAGTAATATGCCCTTTCATTAACTCATCACACGCTAGCTTATCCTTAACATTCCAATCATTCCATCTACCAAGATCACTATCTTTATCAAGCTCCGGTTCTATGGCATATACAACTTCATACAATAGATTCATGTATAACTAGTCTTTGATGGTCTCTTTAAATAAATTATGATTTATACCATTCAAACTTTCATTTTTTGGCATGAACATAGGCGTGAACAATGAGAAGTACAACATATTGGATGAAGTCACATTCAAAATGGTAGACATTATTGTTGGAGTTGTTGGAGTTTGATGTCTACAGAAGCACATGAACAACACAAGGATGAAGAAGAAGCTTGGATCACAACACACAATACTGAATGTATTACCACTAGAATATACAAAGATAAGTAACCCATTAGGGCAATAGGTGTATATACAAGCCGAGGGGAAAAAACCTCCTAAAGAGGGAAAAAAGTGCCCCAACAGTCCTAGTGTGTTCACACACATCACTACCTAAATATGTCAACAAATCCCCCCTGGGAGTGATGCAGTGAACAGGTCTGGCACTCATGTATAAGGAAGTGCCAAGCTATGTGGAATCAATCCACAAAAGGAAGTAAGCCCAAAGCTTTGCGAAAATCTTCTCCCTATGTAGAGCCTTCGTGAAGAGGTCTCCAATGTTCTTTTGTGTGGGCACATATGCCAAGCTGATCTCTTTAGTAGAGAACCTCTTCCTGACATAATGATAATGCACCCCAATGTGCTTAGTGCGAGCATGGAACACAGGGTTCCTTGCAAATGCCAATGCGCTCTGACTATCAGTGAAGATGGTGGTGGCAGAAAACTGACCAACACCCAAATCAACCATAAGGCATCTGAGCCACACACTCTCAACAATCATTGTGAAAGCTACCCTATACTCAACCTCACAATTGAAAGTGGCCATAGTAGGCTGGTTCTTGCTCAACCAAGATATACATGAGCTACCAAGCATGAAGCAAAATACACTAGTGGACACAAGAGTGTCATAGCAACCAACCCACTCAGAGTAAAAAAAAGCATGTAAATCTGGTGGTATTGATCCCCCCCTTGGGATAAAACAACCCAAGTAGGTGGGTACCACTCAGGTAGCAAAAGATGCACTTAACCGCCTGCCAATGCTTGACACATGGGCAATGCATAAACCTGTTGATATGTTAGGCAACAAATTGAATATCTAGTTGAGTAATGCATAAGTAAATCAAGCATCCAACAACCTGTTGATAGAGAACAACATCAAATGCACCTCTAGCATCCAGAAGACCCAATCGTAAACCTGTCTCCATAGGAGGGGCAATAGGTTTGCCATCTTCAAGGTGAAAACACTGCAATAATGTGTCAATATATTTCATTTGTCACAAGGCTATTCCACCATCAACTTGCATAATATGAATGCCCAAATAATGATGCGAATGCCCCAAATCAGACATCTCAAATGAGGCATGCAAATCAGCCTTAAACTTAGCAATATGCTTCTCATGAGGACCAGTGAGTTGCATGTCATCAACATACACAACAATGATCAAAAGCACATCATTTTCACACTTACCATATAAGTTTCTCTCAATTGGACTATTCTCAAAACCATGTGCAATCATATAGGCATGTATCTTTTCATACCAAGCACGTGGTGCTTGCTTTAAACCATATAATGCCTTCTTCAACGTGCACACTTGGTTTTCATGCCCTTTCTACACAAAGACACGGGGCTGAAAAACATACACTTCTTCATGCAAGTCACCACTCAGAAATGTAGTTTTAATGTCCAACTGATGTACATTCCATCCATGATTAGCTGCAAGTGCACAGATGCTACGAACAGTAGTCATTCGGTATGTAGGTGTAAAGGTCTCATCAAAATCAATGCCTCTTTCCTACGCATAACCCTTTGCAACAAGAGTAGCCTTATACTTGTCGACCATTCCATCAGGCTTACGCTTCAACTTGTATATCCACTTAGTGCCAATGGCCTTCTTACCAGGAGGCAAGTCATGTAATGACAAGGTACAATTTTTCATGATAGCATCATATTTTGATTGCATAACAACCATCCAATTTTTAGAATTTTGTGTTTCATCAAAGGAAACAGGCTCATTCTCATCATAGAGACTAGAGGCAGCCATAGCATAGCAATTTGATGCAAAAGAGGCACTATGAGAGCTTGAACGAGTATGATATGATAGAGGTGCAGCTAATTTGTTGTCATGCAAAGTCTACACCAACCATTTTGGCATAGTTTTTGCCTCCTCAATATCAGCCGTCTCATCAACAAGTGCATCATGTAAATCTGCATCAGAAATGGAATGATTTGCATCATCACATGCGACCTACAAAGGTTGAGAAGTTGCCTCATTAGGACTAGCACTAGACTGTCCACCTATAAAAAGAGGCAGCAAAGTATCATACATGTCTTTGGCACCAATAGATGTCTCCTTAGTACATGAAAGTAATGGTTGAATAGCCTCTTTCGCAAAAACAACATCACGGCTAACCAAAATGCGTTTAGTCTGTGGATGATACAGACAATAGCCTTTGCTTTTAGAACTATACCCAAGAAAAATACATTTCACTACTTTATCATCTAATTTCCTATGTTGTTCAGACACTAATGCACATGCCAGACAACCAAAAATGTGTAGGTGAGCAACAGATGGCTTCCGACCAAGCCAAGCCTCATATGGAGTGATAGACTACAATGCTTTAGTGGGACACCTATTAAGTACATATGTTGCACACATGACAACCTTAAGCCAGAAACTATGTGGTAAAGCTTGACTCTTGACCACACACCTCACCGTCTCCATGAGTGACCTTCTCTTCCGTTCATCAACTCCATTCTGTTGAGATGTATACGGCACTGTACACTGATGTTTTATCCCACATTCAGCCAAAAATGCATTAAACTCAGAAGACATATATTCCTCCCCTCGATCAAAATGGAGGATGCCCATTTTACATGCTAACAGATTTTTAGCCAAAACAAAAAACTGTTTGAAGCACATAAACACTTCAGACTTTGCTTTCCGTGGATATACCCATGCATGCCTGGAAACTCATCAATGAAAGTCACAGCGTAAAGATAGTTTCCAAAAGAGGGTGTTTGCATAGGACCACAAACATCACTATGAACAAGTTGCAATTTCTAAGTACATCGAACTAAACCATCTTTTGGAAAGGAGGAACGCTGCATTTTGCCCAAAATACAGCTTTCATAGACATTTATCGGGTGCCTCAAGTTTGGGCAAAGAGGACACCATTTCAAATTTCTGCACGCATAGCAAACTAGAAAAATTTAGATGACCAAAGCATGCATGCCAAAGCTTTGCATCTGACATAGCTTGAGAATCATGTATTGCACATGTTGAATCATTCATAGATTTTTCATAGTCTATGAGCTTATACAACCCATGACATAAAATGTCAAAAGCAATAATCTTGTTGCCATTTGACAGGTCATGAGCTGTATATCTGTCTTCAACAAATTTCACAACCAAGCCAATCTTGGATAATGCAAAAACTGATAATAGATTTTTCTTGATCCCTAGCACAAATAAAACATCCGACAATGTAAAAGAACTACCATCAGCAGTAGTCAGAATGATCTTACCAACTCCCATGACAAGATAAGAGGAGTTGTTGGCGCATGTGACATTATTCCTTGTAGGGGCAGGCTCGAGTGAAGTGAATAAATTGTGCTGTGAGGTAATATGTTTGGTTGCCCCACTATCAAAGTACCAAACATCTGAGTTTACTACAGACATAAACTGTTCAGGAGAAGATGGGTCAAAACTGTAAATAGTAGTAAACACCCATTCTTCATTCTGCACTAGATTAACAAACTCTGTTTTCAGTGTAGAGGCCTTTGCAACAACCATTCCAGCCTCTTTTGTCATTGCCTCTTTAGCAGCTAGTTTTGGATAGCTCTTAATGATATGATCATTTCCTTTATAGCATTTGCAAAACAATTTCTGATTTTTTGTTTTCTTGTCATCTCTATCATCCTTCTTTGATTGTGCAGAATTAGTAGATTTTTGCTTACTAGTAGAAGAGCTCCATTTACCTTTGGCCTTCTGACTAGCCAGGAAAGCTTGATCTGCAACCCGCATAATGGACCTATTCTGCCTAGACTGATCTTCTTGCAACAAAATGTCAACGACTAACTCCTCAAATGTCAAGGCATTTGGATTGCATTTCATCATCAAATGAAGAGTAGAAGCAAAACTCTAGTATGAATCGGGAAGACCAATCAGAATAGTCTGCACAAGTGAACTGTAAGGCAAGAGTTCATCAACAAAAATCAATTGTTCTTTCAAATCTTTGATATTTGTAAGAAAATTGTCCATGGAATCTTCTTCATTCATGTGCTCACTCTCCAACTATTTTCGAAGGTAAGCAACACGAGCCTCATTCCTAGCATGATACAATGTGGTAAGTGTATCCCAAGCATCCTTAGCTGTTCTGCAAGAGCGAATGTGAGGAATAATGGCACGTTTGACAGACAAGGCTGCTGAACCTATAGTAGACTTTGAGCTGCTTATACGGGCAAATCGAAACCTATATATATCTTTGGCACAAAAAGATGAAATAGCCTATAGAAGCACAATGATAGTGCATTCAGAGGCCGAAATGAGTTTAGATTATGATTTTAACGCCACAGAGCGAAGCAATTTTGATCTCCTAATCACCCTGAGTATGCTCACCAAATTTTGTGTGATTCTAAGATTGTGACCGAAGGGGTGTCAACGACACCCTAGATGAAGCGATGACCTGCTTTGATACCAATTATTGGAGTTTGATGTCTATGGAAGCACACAAACAACACAAGGACAAAGAAGAAGCTTGGGGCACAACAAACAATACTGAATGTATTACCAGTAGAATGTACAAAGATAAGTAACCCGATAGGGCAATAGGTGTATATACAATTTGAGGAAAAAAACCTCCTAAAGAGGGGAAAAAAGTGCCCCAACAGTCCTAGTGTGTTCACACACATCACTACTTAAATATATCAACAATTATTTCCCTTGGAGTAGATAAAGATTAAAAATGAATCACCATACTTGCAAAGATAGAGTCAAAGTCGGCACCAAAAATTGGGGGGGGGGAGGGGAGGCTTAGAGTATTCCTTTAAAGATGTTCACACCCTTAGGGGCTTAGAATAGGCTTCCCAAGCTCATACATAAGTCCTTATTTATATTGTTTGATGTTATAAAAAAACATGGCACTTAGTACCAAGTAGTGCCAAAATGGGTGCCAAGGATTTCTCCACAATGAGGGTAAATGACCCTTGGGTATAACAGAGGGACCCCTTAGTGGAGGAGTACAAGGATGTGTACTTAGTGCCAAAAGAGATGCCAAAATGAGGGTATCAAAATTCAAAATGAAAATATATAATCTTGATCTTAATGAACTTTCGGAACTTGGATCTTTAATATCTTCCAAGAATAAAGTGGATATAAGAGAAAGTAAGCCTGAAAAGATGAAAGTTAGATAAAAGTCAATCATAAAAATATCTCTACCAAAGATCAATAGTGTCTGTATTCACTTCTCTCATTCATGAGTCAAAGGAAGAAGGATTTGTAGCCAAGAGTTTGGCCTTTTGCTTCATGGGGAGATGTGAATAATAAGTATTTGACATCAAAGATGATGTCATGAGGCAGTTAGATTCTTGAACCACGTGATGATGCTACATGATATATGAATATTGCAAGAAATTATGTTACCCTTATCCTCCTCTATTGGCGCTCAACGAGAATACCCGAACATGAAGATTTTCTAGTTCTCTTTCTCTATGTGTGTCTTGGTCAAAGAACTAGTGCTACTGTTGAGAAGATGAAGTCATTAGCCATCTGCTCATTATGTCTATCTGACGAGGAAGTCATTGCGGGTGTACTCCAAAGCTTCCATAATTATAGAGCGTGGTATGCTATAGAGCATCGATGATTCTAGCACCAATTAATTATCAAGTTGACAAAAAAAGCCATGACATAGGCCAAAAAGGTATTCGATCCGTGCTTCTTTTGTTTTATTTTTTGGATGGTGAGCATGACAGGTTCGTGCGTAGAAGAGGATGGGTTTTATGGTTCTAGATAATAATAGGGTGTAGCGCTGAGGTTTGTATGGAAGGAAGGAGGCACACTTTTACTCTGCCACCATCATCTGTAAAAGTATATAGCCAATGGATGCCTTTCTTCTTCCTTGATCTTCCTCTTATGCCATGTGGCGAGCCTCAAAAATAAAAAAATGAGTATAACCACATTAAAATAGAGATGCATCACAATGATTATAAATAATATCATAATACCATGAAGTTTATAAAAAAACAACTTAAAGATAATGATTATAACCACTTTAAAATGGAGGTACATTGCAAAGATTATGAATAGTATCATAAGACCATGAAGCTTATCAAAACAAACTTCAGAGCAAGGATGGGAGAGAGAGGAAATGGAGTTAAGAGGGTGTAAAATGACAAATGAAAGGGTGGGAGGGTGGGAAAAGAGGCACAATCAGTCTCAAAGAGCATAAATATGATGGAAAAAAGGCTTCTTCCAATGAGTGAAGAGCAATGTCACCAAGCTCAGGCACCACCACCACAAAAATGAACACCAAACGAGTCAAGACCTCCACCTAAAGCTTTGATACCATGTAGATGTAATAAATAATAGCAATGGAATAGACCAGTAGACATAGTTGAGAAAAAATACATACAAAGAGAGATGCAACTGAGAGATAGAGAATTCAAATTCTCATATTGCCAAGAGCAATACAACTACAAAGAAAGTGTTGTCTACCTATGTGCTCCCAATTAGATGGCAATCTAGAAAAAATCTAGATGAAGGGCTCACTAGTGCGCAATGCTATGTTGAGCTACACATGGGCCACAGCTATATAACTTTTACAATGGGAGTTGGTATAGATAAACATAGTGGCAAGAGACAAAATAGTTGACAAAACATATAATCCAACAATATCTCCACGACCAAAATTACTATTGCCTCGGTCCTACAAGCTTGAGGGATAGGCCTCCCAGACCCCATAGAAGGGAGTACCCCCTCTGCACTCCCCCCATTAAGGTCCTCTAGAGAAACTATGCGAAACCACAAGGGCATTATTTTTGCCTTGAATGGCAACCCAATGGCCCAAAAGTTTATGTCCCACCTAACCTAATGGCTAGGCTCACAAAGACCATTTATTACCATCAATGGTGTCATATAGACCTCATCTAACTTGGAAGTTAGGGTTCCACAAATGTTAGGGATGTCACAATGCCTTCTCCACATAATGGTGGCCTTACAACTTAGAGCACCATGGATCATTTGTGGTCACTTGGGGGTCGAGTATTCAATATATCTAATAGTAGAGAGTGCACATGCTAAAGAAAAATCAAAAGAGGACTGTACTCACAAAATGAAAGAGTATTAGATGCTCAAAGTGAGTAGACCAAGAAATTTGCAAACTCACATGGATTAGAAATGAGCTTTCCAAGAGCATGAAGTTGGCTCTCCAAGCTTCTAACCAAGTACCAAGTGGTGGAGAGGCCCCCTTTACATAGAGTTGGAGGAGACTCTCCAAAGTACATCATATATGAGATAATTCCCCTTGAAGTAGAATGCATACAATAGTAGAAGCAATGTCAGGGTAGCCAAATACAATAGGGTACAACTAAAATAAGGGGAAAAGGAATGTCTCCTAGATACAAATGGAGATGCACTCATAGAAATACAAAAGGATATGATATGGATGAACTAATGTCCTCAACACATGGAATTGCGGCATCTTTGGCATGTGTCTTAGATGTGTGACCTAGACATATAAGAGGGTGAGTTAGAATACAATTTAAAAGCACAAGAATGAGTTTCTCACTTCAAAAGTGCAAAGGAAGTACTTGGTGCATGACAAATCAATCAAAGAAGTACAACAACAATACTTGATGCATGCTGTCTCATTTAAAAAGTATAAAATTAGTACTCGATGCATATAGGGGATAAATTATTTGGAACTTAGGGAATAAAAAATGCAATTCTCTTGGACTAGATGCTCTAAATGCTCAATTATTTCTTTGACTAGAAGTAAATGGGGATTCTTTAACAAGGAGGAATAATGTTTATGAGGAGAATTACAACAACAGGAGGAGAAAGTCACCATAGAAAGGGTATTTCATAGTGTGTGGTATTGACTAGTGACATAAGTGATAGAGGAAGAAAGTTTATAAGGAGAATCGAGAGAGGAGGACAGGATCACTAGAGGAAGGTATCATCTAGTCTAGAGACATTAATTCTGATGCCAAAGGTTTGGAGACACTATCACCAAAGTTTGCCCAAAAGTGTGAAGAAGGGTGTGCTAGAGGATTTAGGAAGTAATTGCCATGCATAGGTGTTTTATAGCCATAGGAAATTGGCAAGAACATAAAATTTGAGGAGCTCAATGGATAATAGTAGATTACTTGGATAAAAATAAGGAGAGGGAGGTGCTATAATTAGTAGTTGCCAAAAATTCAGATTGAGAACGTTTTTGGATAGGATGTAATTATTGCCTAATTTTAAGGGTGGTACCCATGTATAATTGGCTAGAAAGGGTCTGCCCCCCAAAAAAGAAGAAGCCACCTTGGTGCTTGCTTGGAAAGATGGTCTAGGAGGGAGGGGGTCTCTTATGAATGCAGGTCCCCTCATGGATGAGAATCACCCATCAAAAAGAGTTATAATCCATAATTAATGAGTCTCCTAAGGAGAAAAGTGTCACCCTTGTGCTAGTTTGCGGGCCTCGACCTTGTGTGGGTTGAGTCAACCAAGGGTCTTTGGTGAAGGTTCATGGAATGATAGATGGAGGAGCTTATGGAAGAAGGAAAGTGAGATGTAAAGGTCATCTAGAAAAGAAGAATTCGCCCTAGGAAAGGGTCACCTAATGAAGAGGATTTGCTTTGAGAATTGATTAGATTGCTCATGGAGAAGTAAACAGAGAGGCTTTCTGTAAAGATCTGTCCATAAGGTTTGCCTGTTGAGAAGGGATGGGAGAAGTATAATCCAAGTATATGGGGATCACCTCAGATTAGGGCCAATGGAGATGGTGCCTCTTTCCTTGGTAAGTGGTAGCCCATGGTACTCTTGTAGAAAGATCGACCAAGTTCTAGGAGGGGTCCCCCTTGTGCCAAAGGGGAAGATGTTGCCCAAGTGTGAAGGAGGAACTCGCCCATTTGACAAGGGGAGGTACTCGCCCATATGCCATGAGATGAACTCGCCTAGATGCCTTGAGAGAAACTCGCCTATATGCCGTGAGAGGTCTCCCCATTTCGACCAAGAAAGGAAGTTGTCGCACAATGTCTTGTAGGGTAGTTCCTAGAGGTCTTTTATGCCGTTTGTAGGTTCCATATGCGCTTTCCACTTTGAGTACCAATATTAGGCCAAACTCACCAAAGAACACCCAAAATCAAGTTGTCAATAGCTGAACCCCAAAATGAAACCATTCATAGTTGACTTAAGGATTGTGGTGGCAATAATGAGTCGCCCATGATGTTCCCTAGAGGGAGGTCATGATGTTGCCAAAGGGATTTGATTAGGTGATGCCTTCTAAATGATTGTTTACTAATGTGTCAGATTTTACAAGATTTTGAGTAAGGGGATTTGAGAGAGAAGATGAAAGTCATAGAAGAAGTAATTCAGACATACACTTAAATGTTGATATATTTAGGTAGTGATGTGTATGAACACACTAGGACCGCCGGTACACTTTTTTCCCTCTTTAGGAGGTTTTTTCCCTCGGCTTGTATATACGCCTATTACCCTAATGGGTTACTTATCTTTGTACATTCTAGTGGTAATACATTCAGTATTGTGTGTTGTGCTCCAAGCTTCTTCTTCTTCCTTGTGTTGTTCGTGTGCTTCCATACACCTTGAACTCCAATAATTGGTATCAGAGCAGGTAGCTGCTTCATCTAGGGCATCGTTGACACCCCTTGAGTCACAGTCTCAGAATCCTATGAAATTTGGTGAGCATACTCAAGCTGATTAGTAGATTAAAACATATTTGCGATGTCATGCTGAAATCGCGATCTGAGCTTGTTTCGGCCTCCGAATGCACTATCGTAGTGCTTGTGTAGGCTATTTCATCTTTTTGTGCCAAACATATATACAGGTTTTGGTTCGCCAAAATAAGCGTCTCGAAGTCTACTACAGGTCTAGTAGAACTTGACAGGGTAGTTCTGTTCAACTTTTTGAGATATAGTCAATTTTTTGCATCAAGGTATTTTAGTTAGTGACCATGGCTGAAAGCAATGATGTATTTTGTATGTTGGCTATTGAGGATAAGTTGGATGGTATGAATTACCCATTATGGGCTTATATGATGCGTCATGTATTGGTCACAAAAGGACTATGGAATATTGTGCAAGGTGTTGAAAAACTTCCTATTACACCTGCAAATACAGGTACTGAAGTTGATCCAGACAGCATTGAAGATGATGATATTCTTCATGTTCGTGTTCATGTTCTAGTTCCTGTTTGTGTTGTAGTTCTTGTTGCACCTACTGTAGAGAAAATTTGTTGGGATGGTAGAGATGCTCAGGCACATGCATTGATAGCCTTGTGTGTCAAACTTGCCAGTATTCCTCACATTTGCTCTTGCAAAACAACCAAGGATGCTCGGGATTGTGAGAAGTGGAGAATGACATGCCTAGGACTCACCTCCCAGCCTATTTATAGCCCTTGTCTAGTCACCATCTAGAGTTCTCTCTAAGGTCCTCTATTCATCTGGCCATCATGAGTAGGCACCTCATATGAACCCTCTGGCTTTTGGCCTTGGCTATCCCCCGAGTAAGGAACTTCTCGTTCCTCCAAGCATGTACATCTCTGGAGTATAGCACTCTCTCCCCCTTCTAAAGATCATCGTCCTCAATGATATAGAAGGAGCTATAAACCTAGGAATCAGAATTAGTGATTCCAAATGATAAGAGTAGAGTGTGCTAGGTGTGTGAAATACTAGATGCTCAAAAACAAACAACTAGTCTCTGTGCTTCCTATCTAGCATTTCCACCAATCAATAGTAGTCCTTGCCTTGGGCATACTATAGGAATCCCTCTGAGGCCCAATGAGTCAAGATGTGCGCAACATAAGTACTCGAAATATCCTCGGACTCCCTATGCCTAGGCCTTGACCATTAACTTGTGACGGGTTGTCACTTGTAGAAACCTTGGCAACTTGCCCTTGTCTCCCTAGAATACCCATTGACAGCTTGTCATATGGTATAATTGTGCAAAATCACTTACTCCACTAGAGTAATGAAAACTATTATGCTAATTCAAAACAATGTGACTATGTCCCAACTCTCTGTGGAAGAAAATACTAAAGATAAATCGAAATCTTTCCAAATAGTGCTTAATCTCTAAGCTCGAGTAAATCTGCTTGATTTACCTAGTGTAATGAAAATGAAACTTAAGAAAGTCTAATCATGATCCAAACTATGAATCCAAGATGACAATCTATTAATGATCTAGACTATGGACCAAGATATCAATATGTCAATGATCCAAACTATGGACCAAGATATCAATATGTCAATGATCCAAACTATGGACCAAGATATCAATATGTCAATGATCCAAACTATGGATCAAAATATTTTCCCATACAAAGTAAATCCCAATCCACTCTCTAGAACTAAGTCCATCATGCCAAGTGAAGACGTGCTAAGAAAGTATAGCAACTAGTGGAACTACCACTGCCCTCTCAATAATAACATGCAAGATGTTCCAAGTGGATGAAACTTGCTTTATCCATGACCACCATCTGATCATCACTATGATCAAATCATTCCTAACTAGGAATGAGGTGTCTCAAGTAAAATACTAATAATCTGGCACTCCCAGATATAATGGGGACCATAATATGAGTCCACTAAATACCCAAAAAATGGTAAGTAGATGTGTGCATACACATAGCCCACTATGCTAAGCATCTAACTCACCTCGTACACACTATGTATGAATCATGGCCTATTCTCAGGCATATCAAATATAGTAGTACGTACTCTATGAATTTCTTCTTAGTGCAATTGCCTATTCATAGTTCTTATGTGCAAACCTTGCCTTTCCGCTTCTAGGCTACTTATCTGTGGACTTGCCTTGTTTGTGATCACATACAGAGTGACTATCTCAAGTGCACCTCTATTGTCTAATAATAAGGTAATACCAGAAAATCATATAAATGAACTCCAAATCATATAAAAAATACAATCTCAGAGACTTCTCTCCCATACCATCTGTCCTACACCTAGGTAGAATACAAAGTTGTTGGAGCAAGTCTATGACAAGCCTAAGTATTGGCTTGAGTCTCACAAAGTCTTAGAAGAAGTTTTAAAAAGAAGACTATGTAAAGTTCACTTGTGAACTACCTCTTGTAACTTTTGAAGAGTTTACTTAATGTAAAAGTAAGAGAATCTTAAGTGGTTGAGTCCACTTGATCAAGAATGGAAAGAGGAGCCATGAATTCGTGATTTGTGGTAGGTAGAGAATCAAATCAATCATTGATTGATTGGAGAGTGATTGAGGGAAGTTAGCCTCCCAAACTCAACTATAAATAGATGGCAGTTTTAGTCGTGGTTAGAGAGACCTATGTGAAGACCTCCAAGAGCTGAGCTTTATGCCATATCAAGGTGTGATTACAAGGCACACATATGTATCAGTAAGTCATTGTATTGTACAAGCAATATACTTTCATTTTCATGATTATTTGAGTTCATCTTTCCATGTTCTTGTGAAGTGTACTACTCACTGCCATTACTCTCAGTTTTTCTCAGTCAGCTTGCAGAGATGTTTTCTCTGAGTTTGGTGCATCATTTTCAGTGATTTAACTTGGTAAAGTTAGCTCTATAAGTCTACTATATGCTCATAAATTTTCATGTCATTTGGATGTTGCAATCTTCAGTTATGTTCATTTGAAGTCAATAGGGTCTGTTCATCTTCACTTCTCTGTCAGGTACCCGACTTTTTCACTCATCTTGTCAGAGCCATTTCTCAGTGGTTACTTATCCAAATTCAGTAATTTAAAGCTTGATGGAGTTAGCTTACTGTCTAGTATAACCATACAAATTTTCATAATCATTGGATTCCTACATTTGGAGTTATGTTGATTTTTCTGCTCACTGTTCTATTTCTGTAGCAGCCCGTGAAAATCGGGATGATGTCATCACTTGTTAAAACTCGTTCTCAGTGTGTGGTTCATTATTTTTGATGAGATTACTCTTGAAAGTTAGCTCTTTAAGCTAACTAGACTTCCCCAAGAGGAATTAAGCTAATTGCTACTGTGCTCAGAGAATTATGTAAAACACTGGACAGGTGTATGAACCAAGAATAGCAAGTTTTCACCTCTGAGCTAACTCCAACTTATCTGTTTTGATCTATGTTTTTGAGAGTGATCTTCCAAGGTACATAGGGTGTCTAATACATCCATTGGCAAGCTAAAAGGGCCCACCATCTACTCCTGGAGTTCATTTGGCTGGTGTAGATCAAGGATTTTGCAACACCTCTTCATCTTTAAACACATATTTATCCATCTCTTCACAGTGGTATCAGAGCAAGGTTGGACAACATGGCAGATGGATTTCCTTCATCAATTGACAAATTAGACAGAGGTAACTACTCAGCTTGGTCATTAAGAATGGAAGCCTATCTCCAAGGTAGAAGTTTATATGGTTATGTGGCTGGAGATGAAGTTATGCCAAGTTTCAGGAACAAAAGTCAACCAACACAAGAAGAGCAAGAAAGATTGAGCACATGGTGCTCCAAGGATGCACTTGCAAGGTCTTATCTCCTCAACTCTATCTCAGATTTTTTGTTGCCTCACATTAGAAGTTGTAAGACATCTCAGGAAGTGTGGGATGCACTTGAAGCTTTCTTTTCTTCAAGTACCAAAGCTAGGAAGCATCAACTATGGCTGGATTTCACAACTCTCAAGAAGGCTCCCAAACAAAATGTGACTGATTTTGTCACAAAGCTCAAGGACATAGCAGATCAGTTGGGAAGCATTGGAGAGGTAATAGATGAAGAGCAAATTATAAGGCAGGTCATCAATGGCTTGAAGGCAGATGATAAGTGGGAAGCATTCACCAGAGCTATGGATTTGTACATGGACATGCATGTACCTGATTTCAACACACTCATTGGACAACTACTTACTCAAGAGGTAAAGCTTATCAAAAATGGAGAAAGCTCTAAAGGTAATCAATCTTCAGCTTTATACACTGATAAAAGCAAGTCCAAAGATAACAAAGGAAAGGCAAAGAAAGTGGATGATGAAGCAGGTACATATCAAGCTAACTATGCAGGTAGAGGAAGACATGGCAGAGGTAGAGGAAGAGGAGGTAGACAAGGCAGGGGGAGATCCCAAGACTCCAACTCATGTTCTATTTGTGGATTAACTAATCATACAACTGAAAATTGCTTTAGGAATTCCAGGAATCAAAGAGGCAGAGGATACAATAGAGGAAGTTATGGCTACTCAAGAGGAAGGTTCAACAACTACCATGGCAACTACAACCACTACAATCATTCAAACTATCAAGGAGACTACAAAGGAAGGAGAGACTACAATAACTACACAGAAGACTCAAACAAAGAGGATTCATTATTGATCATGAACATGGCTATGCCACAAGGTAAATCTGATGAGCATATTTTCTACATAGATTCAGGTTGTTCAAATCATGTGGCAGGAAATGTGGCACTCCTATCAGATTTAGAAGATCCAAGGAATAAGCATGAGGTACAAACAGGAGATGATACAAAACATCCTGTGGAGAAAATAGGCAATGTCAAAGCACCTGATGGAAACATCAACCTACTCAGTAAGGTACTCTATGTCCCTACCATTACAAAGAATTTGATAAGTGTTGGGCAGATAGTAGAGAAAGGGTTGCAAGTCAGGTTCACAAAAGCAGGAGCATTTGTTGAAGATCCAAGTCAAGGATTCAGAAGAATTGCAAAAGGTGAAAAGACAGGTAGATTGTTCACATTTGACTTACAGGACACTAGAAACATTGCTCTCTTTAATTATGGTAGTCAGACACTCACAGAATTGGAAGTATGGCACAAAAGGTTAGCACATATTGGTGAAAGGTCATTAAAGCAAATCTGCAGGGACCAAAGTGTACTTGGACTTCCTAATTTGTCAAAACAACATATGATTTATAAGTGTAGTGCATGTCAATTTGGAAAGTCTCACATGTTACCATTCATGAAGAAAGGTTATATGCATGGAGATCTCTTGGAGTTGGTTCATACAGATGTATGGGGACCTAGCAAGGAAGCTTCAATATCTGGATCAAGGTATTATGTTTCCTTTATTGATGATTGCAGCAGATGGACTATCCTATTCTTTATGAAACACAAAGATGAAGTTTTTTCATGTTTCAAAAGATATTTGGCTCTTGTGGAGAATCAAACAGGTAAATCACTAAAAAGGCTAAGGTCAGATGGAGAGGGAGAATACTTCTCCCATGATTTTGATTCTTTTCTTCAAGAAAGAGGAATCAAAAGAGAGGTAACTACAAGGTACACTCCTGAGCAAAATGGAGTGGCAGAAAGGAGGAATAGGACAATTGTTGAAGCTGCAAGGTCTATGTTAAATGAAAAGCATTTACCTAATTACTTATGGGCTGAGGCTGTATCTACAGCCACTTACTTGATTAACAGGTTGCCTTCAAAATCCCTTGATGGGATGACTCCATATGAGGCTTGGAATGGAAGAAGACCAAGCTTAGATCATTGTAAAATTTTTGGATGTATTGCTTTTGCTCATGTTCCTTCACAGGTTAGAGGCAAGATGGATCCAAAGGCAGAAAGGTGTGTATTTATTGGATATGACAACAATCAAAAGGGCTACAGGTTATACAACCCTACCAACAAAGGATTCTTGGTAAGCAGAGATGTAGTTTTTGGTGAGAACAATTCATGGTATGAAGATTCATGCAGGAAGATCAATTTACCATATGATCTTGAAGAAGATTTTCCAAAGCTTGGTAGAGAACAATCAAAGATTGAAGAACAAGACACCTCAGAGGATGATGAAGAATCTCACATGGAAAAGATCAAAGCATGGAAGTCTAAAGGTAAAGCAAAATTGCAGGAACTTGGACATGAGGCAGAATCATCACATCATGGCCTAAGAAGATCTATGAGGGAAAAGAAAAAACCAGAAAGGTATGGGTTTGACACCTCATTAGTAACTAAACATTCTATCTACATAGCACAGGACATAAACCAAGAGGAGCCATCATCATTTGAAGAGGCCAAAGCAAAAACAGAATGGAAGCATGCAATGAAGGAAGAGATTGAAGCACTTGAGGAAAACAACACTTGGGATTCGGTGCCCAAGACTTCATCCATGAAGGTAATAGGCTCAAGATGGGTCTATAAACTCAAGAAGAACTCTGATGGTTCCATTAACAGGTATAAGGCAAGGCTTGTAGCAAAAGGCTTTGCACAAACTCAGGGAATTGATTATGAGGAGACCTTCTCTCCTGTGGCAAAGATGCCTACTATTAGGGTTTTGCTTAGTATTGCCTCTTCCAAGAATTGGAAGATACTTCAACTAGATGTAAAGAATGCATTCTTGAATGGTTGGATAACAGAAGAGGTATATATGGCACAACCACCTGGTTTTGAGAATCAAGTTTATCCTGATTATGTGTGTAAACTTAACAAAGCATTGTATGGTCTCAAGCAAGCTCCAAGAGCTTGGAATTTTAGGCTTGTTTCATTCTTGCAGGACAAAGGCTTTCAACCAAGCAAGGCAGATCCTTCACTCTTTATTAAAAAGGGTAATTCCGAGGTCATCTACCTATGTGTATATGTAGATGATATTATATTGACAGGAAATGATGCAGATGGTATGAAGAAGATCAAAGATCAGATGAGAGAAGAGTTCAAGATAAGTGATTTGGGTTCACTTACCTACTTCCTAGGTTTGGAAGTTGTCTACAAAGATCATGGTTTGTTTCTCACTCAAAGAAAGTACATTAAGGACATGTTGGCAAAATTCAAGATGCAAGATTGTAAGATTGCAGGTACTCCAATGGAGGTCAATCAGAAATTGAGCTCACATGAAGGTGAACTCATAGAGGACATCACATCATATCAAAGTCTAGTGGGTAGTCTCAACTATGCCACATTGACAAGAGTAGATATATGTTACAGTGTGAGTGTGCTAAGTCAATTTATGCACACACCAAGGAAACCACATATGGATGCTGCCAAAAGGATTCTCAAGTATCTCAAAGGAACCATAAATGAAGGACTTTATTATCCTTATGTATCTGATTTAGGTTTGAAGCTATTTTCTGATGCAGATTGGGCTGGCTCCAAGGAAGATAGAAGGAGCACTTCAGGTTATCTTACCTTTGCAGGTTCAAAGCTTATTTCATGGTCATCCAAGAAGCAACCCACAGTTGCTCTCTCTTCTACTGAAGCTGAATATAGAGGTCTTGCCATAGCTACACAAGAAGCTATGTGGATGAAGACATTATTCAAAGATCTTGGATTGGAGTTTGGAACTCCAACTATTTTTGGTGACAATATGAGTTCTATTCACTTGGCTGCTAATCCTATTTTTCATGCAAGGACTAAACATATTGAAGTTCATTATCACTATGTACGAGAGAAGGTTCTAAGCAAAGAGATTCAAATATCATATGTGTCCACTCATCAACAATGTGCAGATATTCTAACCAAAGCATTGGATGGTACAAAGCTTTGCAAATTCAAGGCTATGATTGGTTTGCAGGTAATCTTGGAAGATTGAAGACCTCAAGCATACTTGGCTTGAGGGGGAGCTGTTGGAGCAAGTCTATGACAAGCCTAAGTATTGGCTTGAGTCTCACAAAGTCTTAGAAGAAGTTTTAAAAAGAAGACTATGTAAAGTTCACTTGTGAACTACCTCTTGTAACTTTTGAAGAGTTTACTTAATGTAAAAGTAAGAGAATCTTAAGTGGTTGAGTCCACTTGATCAAGAATGGAAAGAGGAGCCACGAATTCGTGATTTGTGGTAGGTAGAGAATCAAATCAATCATTGATTGATTGGAGAGTGATTGAGGGAAGTTAGCCTCCCAAACTCAACTATAAATAGATGGCAGTTTTAGTCGTGGTTAGAGAGACCTATGTGAAGACCTCCAAGAGCTGAGCTTTATGCCATATCAAGGTGTGATTACAAGGCACACATATGTATCAGTAAGTCATTGTATTGTACAAGCAATATACTTTCATTTTCATGATTATTTGAGTTCATCTTTCCATGTTCTTGTGAAGTGTACTACTCACTGCCATTACTCTCAGTTTTTCTCAGTCAGCTTGCAGAGATGTTTTCTCTGAGTTTGGTGCATCATTTTCAGTGATTTAACTTGGTAAAGTTAGCTCTATAAGTCTACTATATGCTCATAAATCTTCATGTCATTTGGATGTTGCAATCTTCATTTATGTTCATTTGAAGTCAACAGGGTCTGTTCATCTTCACTTCTCTGTCAGGTACCCGACTTTTTCACTCATCTTGTCAGAGCCATTTCTCAGTGGTTACTTATCCAAATTCAGTGATTTAAAGCTTGTTGGATTCAAATTACTGTCTAGTATAACCATACAAATTTTCATAATCATTGGATTCCTACATTTTGAGTTATGTTGATTTTTTTGCTCACTGG
Source organism: Ceratopteris richardii (assembly GCA_020310875.1). NCBI lineage: Eukaryota > Viridiplantae > Streptophyta > Polypodiopsida > Polypodiales > Pteridaceae > Ceratopteris > Ceratopteris richardii. The sequence goes on from CM035431.1 coordinate 101,475,768, forward strand.
TCTATTTCTGTAGCAACCCGTGAAAATCGGGATGATGTCATCACTTGTTAAAACTCATTCTCAGTGTGTGGTTCATTATTTTTGATGAGATTACTCTTGAAAGTTAGCTCTTTAAGCTAACTAGACTTCCCCAAGAGGAATTAAGCTAATTGCTGCTGTGCTCAGAGAATTATGTAAAACACTGGACAGGTGTATGAACCAAGAATAGCAAGTTTTCACCTCTGAGCTAACTCCAACTTATCTGTTTTGATCTATGTTTTTGAGAGTGATCTTCCAAGGTACATAGGGTGTCTAATACATCCATTGGCAAGCTAAAAGGGCCCACCATCTACTCCTGGAGTTCATTTGGCTGGTGTAGATCAAGGATTTTGCAACACCTCTTCATCTTCAAACACATACTTATCCATCTCTTCACAAAAGTTTGATGTCCCATACCACCAACTTTATACTCCACATAGATGCGTGTATGAGATTAAAGTCAAACACTTCTCTCAAAAATGATGAGAATAACTCAGTGAGTACTCACAACCATAAATAATGTAATGAAATCATGAAGTGTTCTTGAAGTGTTTCCTTCCCTCGATGGAAAGAACAGAGTCATTCCTATGACTCTATCACTCATAACTATCTGTAATAAATCAACTCAACTAGACTTGTGAAGGATTCGGCTTGCATCAGATATCAAATCATGCAACTTGAATCAAATATTAACTCATTATAATATACAACTTGTATGAATCCAATTATATGAAATGAGAACAACTAGCAAAGTTCTCCTGTTCCATGCTCTCATGGCGCTATATATATTCTCGAAAATTTTGACAGAGTCTCCTCTGTCCTACTGAGAATGGTCACCAAAAACCAATGCTCAATAAACAAATATCTAGGGCATAGCTAGCCCATGGTGATCACACCATCTCAAAAAATATCATAAAAAACCTGTGAAAAGTCTTTTCCTTTCAACAATGTCTCCTGCATAAACAATCTCCAACAACAGCAGATTAAATCTTAATTTTAACTAAATTTTACTCAAATGTATGAAATTTTCACCCTTATGTAACTTTTCTCAAGCTTTCATTAGGCACAAAAATCACTTGATTTGGATATTTGCTCAGAGTTGTATAACCATTTTATTGGAAGAGTTGAACACTTGATGACCAACTCTAAAAATGTACAGGGTCATCTTCTTGAAGCCCTTAGACTGATCAAACAAATTCCAATTTTCATTTTCTTTGTGCCCAAATCTAGTAAACTTATCTAGTTTGGTCTCACAAAATTTCAATTCAAAATGAAATCAAATACCCATTCAAAAGTATAATTCTATCTCTTCTACACCTGCACTTAGGTGAGCGTAGAAACAATGCTGCTGCACATTTAAAATATCTTCTAACTATGATTATAAATTCCAAAATACTTGAATTTTGGATATCATAGGGTCTATACTAGAGTAGCTTCTCCAACAAAAATTTACGAAATTTATTTTCCAATATGAAAATATCATATGCTCATCAAACACATGTACCATTCTTTGGAAAATCCTCGCTAGAGATTGGTATGAGAAGAATAGATCATTTGACCTATCAAATGATGTCCAATTTCTTCCAAATTTTAATAAAATATAGCTAATACTATCTACAATTATTGTTATAAATTTCATAGTATTTGGACATTTGGATCTTTCACAATGACCAAAATACTAAGCCTCTATACCTGCAAAAGTTTAAAAATTTGCAGAGGTTAACTTTTACTCTTTTCTTTATATCTTCTAAATGGAGAAACATTTCATCTTCAAATTTTATACAAATCATCTGGAGGTGTATCTAATTCAAGAAACAAAAATCATTCAATTTGAGTAAATGAGCTAAGAGAACCAATCACCTCTAGGTGACATGGTCTCTGATCATTTCATAAATTCCAAAGGCGGCACTGTGATGTGCAAAGCTTCTTTGACCTATCAAAGGATCTTTAAAAATCACAAAAATTAGTATGCACACTCTCAATCTTGCGTTTCCAACAAAAATTATTCCATTTGGATCTACTAATTAAGAGAAATGCCCTTTGTAACATGCCTATGTCAGTTGTTTCAGGCTTCTAGCTCTATTAGTAGCACTTTTAGTGCAGAGGTCATTTGACCTATCTAAAAGTCTCCAAACTACTTGAAAATTGGCCAGCTTAAATACAAGCCTAGGAGCTACTTGCCCTCAAAAGTTCAATATATTTGAGCATTCCCTCAAGGAATAGCATCCAAATCTCTATGAGTCTACTACCTCACTAACTATTTGCTCAATCATTTTTCAAATCTAAAAAAAATGACAAGACATGGTAATCCTTATGATTATGCTAATTGTGATTGTGGGATTTGAACTCATGAACTACCGGCTAGGAGTACGATGGGCGAACCACTTGCCCCAAAAGCCATGGTTGAGGATTACTTCCTAATCCTCCCTCTTAGGGCGTGGTTCAACCATCTCCTGCCAGTTATATCTTGAGTCTAACACTCTCTTCCCCTTCTAGAGATCAGTGTCCTCAATGATCAATCCTTGCTCTCCCCTTGGATTGATGTCCTCACCCTCGCACAGTCTCTTAAACCATCTTGTTCTCAACCTTGGTCTCTTGATCCTTGCCTTTCCGCTTCTTGACCACTTTGCCTACAGACTTGCCTTGCTCTCAACCTTGGTGTCTTCAACCTTGCCTTTCCGCTTCTTGTCAATGATAAATCCTTGCTCTCCCCTTGCATTGATGTCCTCACCCTCGCACAGTCTCTTGAACCATCTTGTTCTCAACCTTGGTCTCTTGAGCCTTGCCTTTCCGCTTCTTGACCACTTTGCCTACAGACTTGCCTTGCTCTCAACCTTGGTGTCTTCAACCTTGCCTTTCTGCTTCTTGGCCACTTTCCTATGGACTTGCCTTGCTCTCAACCTTCGTATCTTGAACCTTGCCTTTCCGCTTCTTGGCAATTAGCCTATGGACTTGCCTTGCTCTCAACCTCAGTCTCTTGACCTGGTTCTCACCCATGCTAGGTATTTTGGATCCTCAATCTAGTATCTGCATTGGAATGCTCGTTCCGAGCTTTCCAACGGTATATTACACGTCGAAATCCGACCTACAAATTGGGAGATACACTCAAATCTTTGTTAAGCTTACCTTTGAAATCGACGCGCACGCCTTCCATCTGCCTTGCCCAAGTCTACTTTCTTAGCTCTGATACCAATTGTGAGAAGTGGAGAATGACATATCTGGGACTCACCTCCCAGCCTATTTATAGCCCTTGCTTAGTCACCATCTAGAGTTCTCTCTAAGGTCCCTCTACTCATCTGGCCATCATGAGTAGTGTTCATATCTTGGAAAAAGCAAGTACGGGCATACATGTAGATCTAGCACTGAGGCAACCAATCAAATTTTTTCAATCCTCAAATTATTTTAAAAGTGATTCTCATCACTAAAAACCATTGTAAATACCATTTCACCTTTTTGTGGCTCCATTTTGTGCAAGCCGAGGAGTCCTCGAGCTTGAGGAGCATTAGAAGTATTTGCCTACCAAGTTTCATAATTTTTAGAGCTCATTTGAGCCTCCAAAATAGCATAGGAACCTAATTTTTAACTAGGCTAGACACTAGGTCTGAACAGGGCCAAAGCTAGTTAAAAACTATAAAAAGAGCTAGATAGCTCATTTTAGGGGTTAGCTTGTTGTAGATTTGAACTTGTATCAGAGCTCTTTTGCAATAGAAGTTATTCCATTGTCTCTCTCTTTGTTCTTGCCTTGTATGCACGTGTGTTGTGTATGTATGTGCATGTTTGTGTGCTTCTGTTGGAAACAATGTCCTATTTCTCAAAGGTTGGTCAATCTTGCTCTCAGATCATAGCATCAATAGACATCTTGCATAGTCTTTGATTCAAGAATTGATGGGTGCTGCCAAGTATGTATAGCGTTTTTTAGTACATACTCCAACAACAGAACACGTGGGCGTCGTGGCTATGCCATTCTCCTCCTATACAATTGACCTCGGTTCAAGTCCCTCAATCTGACAGCGGCAGAAATCGCGAACCACTTTTGATACTTTTAAGTTATTAAAGACTCACTCAAAAGCGGACAACGACGCCTTGCATTTAATAGCGAACGGAATTGATTTTTCGTAAAGTGTTTGCTTTATTTATCGCGTAGCGATCGTGGAGACTTGTGCTTTATTGGATACTTTTCAAGGCTCAACATATACTATATAAGAAGTACCTTGGATCACTTCTATTCATCCTTCACCTAGTTTTCAACACAAGCCTTGAGCTTGGACCTCAATAGAAGTGGTGTTTCTTCTAGCACATGGGGCAGCCATGGTGCTAACTTGAAGCATGTTGAGGAGCAGCTATGGAGTTCTTCTTGGTGATTCTTCTTGGAGAAGATGAAGGGTGTGCTCACACTCTAGATCATGGAGAGGAGGTTATCTCTTGTTCATGGAAAGAAGACTTGGTCATTAGCAGCTTGATGGTCAGGATCGCCCATCTACATGATGTATTTGAAGATCATCTTCTACAAGACGATGTTAGGTTGAAGATTATCTTCTACAAGAAGATGTCTGGCTACTTCAAAGACATTGGATGGTGGTTAACATAAGATTTACATCTTATGTTAAGTATTCAGGTACATATTCTCTTTATGCACACAGGTACTACTTAAAGTTTATGGAGGCTGTGGCGTTCATATCAGGAGGAGTCCTATTCGGCATAGGTACAAGAGAATCAGTACTTATATGCTTTATGCATATTTTGGTGAGGTGTTTGAGAAGGTGTGTTCACATGAGTTTGAGGATTTCCGGCAACAATCTTGTTAGCATTCTATGCTACTTTATAAGTATGTGATCTTTTCACACACGTATCTGACTTAGGGTCTTCCATAGCCTAAGTTTAGATGTAGGTTTGTTGACCATTAGTTTCACACTGATCCTTCCTCATTCAGTCACTCATATTCACTCTTCTATAACCTATAAGGTCACACATCTCATATATATTCAGATTACTGCCCATACATCTGAATATATTTGTTACATTGTACATTCACTCATTCATCTATTTCTCCTCACATAGAATGGTTGAGAATTTTTCTCCCACATTTTACATTGAACATTGGTATATATGATACTATGAGTAAGCGATGGCTTACGAAACACCTTACACATGATGTCTATTCTTTCTCTATCTTTGTCTCATCATCTGTATGATTAAGTTGTGGTATGTTCATGTTTTGTCAATATGGAAGATTGCTAGAATTAATGTTGTACATGACTGGAACTATGGAACCATGGACCTGTGACATGAGCCTAAGGGCCTACCTCACTTCCAACATTTGGTATCAGAGCACTAAGGTTTTGGTTTCAGAACTTTAGATCTTTGGCATCAATGCATTAAGGCTCTCATATTCACAGGTTCCCAGAATTCCAGATTTACAACATATGATTTGAAAGCATCTTCTAATATTTGACATTTGACATACACACTTAATCTAGATGAGTAGAGATTTGAGAATTAGACATTTTCAGTTACATGTGTATTCATCAGTGTGGAGTATGAAGTTGATGATCTGTTAGCAGCCGAATATTTTTGGAAAGAGTATGCAAATACTTTACAAAAGTATTGTTTGAAGACCCAGGCTTGATGAAGAGAAGACTACTTCAAATTCTAGGAAGAACAATGGTTTAGAGAAGATGAAGGAATCAGATCAACATCAAATCACAGGTATCAATGTTTACTATCAGATTATCATTTGCAGGTCATATCTTAGAAGAGCAGTTATGAAGAGATTTGAAGAAATTCAAGGAATGCTTTTATACACTTTCATCATTTGAAAGTTAAAGCATTAGCTACATCAAAACAGGTATATAGAGGTTTTTTTGAGAAGATCTCTTTCATGGCAAGAAAGTTCATCTAAGAAGACAAATGTGAAGATGGGATGAATTTTACAACCAATTTTCTGTTGTAAGTTGGTTGGATATCAAGGTACAAATGTATCTAGAGAAGGTAACTCTAGAAGGGCAATTCATCATTCAGACAACGATTGGTGAATTTAGTCGTTTCAGACATTTGAAGCAGAACTTTGATTCAAATATATGAGGAGATGATAAAACATGATTCTATATTCACTTCCATTTGTATACCATGTTTGTTTTATCTCTTACTCTTACATTAGAGGAAGAGAAAAGTTCGTTTGAAGAAGTCAAGAGTGTTTGCTACTTCAAGATCAAGAGAACAAAAGGTATGGAAGAGAAGTTTGAAAATGTTGACATCATCAGGTGGAAGAAAGATGCAGAAGAAGAAAGTCCATCATTTCCAAAAGAAAAGTAAGGCTTCCTTTTCTCATATATTTTCCATATACTTTTCCTATTTTATCCTCTACATCCAAAGACAAGTCTACGAGAACATCTTGTTTAAAGAAGAAGTAGTTTCTTGTTTTGCATTACACTTGGTCATGATTTAGTAGATTTGACAAAGAATTGCATTGAAAGAAAGAAAAGCAGCAGATATATGTTTTAACTCATATATGTATGAGTTATGTTTTAGTTGAAGCTTTTAAGCAGGCAGCTTATATGTTCCCTCAAAGAATTCTTGGACTGTCAATATAGAGCTACTTGGTATATGACAAGTTGCAGAGAAGTATATTTCGTCTTTATCTAAACTCTTGAGGTAAAAGAGTTTTTTGTAAGCAGATGTTGAAGACTTGGGTTGAGGTTTTATGTTTGGAAAAGGTTACCTCATATTCAGTATTTTCAGAAACTTCATCAAATTCAGAATCTTGTTGATGTACTAGCCAGTTGAAGAATCTATTTTTTATGATTGTCTTGATTTTTGGATACATGTTTGTATTCAAAAAGGTGTTCCATTAGATCCTATCACTTGATTGAGAAGTGGAGTTAGCCAAAAGAAAGTCAAGCAGGTACTGTCACATTTCACCCGGGTAAAATATGAAAGTTATGAAGTATCAACTTGTAGCTTTTGGAGTTCTCAAGGTGAGAAGTTTGTCCACTTATGTTTCAAGTAGGAATTGCAGATTCCTTGAAGGATTTGTTTGAAGAAAAGTTTTACAACTTTTTGAGAAGCATGGACACTTGAAGACATTCAGGTAATAAATCAAACATTGAGTCATGAAGGTTTGATAAGAGCAGATTCTACACAGGAGAGATCATTGATCTCGTATGATCTTATATGATCTTGAGTATTTATGATTCAGTTGTCTATCCTTTGTTTGTGAACATTCTTAACATTGGAAGAAGTAAGTCAAAGATTCAGGTTCTATCAGATTTGTGTTACAGAGAGATAGAAATACTTGTTATGTTGCAGAAGGTTATGAATCCTAAAAAGCTTTCAGCAAGGTTTTATTATGTTAGGTTCAGCTAACCTTATTCTAGATTTTGGAAAGCTGAAGAATGACATGGAAAGCTATTGGCATGTGCACAATGCTAATAAAAAGGGTTCAGAGATTTTGTTTCAGATACAGGTATTGATCACTGAACATCAGATTTATGCATATTTTCTCAAGTATTATGGTTCATATTCAACAAGTTCAAGTTTTTTGAAGGAAAGTCGAATTCAGTTTTGAAGAAGACTTTTGAAGAACAAGTTCTGAAGTGCGGAAGTACAAGCTTGAAGCTTGTGATAGATTGCAGTTTGTCATAGATTGCAGATCCAGTCCAGGTTGTACCAATATGACATTGCAGGGGGATTGTTGGAAACAATGTCCTATTTCTCAAAGGTTGGTCAATCTTGCTCTCAGATCATAACATCAATAGACATCTTGCATAGTCTTTGATTCAAGAATTGACGGGTGCTACCAAGTATGTATAGCGTTTTTTAGTACATACTCCAACAACAGAACACGTGGGCGCCGTGGCTATGCCATTCTCCTCCTATACAATTGACCACGGTTCAAGTCCCTCAATCTGACAGCGGCAGAAATCGCAAACCACTTTTGATACTTTTAAGTTATTAAAGACTCACTCAAAAGCGGACAACGACGCCTTGCGTTTAATAGAGAACGGAATTGATTTTTCGTAAAGTGTTTGCTTTATTTATCGCGTAGCGATCGTGGAGACTTGTGCTTTATTGGATGCTTTTCAAGGCTCAACATATACTATATAAGAAGTACCTTGGATCACTTCTATTCATCCTTCACCTAGTTTTCAACACAAGCCTTGAGCTTGGACCTCAATAGAAGTGGTGTTTCTTCTAGCACATGGGGCAGTCATGGTGCTAACTTGAAGCATGTTGAGGAGCAGCTATGGAGTTCTTCTTGGTGATTCTTCTTGGAGAAGATGAAGGGTGTGCTCACACTCTAGATCATGGAGAGGAGGTTATCTCTTGTTCATGGAAAGAAGACTTGGTCATTAGCAGCTTGATGGTCAGGATCGCCCATCTACATGATGTATTTGAAGATCATCTTCTACAAGAAGATGTTAGGTTGAAGATTATCTTCTACAAGAAGATGTCTGGCTACTTCAAAGACATTGGATGGTGGTTAACATAGGATTTACATCTTATGTTAAGTATTCAGGTACATATTCTCTTTATGCACACAGGTACTACTTAAAGTTTATGGAGGCTGTGGCGTTCATATCAGGAGGAGTCCTATTCGGCATAGGTACAAGAGAATCAGTACTTATATGCTTTATGCATATTTTGGTGAGGTGTTTGAGAAGGTGTGTTCACATGAGTTTGAGGATTTCCGGCAACAATCTTGTTAGCATTCTATGCTACTTTATAAGTATGTGATCTTTTCACACACGTATCTGACTTAGGGTCTTCCATAGCCTAAGTTTAGATGTAGGTTTGTTGACCATCAGTTTCACACTGATCCTTCCTCATTCAGTCACTCATATTCACTCTTCTATAACCTATAAGGTCACACATCTCATAAATATTCAGATTATTGCCCATACATCTGAATATGTTTGTTACATTGTACATTCACTCATTCATCTATTTCTCATCACATAGAATGGTTGATAATTTTTCTCCCACATTGTACATTGAACATTGGTATATATGATACTATGAGTAAGCGATGGCTTACGTAACACCTTACACATGACGCCTATTCTTTCTCTATCTTTGTCTCATCATCTGTATGATTAAGTTGTGGTATGTTCATGTTTTGTCAATATGGAAGATTGCTGGAATTAATGTTGTACATGACTGGAATTATGGAACCATGGACCTGTGACATGAGCCTAAGGGCCTACCTCACTTCCAACAGCTTCTCACTCACACACGTGCCATCACTTGTTCAAGGTCTTCATACCACCCTCACGTCTTCTCGGATTGACATGAAAGGAGGTGCTACTCATCAATGATCTACACCAAATTTTGGCACCGTTGCCGAGGATCGAGCTTTGAGGACGAGCGTGTGATGGTAAGCATAGAGAGGATGCGTTGGAAAGGTAAGTAGTAGGTTATTTCTTATTTTTCACTAATCTTTTTTATCTTCATCTCCATCTCCATCTCCACCTCTGCTCTACACCATCTCCATCTTCCTTTCATATTTCCACTCCCATTTCATTCACCTCATTTGCATAGTGAGAGTTTGAGAGAGAGCGAGAGTGCTTTGCTGTTTTTGTGTGTGTTTCTTGCATGATTCTTGTAGGTTTCAACAACATCACCATCCTCAGCAAGCTCTGCAGGTACGGAATTTGTCTACGAAAGCCCCGAGACATCAACCTTGAGCTATCACGACAGATCGAAAAGTCGACCCTATCACGATTTTGAGTGCACCACGACATAGCGCAGACTGAGAGCTTCCGGGATCACTAGCTTGATCACAAGAATTCGCCATATATCAGCCTATCACGACACATCGGCCTATCGTGACACACCGACCTATCACGACACACCGGCCTATCGCGACACACTAGCCTATCATGGCACACAGGCCTATCGCAACACACCGACCTATCGCGACACACCGGCCTATCGCAACACGCTGTCGGAGAGAAATTGTTACTCTTAAAATATTACAAAAATTAAAAGATTAATTGATTGATATAAGTTTGGTTAATGGAATTTTGACTAATGTTTGACTTTAATTTTGCAAGAAAAGAAGTTTGCTGACCAAAATTAAGATGGGAAGTATTCATTTAAGTTTATTCAAGGGTATTATAAGGGTTACCTAAGGGGTAAACTAAGTTTTGGATGAAAATATAAAGATAATTAAGGGTTAATTATAGGTTTTGATCATACTCTAGCTAAATTACAAGGGTAATTAAGGGTTAAATGTATGTTTTGAGCATGGATTATAGGGTTCAAGTTAAGCTTTAAGGTTAATTATGGGTTAATTATTCATCCTAGTGGGTTATGGAAGGTTAGAAAATAGATTTATGGGTTAGTTGGAGCTAATTGATGTGGTTTAAAGTTAGTTGTAGGGTAAACCTAAGGTTAAATAATTAAATAAGTGGGTTGTAGTCCATAAATGAATTATTCAATAGGTTAATTATATCTTAAGGAACCTTAGCAAATTAAAAGGAATATATATTGATTATTTATTTCCACTAAGCCTAAGGTAATAATTAAAATGGGTTAAATTAAATTTTAGTCTAAGTTATAGTATTTATTCTAAAAGTTTAGTATTCAATTAAATAAAAAAGGAGAAGTGAAAGGTTATTTAAATTCTAAAGTATATGGTCCATAGAATATTTAAATAGTTGGATGAAATTGGGGAAATTCACATAAAGGAAAATCCCACGCCTTTTTTCTTGTTGAGTGTTGTTGGAGTGATGTGGAGTCAATTTAGGTAATTGGTTGAGTTATCTAAAGAGAATTGTAGGCTATGGTGGGCTACTCACATCTATTTAAAGAGGGAGTACGTGCTCACAAGTTCATGTGTTTTTTTCAGGTACTTAATTCTTCTCTAGACTATAGTCATATTTGTACTTAGCTTTATGTCAGTCCTCTGACAGGAGGAGAGAGAAGGCCATCTCTCTTGTCCTTCAATTTATGAAAATAAAATTTTTTTAGGAAGTGCAGAGATTTATTTTCTGTTTTTTCTTTCTTTCCCCTCTTCTTTTTCCCTTCTTCTTGCCTCTCCCTTTTTTATCTAAAAGAAATTTTTTCCCCTCTCTCTCCCTCCCTTTCTCTGCCGGCGGCGCAGCTCTGCTGCGCGCGCAGCAGAGAGAGAGAGAGAGAGAGAGAGAGAGAGAGAGAGAGAGAGAGAGAGAGAGAGAGAGAGAGAGAGAGAGAGAGAGAGAGAGAGAGAGAGAGAGAGAGAGAGAACAGTAGAGAGAGAGAGTTTTAGTTTTAAATTTTTTATTTTTATTTGTTTTATCTTTCTTTTTCTCCCTCCTTCTCCCTCCCTTTCTCTGCCGGCGGCGCAGCTCTGCTGCGCGCGCAGTAGAGAGAGAGAGAGAGAGAGAGAGAGAGAGAGAGAGAGAGAGAGAGAGAGAGAGAGAGAGAGAGAGAGAGAGAGAGAGAGAGAGAGAGAGAGAGAGAGAGAGAGAGAGAAAGAGAGAAAGAGAGAACAGTAGAGAGAGAGTTTTAGTTTTTAAATTTTTTATTTTTATTTGTTTTTTCTTTCTTCTTTTTCTCCCTCCTTCTCCCTCTCTTTCTCTGCAACCGACGGACGCAGCCGTCGGCGCAATAGAGAGAGAGAGAGAGAAAGAGAGAGAGAGAGTGATAGAGAGTGATAGAGAGAAAGAGATAGAGAGAGAGAGAAAGAGAGAGAGAAAGAGAGATAAGGGTTTTTTGGGTTTTTTATATTTTATTGTTTTATTTTATGATTTTATTATATATTCTATGTTCTAGTTATTCATATTTTATATGTTTTATTTTCTTAAATTAATATAACTAATATATGAAAGAAATATGAATTATAAATGTATAGTATGAATGAAATGATTTATTTATTTATGAATATATATGATTTATGTATAAGTATTTATATATGTATGTGAATATATATGTTTTAATATATGTATGTGTAAGTATGTACTTATGTGTGTATGTTTTAATTAGTTTATTTTTATGTACTAAGTGTTAATGTTTTTGCATTTAAATTATGAGATGCATATGCATTAAGTATGAGATGAATGATATGAATGATATGAATGAGTAATGAATTTATTAAGAAATGGAGGGTGTGAAGGGTACATGTGTATGTTTATTTAATAAAATTGATTTCATATATATGATTTGCATTCCTAACCTTCTTTTATGAGTTTCAGGTTACCAGAAGGAGGGTCCATTTAGTTTCTAACCTTACCTTTCTCCAAGATTCCATTACATTATCTAAACTTTTCTTTATCCATTCACTTAACCTAACCATTCTTAGCCTATTCATTTCTTTACCCTACCCATAACCTAAGCTTCTTCAACTTGATAGACACCTAAGTTCTTTTACCCAAGTACCAAGATAGTGCATGTTAGATATTAGGATTTGAACCTATGTTAGTTTAGTATTTGAACCCATGATAGTTAGTGTTTAAATCCATGTTAGTTCATGCATGTATGTGTTAGTAAGTGTTCATGCATGTGTATGTTAGTGTATGTTTATGCATGTATGTGTTAGTAAATGTTCATGCATGTAAATGTTAGTATGTGTTAGTGTATGCATGTAAATGTTAGTATGTGTTAGTGCATGCATGTGTGTGTTTATGCATGTGCATGTATGTTCATGCATGTATGTGTTAGTGTATGTTCATGCATGTATGTGTTAGTAAGTGTTCATGCATGTGTATGTTAGTGTATGTTAGTGTATGTTTATGCATGTATGTGTTAGTAAATGTTCATGCATGTAAATGTTAGTATGTGTTAGTGTATGCATGTAAATGTTAGTATGTGTTAGTTTATGCATGTATGTGTTAGTGCATGCATGTGTGTGTTAGTGTATGTTTATGCATATGTCTGTATGTGCATGTATGTTTATGTATGATTATTTATGTATATATGTATGTTAGTTAAATGTATGTTTATTTATGAGTAAAAAATGTATGTTAATGTATATTAAAATAATTATGTGAATGAATTTTTTATTGTAATGTATATATTTTAATAAAAGAATGTATTTAATATATATGTGTTTTTAGAAAAATTAATTACTTTAATGTTATTTAAAAAAATGCTAAATGAGTGTTATTTTTTATAAAGATATACTAATTTCTCTGATGTGTTTTTTTTTAGAAAAGCTATTGGCGAACTGGAGATACACATGTGACCTGAAGTTTGAAAAGCAGAGATTGTCCTTAGTTTGAAACTTTTATTAGCTTGTATAGGCTATCTTTTAGACTGTCATTTATAAACATCATCCTTGAGGTTGTATAGGACTTTGGTTATTAATTTAGTATCATCTTTTATGTCTAAAGAAAATTCTTCTAGTAACACCTTTCTACCTTCATCAACTTTTGAATTGTTGTTTCCAAAACCAATAGAAGATAAAGAATCAATAAAAGAAGTAATAGTAGAAGAATCTTTGCACGATCCTAGAACAACTATAACTTTACTTTCTATTGTTCCTCCTAGTGTTAGTGAAGAAAATTTTCCTCCAACTGTAGATAGAAACATAGAAAATATCCAAGAAGAAACAAACGAAACTATAAAAGATCAAATAGTTAGTGAAAAGATTATCCTACCTTCTTATTTTGATGCAGTTGAACTTTATAGGAACGCTTCACCTTACGGACCTTAGGAAAAGTTATACTTGTACCTGTCCTGCATAGTCACCCTGCGTGCGCCGTTAGCGAGTCGACTGAATTGATCCGCCAGTCGTCAGAAATCGCGCCCACACTTTGAACCCGACGTGAACAAACGGCCTTGCAGCTCAGGTATAAATTTTAAATTTTGCATTGCATATACATTCATACGATTTTACATCAGTGCAGCTGCGTCTTCATCCCTGGAAGCTGTGGCATTTACGTGAGCTTGCAATCTTCTTGGTGTCGAGGGCTGGTCTTGTGACCTGAGCGCCTCCAGGAAGATTGGCAAGTAGGAGAACCTCGTCACGCCACCCCTTTCATCAACAATTGAAGCACAAAACGTTTGCACCCATTTTAGCAAACTATGTATTTAGGTTTTGATTCAAATCAATAAATGTATTGAATTTCACAGAAAGCACTATTTTGAGCCTCATCTTCGAGCAGTTGGTATAATTTCTTTACCCTTACATTCTTGGGTGAAAAAGTTTATTTAAGGTTAAACTGCTAGTATAGTTTAAAGGCAACTGGTTGTTAAACATAGGTTAAGCGTTAATCATAGCTTTACTTGCAACATTTTTGCATAGTAAAAACTTATCAAACTGGACTCTAACGGAATTTCAGAATTAGTAGCTGAACATAAGGAAAGAGTAACAAAAGAAGTTCAGGATATAGTTAGAATTGTTCAAGCTAGGTCAAAACAAACTTCAAAAATGGACGAGCTATTTCAAATTATGATGCACGAGATGCAAGGACAAAAGGTAGTTGAAACGTTATTAAAGGATAAAGGGAACTTTACTGGTATGAATGTTACAAATTATTTAGAGACGTTTGAGGAATTAGCTAAGTTACACGGTTTATCTGAAACAAAGTGGAAATCCTATCTTGGACGTCTGCCCATAGGTACTGTAAAAGCTATTATGGATATACATGACAATAAGGAATGGGATGAGTTTAGAAAAGAGCTGCATAAGGAATTCTACTTAGAAGACTACAGTCAACATAGTCGAGAAGGATTTATGAAATGGATTAGTTCACCTAAGCCTCACATTTTGTTAACTCAACTCCATAGTGAATTTATGAAAAGATTCTCTCAATTACCTGAACAGGATAGAGTTGCCCTTACCCCAGATATCATTTTATATTTCCTTAAAATCTTGACTCCAGATATAAGGGTAGAGGTTGAGCGTAGGCTTGAAGAACCGGGAAAGAAATATGGGCTTACAGATGACTGGGGTGTAGTGAAAACTGTAGTTGAGGTGGTTGCTCACATGATCCAACGTAAAACACTCCTTTATGAATCGATGTCTCAACCATCTTCCAATTTTCCTCCGATTCAGGCAACTAGGGATACACATATAGATTCAAAAGTTGAGCCTACAACATCCACATCTAGAGTACCAACCGAGTTACAATTTGAGATTTTGTTTAACAAGTTGGACAATATGATGCATATGCACGAGAATATGTCTAAAGAGGTAGCGGCTTTGCAGAATGTGGTGTATGCTTTAAACCTACAAGATAAACCTGCAATGCAAGCTCATCCGAGTATTTATCCTCAACCAGTAAATGCTCCAAATCCACCATTCGTAGCTCCGAATCATCCATTAGTACCTCCTAATCCACCTCTTATACCTCCTAATCCTCCCGTTGTACCCCAACCAATTCCTCAACCGATTCCTCAAGCATTTAACCAAAGAAATTTCAATGAAAGGAGAAATGCCAATGTGAGGAGATGTATCTGGTGCGATGCCACAGATCATTTGACTTACACATGTGAAGCATTGAAAGATGCGAAAGAGAAAAGACTTGTAATTGATATTGACAAGCGATTGTGCGACTATAGAACACATTTACCCTTAGCTGCCAATTGGGGAAAGGGAGGGATGCAGAAGCTGTATGAAAACCTTTCTGAGTCTTCGAAATCTGCTTCTGCTGTTAAACTAGAATATGTTGATAGTGACTCTGATTCCGAAAAAACAAGGGAAACGAGGAACTACTCAATTGAAGCTTTGATAAAGGTGAGAGATGATATTATGCAGAAAACTGCGTGGAACTCTCCTGTCAATCAATTCTCGATATATTCGCATATTGCGAATGTTGAAGAGAAAAGAAAGAGGGATGATGAGCAAGATACAAATGATTCAGGTAGACGAATGACTAGAAGTAAGATGAGAGATGAGCCGAAGCCTAAGAAAGTTCAGTTTGAACAAGGCGAAAGTTCTAAAACAAATGAGGAGCGAAGAAAAGAAATTAGGGAGGGTAAACAACCTGTGTTTAGTGAGCCAATTCAAACATCAGACAAAGTAGAGCAAATTCCTAGAACTGAAACAAAACCTGAAGAGAAACCAGGAAAGAAACCAAAACGAGTACCGAAAGCTATTCTTATTTCTGAACTTGAACAAAAAGTTGATTCGAAAGAAATATTGTATGACATCTTATTAAAAAGTGCAGTAACAATGACTTTAGAACAAATCTTCTCAACAGCAAAAATTGAATTTAAGGAAAATTTTATTAAACTAATTAAAAGGAAGAGATTCCCTCTGTCACAAGAGGTAGAGATGCAAGATGTTGCCGATGTAACTCACTTGATTCATGAATCTCTTTCTTTAGACTCAGAGGATGAAGAAGATAATACCTGTAATGTGAACAAAAATTTCTTAGGACCGATTGTACCAGATGACGAAACAAAAAACTCAGAGAGTGATTTTAGAAAAAGTTTTTGGGCGAGAGGCACACCGGAGATTAAAGTTAACTTAGGAGATCAGAAGAGATCATATTCTGCTTTAGCCCTAATTGACTCTGGATCTGAAATCAATGTGATTTCGAAAGGATTATATGATAAGTTTAAATGGCCTATTGATAAAAATCACGGCTGGATAATGCGAACCGCGGACAATGGTTGTGGATCACTCTTAGGAGCATGTGCCAACATACCTCTAATGATAGGTGGAATCTCTGAGACATTCCACTTTTTCATTCAGGATAACTGCTCTTATGAAATTATCTTAGGTCAACCATTCATATGTGAAGCCAGAATGGAGACTAAAGTAATAGATGACGGCTCAGCATACGCAAGAATTAGATCTAAAGATGATCTACAATCGCTCCAAGTTATGATAGTTAGCCCAAACCATGTACGAAATAGGGAACAAATTAGGAAAACACCTATCAGATCACAAGAAAAAATGCACGAGAGTCATTTACCTCTTAGTGATTCTGGAACATACTTTGATCAAAATTTTTACTAGAGACCATTGTTGAGCGAGACAACAGTGGTAATTGGTTTGATATCTCGCATAAATGTGTAAATAAAATAGAAAATGTATCTGTTTATTTTTCATCTTCAAAATTACAAATTCTAAATAATAAAGATATTCCTAGAAAAACAATAAAAAAATATGAAAAATATTTTGAAGATAAAGGATATATGTCTAAAACTGAAAATATTGAAAACATAATTGAAACTTCTTTTTCCTCTACTTTATTTGATGAAATTGACGAAACTTTACATGATGAAAAATTATTACATGTTATTCTTTTAAACTCATTAAATGAATATGATTTAATTTCAAAATTTGTCTCTGACTTTCATGAAGTTCAAATTAATACAAAATATAAAACAGTAGATAAAAAAGTAAAACCTGTAGCTCATGCTTTACCTGAAGGAAGTGATTTAAAAATTAAACAAGTAGCTAACGATCCTATCTTACGTGACATGTCTAAAATAGGTCATAAATTTACTGAAGAAACTATTAAATTAATAAAAATTGGAAATGAAAATTCTTTTTTATTACCAACTGAACAAGAATTATTTCGTGAAATGATTAAAAAACATGGTAGAGCTTTTTCTCTTTATCCTCAGGAAATAGGATGTGTTGACCCTAGATTAGTTTCTCCTTTGATCATATTTATTGTAGCCCACATACCTTGAAATCTTCGCCCTATACCAGTTCCAAAGGCTCATTTACCTGAGCTAATGAAACTGCTTAAGGAGAAGATGAAAATGAAAATATTAGAACCTTCCTCTGCACCTTATTCTAATAGATGGTTTACTGTTCCTAAAAAGAATGGTAAACTTAGATTTATTCAAGACTTACAACCCGTAAATAAAGTTACTATTAGGAACGTGGGAACCGGCCCTATTGTAGGAGAATTTGCCGAAGCTTTTGCTGGGCATTCTATCTACTCTATGGGTGACTTATATTCAGGATATGAACAGATTCAGCTTGCTACTGAAAGTAGAGATATTACCACGATGAAGACTCCTTTAGGATTAGTTCGTATGTGTACTCTTCCCCAAGGAGCTACAAATTCGGTAGCACATATGATGAACGCGATGAATAGGGTTCTTCATGACTTTATTCCTAATGTGACCATGCCGTTTATAGATGATATTCCAATTAAAGGATGTGAAGAAAAAGAAAAAGATGAGACATTAGATGCATTAGGATGTAGGAAATTTGTAGCTAATCATATTTTAGATTGTGAAAAAATTCTAAAAAGATTTGAAGAAGTAGGATTAACTTTTTCTATAGAAAAATCAGTTTTTGGAGTTAATGAAGTTTTCATTGTAGGACATTTATGTGGTTATTACGGTCGTAGGCCTTATCCTCAAAAAGTAGATGCTATTAATAAACTATCTGAAACCTGTAAAAACATTAGTGAAGTTAGACGTTTCTTAGGAGCATGTGTATTTTATGCAATTTGGATTCCGCATTATGCCCATGTAGCTAATCCATTGTACGATTTACTTAGGAAAAACAGAAAATTTAAATGGACTGAAACTCATGTTAAAACGATGAAAAAATTAAAAAATTTGCTTTCTAATGCACCAGTTTTGAAACGTGTAGATTATTCAAACAATAAACCAATTATTTTAACTATAGATACTAGCCCTATAGGAATAGGCTGGGTAATAGGTCAAGATGATAGTGAGGGAAATAGATATGCTATTAGATTCGGAGCTAAAATTTTGCATGAAACTCAAAGAAAGTATCCACAAATAAAACGAGAATTATGGGGTTTAGTTACTGCATTAAAAACTGATAAAGAGTATTTTATAGGAGCTAATGTCATCATAGAAACAGATTGTTTACCTTTAATAGGAATGATTACTAACTGTTCTTCTCCTGATATAGCTATGTTAAGATGGATATCATATATTAAGTTTATTAATCCTATTTTAAATCATATTTCTGGTAAAACTAATTCCGTAGCAGATATGCTTTCTAGGGCTAAATTTGAAGATGATGAATTGACTAAAACTGATTTAAATGTAATTAATTATATTTCTGATATATATGTATATGAAAAATTTAATGAAAATGAGTATGAAGGGATTTGGTATGATATAGGTTATTATCTTAGTACTCTGAAGCAATTACCTATTTGGTCAGCTAATAGATTTAGAGATATTAGGAAACGTGCGTTTACTTTTTTCCTAAAAGATGGTTTTATTTGGCGACATGCTAAAGGGAAAATTAGATATCCTCAGCGAGTTTTAGGAAATAAAAAACTGCAAAATAAAGTTATGATAGATATGCATGAGACTCTTTGGGCAGGTCATAAAGGCTTTTATGCAACTTATGATAAAATTAGAGAAGCCTACTGGTGGCCGGGTATGTATGTGAATATACGTGACTTTGTTAGTACTTGTACTACATGTCAGGTACATTCGTCAGTTAGGCATAGAGAACCTTTGCACCCTACCTATCCTCCTTGTATTCATTACAAGTGGGTAGTTGATTTAGTGACCATGCCTAAAGGATTAGATAAGATGAGATATATAGTTTTAGCTAGAGAAGACCTGACTAATCATGTAGAAGGTAGAGCGCTTCGTACGAAAACTACTTATAACGTATGTAAATTTTTGCTAGAAGAAGTTATTAGTAGATTTGGCTATGTAGAGAAGATAGTGGCAGATAGGGGAGAGTTAGATGCTAGAGAGGCTAGAGAATTCTTTGATCTGCATGGGATTCGTCTATCTCTCACTACTGCTTATAATCCGGAGTCTAATGGTAAGATTGAGCGGGGTCATCCCTCTATTGTAAAGGCAATTTCTAAGGCCTGCAATGGTGATACGCGACAGTGGCCTAGATTCCTTCCTTTTGCACTATGGGCAGACAGGATGACGTATACTAGGTCTACAGGATTTATGCCTGCAGAACTAATGTACTGTCAAAAGCCGATTTTTCCTATCCAGTCCCAGATTATTTCATGGACGACACTTCCGTGGAATAATGAGATGACTCGTGAAGATCTAATTTCAGTTAGGATTATGCAGTTAAATATAGGTAATAAAATGATTGAAGAAGCTGTTCAAAAAATTAAAAATTCACGTCTTAAAAATAAAATCTATTTTGATAAAAAACATAGACTTAGACCTTGTACTATAGAAGTAGATGACTGGGTTTTAGTTTATGATAGCACTTTTGATACTCAGTATGATGCTAGGAAAAAATTAATTAAGAGATGGTTTGGACCATATGTAGTTGTGACTGTATTTGAAAATGGAACATTTAAGCTTAGAGAATTTGATGGTTCTTTATTGAAAAATTTGATTGCAGGAAAAAGAGTTAAGCTATTTAAAAAGAGAAATAATGAAGAATATGAAATTGAAGAAAATGATGCTGAAGATGATGCTGATGAAAATGAAGATGACGATTAAAAATCTATTTAAAAATCAGGTGAAACAGTTTTGATTAGAGATTCTTTAATTTTTTGTGTATATGCATAAGCATTACTGCATGGATTAAAAAGATATGTTTCAATTTATTTAAAAAAAAATCGAGTAGAATTAAGATATAGAAATATCTGAAATATTTATGATTGAAGCATAATAACTCGTATTTATATGAACTGAATCAGGAAGTTAAATAGAAATTTTGGAATTGGAAACTTGTAAAAGGAAAGGTAGTCTTATTTTGAATATATGTATATGCTTAAAAGAAATTTTATTCATTAGTAAATGGGATTTTGTATCTTGCTTTTATTTTTTATGAGATCTGACCTCTAAATAAAATAAAAATTAATTAAAAACTTCATACCCAACTAGTTTATATGTATGTGTCTGTTGTTAGTGTGCTATGTTGGGCTAGTAGGCGGGTGGAACAACCTTGGTCGGGTGATCAAGGCCACGAGCTGCAGCTAGTTTCATCATAGGCCTAACCTATATGTTGTCATGTGCCTGCATGGGTCGGTAGACGGGTGGAGTTACTCTGGTCGGGCGATCAGAGCCACGAGCTGACGTCGATTTCATGTAGGGCTGACATAGTTTGTCATGCGCTATACCGGGTTGGCAGACAAGTGGGGTAAACTTGGCCGGGTGGACAAGTCCAGGAGTCGCATCCAATTTCGGTATAGGCTGATTTGTTAAAAATTAAAGAAAAAGCTGAGTTGGGATGAAGTAAGAAAAATGAAATGATTTAAGCAATAAAAGAGAGTCAGACCATAGGAAATAAAAGTAGGAGGCATATAATTCTGTTATCTGATGGGAAAAGTTTTCTTTTTGTATATGCTCTTATGAAGGATAAGTTACTTATTCTTAGCAAGTGACATGAACAGAAGGACTATAAGACTTATGATTTATTCTTATAAATATTTGTTTAAATGTGGATTCAAAAATATGACATGATATTTCATAACTTATTTCTATGTTGTTTTTTTAAAATGATTTGTACAAATCTTTTTAATTGCATAAAGTGTGAATGCATGATGTAATAAAATTTTGAAATGAGTTAAAATTATTTTCAAAAGAATTTGATTTGTTCCACTTGAAACTGCAGGTTGGCCCATCGGGACGATGTGCAAGTTTAGTGGGGGCGGATGTCGGAGAGAAATTGTTACTCTTAAAATATTACAAAAATTAAAAGATTAATTGATTGATATAAGTTTGGTTAATGGAATTTTGACTAATGTTTGACTTTAATTTTGCAGGAAAAGAAGTTTGCTGACCAAAATTAAGATGGGAAGTATTCATTTAAGTTTATTCAAGGGTATTATAAGGGTTACTTAAGGGGTAAACTAAGTTTTGGATGAAAATATAAAGATAATTAAGGGTTAATTATAGGTTTTGATCATACTCTAGCTAAATTACAAGGGTAATTAAGGGTTAAATGTATGTTTTGAGCATGGATTATAGGGTCAAGTTAAGCTTTAAGGTTAATTATGGGTTAATTATTCATCCTAGTGGGTTATGGAAGGTTAGAAAATAGATTTATGGGTTAGTTGGAGCTAATTGATGTGGTTTAAAGTTAGTTGTAGGGTAAACCTAAGGTTAAATAATTAAATAAGTGGGTTGTAGTCCATAAATGAATTATTCAATAGGTTAATTATATCTTAAGGAACCTTAGCAAATTAAAAGGAATATATATTGATTATTTATTTCCACTAAGCCTAAGGTAATAATTAAAATGGGTTAAATTAAATTTTAGTCTAAGTTATAGTATTTATTCTAAAAGTTTAGTATTCAATTAAATAAAAAAGGAGAAGTGAAAGGTTATTTAAATTCTAAAGTATATGGTCCATAGAATATTTAAATAGTTGGATGAAATTGGGGAAATTCACATAAAGGAAAATCCCACGCCTTTTTTCTTGTTGAGTGTTGTTGGAGTGATGTGGAGTCAATTTAGGTAATTGGTTGAGTTATCTAAAGAGAATTGTAGGCTATGGTGGGCTACTCACATCTATTTAAAGAGGGAGTACGTGCTCACAAGTTCATGTGTTTTTTTTCAGGTACTTAATTCTTCTCTAGACTATAGTCATATTTGTACTTAGCTTTATGTCAGTCCTCTGACAGGAGGAGAGAGAAGGCCATCTCTCTTGTCCTTCAATTTATGAAAAGCAAATTTTTTTAGGAAGTGCAGAGATTTATTTTCTGTTTTTTCTTTCTTTCCCCTCTTCTTTTTCCCTTCTTCTTGCCTCTCCCTTTTTTATCTAAAAGAAATTTTTTCCCCTCTCTCTCCCTCCCTTTCTCTGCCGGCGGCGCAGCTCTGCTGCACGCGCAACAGAGAGAGAGAGAGAGAGAGAGAGAGAGAGAGAGAGAGAGAGAGAGAGAGAGAGAGAGAGAGAATTTTAGTTTTAAATTTTTTATTTTTGTTTGTTTTTTCTTTCTTTTTCTCCCTCCTTCTCCCTCCCTTTCTCTGCCGGCGGCGCAGCTCTGCTGCGCGCGCAGCAGAGAGAGAGAGAGAGAGAGAGAGAGAGAGAGAGAGAGAGAGAGAGAGAGAGAGAGAGAGAGAGAGAGAGAGAGAGAGAAAGAGAGAAAGAGAGAACAGTAGAGAGAGAGTTTTAGTTTTTAAATTTTTTATTTTTATTTGTTTTTTCTTTCTTCTTTTTCTCCCTCCTTCTCCCTCTCTTTCTCTGCAACCGACGGACGCAGCCGTCGGCGCAGTAGAGAGAGAGAGAGAAAGAGAGAGAGAGAGTGATAGAGAGTGATAGAGAGAAAGAGATAGAGAGAGAGAGAAAGAGAGAGAGAAAGAGAGAGAGAAAGAGAGATAAGGGTTTTTTATATTTTATTGTTTTATTTTATGATTTTATTATATATTCTATGTTCTAGTTATTCATATTTTATATGTTTTATTTTCTTAAATTAATATAACTAATATATGAAAGAAATATGAATTATAAATGTATATTATGAATGAAATGATTTATTTATTTATGAATATATATGATTTATGTATAAGTATTTATATATGTATGTGAATATATATGTTTTAATATATGTATGTGTAAGTATGTACTTATGTGTGTATGTTTTAATTAGTTTATTTTTATGTACTAAGTGTTAATGTTTTTGCATTTAAATTATGAGATGCATATGCATTAAGTATGAGATGAATGATATGAATGATATGAATGAGTAATGAATTTATTAAGAAATGGAGGGTGTGAAGGGTACATGTGTATGTTTATTTAATAAAATTGATTTCATATATATGATTTGCATTCCTAACCTTCTTTTATGAGTTTCAGGTTACCAGAAGGAGGGTCCATTTAGTTTCTAACCTTACCTTTCTCCAAGATTCCATTACATTATCTAAACTTTTCTTTATCCATTCACTTAACCTAACCATTCTTAGCCTATTCATTTCTTTACCCTACCCATAACCTAAGCTTCTTCAACTTGATAGACACCTAAGTTCTTTTACCCAAGTACCAAGATAGTGCATGTTAGATATTAGGATTTGAACCTATGTTAGTTTAGTATTTGAACCCATGATAGTTAGTGTTTAAATCCATGTTAGTTCATGCATGTATGTGTTAGTAAGTGTTCATGCATGTGTATGTTAGTGTATGTTTATGCATGTATGTGTTAGTAAATGTTCATGCATGTAAATGTTAGTATGTGTTAGTGTATGCATGTAAATGTTAGTATGTGTTAGTGCATGCATGTGTGTGTTTATGCATGTGCATGTATGTTCATGCATGTATGTGTTAGTGTATGTTCATGCATGTATGTGTTAGTAAGTGTTCATGCATGTGTATGTTAGTGTATGTTTATGCATGTATGTGTTAGTAAATGTTCATGCATGTAAATGTTAGTATGTGTTAGTGTATGCATGTAAATGTTAGTATGTGTTAGTTTATGCATGTATGTGTTAGTGCATGCATGTGTGTGTTAGTGTATGTTTATGCATATGTCTGTATGTGCATGTATGTTTATGTATGATTATTTATGTATATATGTATGTTAGTTAAATGTATGTTTATTTATGAGTAAACAATGTATGTTAATGTATATTAAAATAATTATGTGAATGAATTTTTTATTGTAATGTATATATTTTAATAAAAGAATGTATTTAATATATATGTGTTTTTAGAAAAATTAATTACTTTAATGTTATTTAAAAAAATGCTAAATGAGTGTTATTTTTTATAAAGATATACTAATTTCTCTGATGTGTTTTTTTTCAGAAAAGCTATTGGCGAACTGGAGATACACATGTGACCTGAAGTTTGAAAAGCAGAGATTGTCCTTAGTTTGAAACTTTTATTAGCTTGTATAGGCTATCTTTTAGACTGTCATTTATAAACATCATCCTTGAGGTTGTATAGGACTTTGGTTATTAATTTAGTATCATGTTTTATGTCTAAAGAAAATTCTTCTAGTAACACCTTTCTACCTTCATCAACTTTTGAATTGTTGTTTCCAAAACCAATAGAAGATAAAGAATCAATAAAAGAAGTAATAGTAGAAGAATCTTTGCACGATCCTAGAACAACTATAACTTTACTTTCTATTGTTCCTCCTAGTGTTAGTGAAGAAAATTTTCCTCCAACTGTAGATAGAAACGTAGAAAATATCCAAGAAGAAACAAACGAAACTATAAAAGATCAAATAGTTAGTGAAAAGATTATCCTACCTTCTTATTTTGATGCAGTTGAACTTTATAGGAACGCTTCACCTTACGGACCTTAGGAAAAGTTATACTTGTACCTGTCCTACATAGTCACCGTGCGTGCGCCGTTAGCGAGTCGACTGAATTGATCCGCCAGTTGTCAGAAATCGCGCCCACAAGGCCGGCCTATCGCGACACACTAGCCTATCATGACACACCGGCCTATCGCGAGACACCGGCCTATCACGTCACATTGGCCTATCGTGACACATTGGCCTATCGCGACACATCGGCCTATTGCGACACACTAGCCTATCACGACACACCGGCCTATCGCGACACACCGGCCTATCGCGAGACACCGGCCTATTGCGATACACTGACCTATCGCGACACATCGATTTTATGCATATTTTTTGGGGGTGTAATTGTGGTAGTTTTGGGATTGATTTTTGACAAATTGGGACTACCTTAGAGTCTTATAAGTGGGCAAAACAACTAGAAAACCTGTTGAGCCCATAAAAGTCATGTTGGTCAAAGTCAACTGCAGTCAAAGTCAACGGTCAAAGTCAACTGGTCAAAGTCTACAAGGTCAAAGGTCAAAGTCAATAGGTGCAAAGTCAAAGTGCAGGTGTCAAAGTGCACAGGTGGTGCATAAGTAATTGTCCACAAAGGATAAATCAGAGAAAGTGGGTTGCAGGTTGCAGAGGTATTTTCTCTAATTGCCCCAAGTTCAAAGTGTGTTTTAAAGTGTTTTGGAAGGTTCAGGTGAACCCCCCCTTATGTGCAAAAGTGAAGAATTAAAAGGAAATGTGAAGGCATGTGAAGCGGCAAAGTGTACGCACAGGTGAAAGTATGGCCCCCATTAAAATTTTTGGTTTTAGACTAAAGTCACTACAGGACAAAACAGTGAGTAGTTGGCTGCCACTTGTGAGAGCAATCTTGGGACATCAAAGTGAGCACCAAGATTCACTTGCAGTTAGGAGCGTACGTGATCGACACACTCAAATCAAGGCAAGGGCCATTCTTGGACCAATCTTAGAGTAAGCAAAGAGAGCATAGGCTAAGTGGAGCAAGAGAGAGAAGGGCAAGGGTCACCAGAGTACGTCGCACAGAAGTAGAAGTGCAAGGTGCATAGAGAGTGACCAGGGATTTTGGTGCAGAGAAGTGCTAAGCTATAGTTCCCCCAAGTATCTCAAGGTCCTTTGGCAGTGCACGCTTGCCGACAGCAGGTATT
Organism: Ceratopteris richardii; assembly: GCA_020310875.1. Classification (NCBI taxonomy): domain Eukaryota; kingdom Viridiplantae; phylum Streptophyta; class Polypodiopsida; order Polypodiales; family Pteridaceae; genus Ceratopteris; species Ceratopteris richardii. The sequence continues at coordinate 101,502,005 of CM035431.1, forward strand.
CACTCCTCCCCCTTTGTGGAAGCTTGGTGCAAGGTGTGCACAAGGAGAAGCTTGAAGCAGGTGGAGGTCTGTTGCAGAGGAGGTCGGCAGCAAGAGGACATTGGGATATTGGATATTTTGTAATTGGGCACTCTGTGGGATTGTGCACAGAGGTATTGGTGTATCTTGTATTTCAAACATTATACTTTTCTTACTGTAATCAAACGGCAGAAACTTCCAAGGTGTATTTTCTCTTTTGGTCTTTTCATTTTCTCCTACAAACCCTCAAACTCCTTCTTGTCAAAGAATCCCCCAACAAATTTGGCACGCACGGTGGGACTTCCAAGGAGCTTTGAGCATAGGAGACTATATATTGCCATTGGAGGACAATATTCCAGTGTCGACAACATTACTCCAGTGGGCCAAAAGGTACATACTTTTATCAAGTGTCTCATTTTAAGTGGACTATGAATAGCTCATGACCGCGACCCGGTCACAAACCTTGAGAATCAAGTGCAAGCAGACAAGAAGAAAGACGAATAGAAGATCATCGAGTCCACTTTCATCGACTTCATCGGTAGGAAGCATGGCAGGACAGGTGGACCTAGAAATCTTGCTCTCCAGATTAAACATAAAATTTCCCTCCTTCAGGGGTTTAGCCCAGGAGGACCCAGATGAGCACATTCGACGATTTCTTGCATTATGTAAGACTAGGGGGCTAATGGGTAGGGAAGATGCTTTCTTGATACTCTTCCCAGCCACATTGGAAGGACTGGCAGACAAGTGGTTTAGCCAGTTTGCTGAAAATCACTTTACCTCTTGGGATTTGATGAAGGATGCTTTTAGAAATCAATTCCAGCAGGGGAACACAGCAGAGATTATCATAGAAGAGCTAGAGAACTTGAGATTGGGTCCAGGAGAAAAATTCCCAGAATTTGTGACCAGAGCCAAAGCACTAATGGCTAAACTACCAGATCCACCCCATGATTTTTTTGTCAAGAAATGGTTAGCCAAGCCCCTACCAGTAGCCACTCAATGCAAAATAAAGGAATTAGTATTACCTACAGCCTCCATAGAGGAGTTCATCACCACGGCTACAAGACTGGAGCAAATAAGGCACCAATATGGGACAACTTCTTCACCACCAACATATGGTACAGAGATGGAGGATCCAGTGACCCAGCTGAGGAGGGAGTTGGAGGGCTTAAAGAGAAATAAGCCCTACAAAGAGGAGGAGACTGCTGTGGCTCAATTGAGAAGGGAGATTGAAGCACTCAAGCTTCAAAAGGAAGAGGAGGCCCAAGCAGAGGAATTAGCTCAGCTGCGACAGGAGTTGCAGGAGCTCAAAGGAGGGGGCATCAAGAGTGGTCTTTGGTGTTCCATGTGCAGCAAACAAGGGCATATAGTAAGTGAGTGTCCTCTGTTAAGTGTAACTTGCCAATTATGCAGGAAGGTTGGCCATGAGGCCCATGAGTGTCAATCAAGGGGAATGCCTGCAACGACATACTGGACCCAAGGAGGACCCCCAACAACCACAAATGTGATGGCTGCACAAAATCAAGGTAACAACTATAACCCTAGACAGAGGAATAATTTTGGAAATGGGCCTAGGAGGCCAATAATCTGTTTTAGGTGTGGAGAATGTGGGCACTACCAAAGTAGGTGCACCCTACCAGAGAATGCACCTCCTTGCCGGAACTGCCCTGAGGCCAGAGACCATTATACAAATTGTTGTCCTAAGAATCAAGCCTCTTCATCAGGGCCCCATATCCAAATGATTTCTGTGCAGGAAGAAGAAATGGCACATCAAGTTAAGGTGCCATCACCATCTACCAGGGTGGTGCAGTTAGAGGAAATTGACTCTTTTACTGTGCAGACAAGAAGCAAGGGGAAGGCTCCAGTGGACATGGGTCAAGAATCATTGATTAATGGATTAAACAGAGACAAAGGTGTGTCCAAAGACCTAGCCACCACAAGTGCAGACACAAGGCAAAAGGAAAATTGCACAGGTACAAGTGATGCCATTGGACATGCATTCAGCAGGGCTCATGAGGAGTTGGATAAGTCAAATGGAGCCCAAGCTCTTAAGGAATCAGAAGCCTCCAGACTGCTCAAGTCCATGAAAAGGAGGTTAGTATTTTTGATTTAATAAGGATGGATGGGAAGTTCAGGTCAGAACTCTTGCAGATAATTGATGAAATGTCCACAACAAGCTTAGTGGCAAAAGCTGCTGTTATGCATAAAGATAAATATGTAGGGGAAGCACCCCTCACAGATTACAAGAGCCCTCGGCTAACCATTTCTATTAAAGGTCATGAGTTTCAAGGAGTTATTGTGGATGGTGGTTCTGGCATTAACTTGATGCCTGAATATACCATGAAAAAGATTGGACTATACCCTTCACAACCTGCCAACTTCACTGTAACAATGGCAGACCAAAGCATAGTAAGGCCTATGGGAGTGGTTCCTGGAGTCCCAGTCAGGATACAAGGTACTATCTTTAACTTGGACTTTGTTGTTTTAAGGCTGCCACAGGTAGAAGGAAGCTTCCCACTGTTAATTGGGAGACCTTGGTTAAGGCATGCCAATGTGCTGCATGATTGGGGCAAGGACACAATGTGGGTAAAGCAAGAGGGAAAAGAGTTGCAGCAGATAATTTTAGAAGAAGGCCCAGATAATCAGAAAAATACTAGCATGATGCAGACAATCGGTATTTGTATGGAAGAAGAAGTGGTGGACAACCCAGAAGCAGACCTATTTGAAAGAGCAGATTTATATGAAGATGAAAACATGTTGGCTTGGCTCCATGCAGAAGACCCATCCTCCTGCTATGGAATTTTTCCAAACTCAAGTATAGAAGAAGCATATGAAGAAAAAGAGGAAATCACTCAGGTTGAACCAGTAGCAGTCAAAGGCCATAGCAAAGAGAAGAAAAGCAAAGTCCTTACATGCAGCAGTGATAAAGCTACTCAAATTCATATATCAATGGCCACTTTTTTATGGATTCTGGTATGGCTATCATCTGTTATTTCAATTCTTATGGTAGCAAGTGCAGGGCTTTACAAGAATGTGGAAGTTGCTACTGCAAGTATTTGGGAACATAGGGTTCCACTGGATGAAGAAGCCGGAATAGTAAAATTAAAATTTTGCAAATCATATCATAAAGTTGCTGGAGGAGATAACATTCTAATGAAGGATTTAGGGTACCCCTCTCAGATGGCCAGGGTGCCCCAGGAGAAGACTAAAGCAACGAAGTGTAGTACAAATGCAGATTATGGAGGAGTCTCTCTCAGTCAACAATACAAGGCTCAAGGCCTATTATCAAGCCAACTGAAGTTTTATGGATCACCTGGAACCTACAAAAATTGTCCAGGTTGTACATAGTCTTTTCTCGTCATTTTTACTTAAGTTTTAGTAGTTTTCTTATCCATTTCATGCTTGTTTCTTGAGGTTTTAGCAAATTTAGCAGTCATTTCATCCACTTTGCAATGGCACAAATTTTGGAATTTTTTAGAAATTTTTTCAGATTTTTTCAGGCATTTTTTTGGACTTTTTCTAGTATTTTCGCCTTTTTTCATGTGTCTTTTTCTTGCCAAAGAAAGAATAAATGGAGGCTCTCTGTGGTTTGATGAAGGATTTTTAGGCTAAACATGTAGAAAATTTCATCAGAATTTTTTCAGAATTTTTTTAGAATTTTTTGGCCAATTTTTGGCATTTTTTTCAGATTTTTCCTTGATTTTTCTCTAAATTGGGCTATTTAAAAAAAAAAAAAAAAAAAAGCCCCCTAGGGAATTTGAGGGTTCCCAAAAAAAAAAATAAAAATAAAAATAAAATCCCCCCCAGCCCCCCCCTCCCCCCCCCCCCCCCCCCCCTCCCCCCTCCCCCCCCCTCCCCCCCCCCCCCCCTCCCCCCCCCTCCCCCCCCCTCCCCCCCCCCCCTCCCCCCCCCCCTCCCCCCCCCCCCCCCCCTCCCCCCCTCCCCCCTCCCCCCCCCTCCCCCCCCCCCCCCCCTCCCCCCCCCTCCCCCCCCCTCCCCCCCCCCCCTCCCCCCCCCCCTCCCCCCCCCCCCCCCCCTCCCCCCCCCCCCTCCCCCCCCCCCCCCCTCCCCCCCTCCCCCCCCCCCCCCTCCCCCCCCCCCTTCCCCTCCCCCCCTCCCCCCCCCCCCCCCCCCCCCCCCCCCTCCCCCCCTCCCCCCCCCCCCCCCCCCCCCCCCCCCCCCCCCCCCCTCCCCCCCCTCCCCCTTAGATAAATTCTTGAACTCTAAGAACCTGTTTTGACCCCCAAGTGCCTAAATGGTCCTAACTTCACCATACGAACTCCGACTAATGAGATTTTGGTCTCGTTGGAAAGCTCGTTGAGAATGTTACGTGGACCTATGTGGAGTCTTAGAACATGTATTTTTAAGTTGGCCATTAGGTGGGAAGAGGTGGTCATAGGAATTTTGGGGGCATAGTGAGCTATTCCAAAAGTGGGTATAGTTCTTAATGTGTGTCTATCAATTCATTGTGATAAAGGGCCATATTAACTTGTGAACCTTTGCAGGAACATTGTGAGCAATCAAGGCATCCAAAGCAAGCTAGCAAGGGCAGATACCAAGCTAGGGAGAAGGCTTCGTGGGCTTGTGTAGTGTAGCTCAGTGATGAGTAGCACCTCCTTTAATGTCAATCCGGGAAGACGTGAGGATGGTATGAAGACCTCGAGCAAGTGAAGGCACAAGTGCATGAGTGAGAAGCACACTAACATGCACACACATACACACACACGCGCACACACAGTAAGACAAAGAGTGAGAAGCAATGGAGTTCTTAAATTACTTTCAAAAAGCTCTTACAAGTTCATATCAATTACAAGCTACCCTCAAAAATGAGCTCTCTAGCTCTTTTTATAGTTTTTGACTAGGTTTTGGCCTTGTCCAGACCTAGTGTCCGGCCTAGTTAAAAATTAGGTTCTCTACCCTATTTGGAGGTTCAAACGGAGTCTAAAAAATGTGAAAACTGATAGGTAGGTACTTCTAAAGCTCCTCAAGCTCAAGGACTCCTTGGCTTGCACAAAATGGAGCTACAAAAATATGAAATGGTATTTACAATGGTTTTTAGTGATGAAAATCACTATTTGATGTAGGGATTTCTTCTAACATTTTGACATACATTTCTTGGAGCTCCCTACTTGCTCCTTCTTCTTGTGTGCCCAACTCTTTGATGCTTGAAAAATTTAAATGGCCTACTTGCCAGATCTTCTTTGACTACTGTGTCTGCTTGTGCTGTCTCTTCGCTCTGACTCCCTTCGTAGGCTTCCTTGTCTTGTGACTCCTTCGGTTCCTTGACTACTGCCAACAACCCCCCCTCTCTCGTGTCTGTCGTCTCTGACAGACCCTTGTCTAGCAGTGCGTTGGACATAATATTGGACAACATCGGCAGCGAGGTGGTGTTCTTCTAATCGTAGCCCCCGTGCTAGATCTATTAACAATGCATCCCAATTCACTGGTCCTGGTACGTCCGGATGTGGCACCCGCAGTTTTTCTGAATGGATGGTTCTCTCCACAGCAAATAAGTGGAGGAGATGTGAGGGCCTGGGTACAAATATTTCTGAGTGATATTCCCAGAATCCTGTTACGAACATCTCCTTGAATGTCTGTTTAAAGCAAGCTGGGAGGTACTTTATTCTGGCGTGCCAAGCATATATTACCTCTATTGATGGGGTGGTACTCATGTCGTATACCAAATCTTGGTTGCCTGTAAGAAAGCCAACACCTGAGAAGTGGGGGTCTTTAATATTCTTGAATGTCCTGAATGTGATTAGCATTAGTTCAAAGATTTTCATGCACATTTGGGCCATCACATCGGGGGTATTCCGTAGTCGAATGCTCTAGTGACGGATTGTAGAAATCATGTAATTCACAGTGGGAGGTCCTTGAGGAGGTGCTAGATAAACATAGTTTAACCACTTTGCGCAACCTTTGATGTTCTTGACAGCAATTGTAAACTCTGGCCAGGTGCGCCTGCAGAAGACTGGAACATAACAAGGATTGTATTTAATAAAAAGTGGCATGTTAGTCCAAGTACGAACCATCTCTGGGTAGGTCTCGAGAAGACAGATTCTCCAGGTGGGTTGATGAATGGATCCTTTTTTAGCACTTTCTGGTATATCATCAGGCCCAAATTGTGTGGCGAAAGTTGGAGGTTTGCGACATCTGCATTAAATCTCTGCGTTGTAATCTGCAAGGAGTACACAATATGGCACATATTGATCGTCGTTGGTGCCGATCCATCTATGATGAGACATGCTGCGGAAATATTCTGACTTTATGATGGTGTCTTCTAACTTTGCCATTGATTGGATTTGAATTGCCACTCGATCTTCATGGGTTGTTGCTGTTTTCTCTAGTGTCTGGAGCCATTCAGGTACTTCAACTTCTAAGGTGTCCATTCCTTCTGAGGTCTGTGCACCACCTGGCATCGGCATAGGAACATATGGTTCCTCATACGTTTCGTCCACCTCAATGGGTATCAAATCCTCAGGCTTTGGTTCTACCACTGGAGAGGGCTGCCTTTCATATTCCAGTAGCTTTTTCTGCAGCTCCGCCACCTACTTTGTCAATGCCTTCACTTCCTCTGAAGTTGAGGTGGTTTCTATGACTTTGGGTTGAGCCTCCTGTTCCCTAAGCTGGATACGTAGTTCATCCCATTCCCTCTCCAAATCATCATGTCATTCTAATAAATCCGCATAACTTTCCAAGATTGTTTTCATTGTTTCTGAGGGAACTGCTTTGAATTGTTCTGGGTCGATTTCATGGGGAGAGCCTTCCATGGTAGCTTCCAGGTTTTCTTCGTTTTGTTTCTGCAAACGTTTGTTTTCTTCAAGGGTTGTAGCCATGTGTTTTCGGAGTAGAGTTAAATTTCGCCGGACTCTCAGGTTATCTGTTTGGTAAACCTCCAGTAAGGCCTCGAGTTGTTTGACACCTGACTCTTGTGATGGTTGGGGTGTCTCCAGGAGGGTTTGATGAGCTTGCTCGAGAGTGGTGTAGCGTTGGTTGAGGTCTGCATTTTCTTCTTCTATAATTGTAAGCCGTCTTTGTAGTTGTTGATGATTCGTCGTCAGCTGATGATGACGGTCTTCTAGAGCCTGGTACTCACTCTGAAGTTGATACACGCATTGATGTAATGCTATGAATATACTATTTACATTAAACGATGCAGGGAAAGATGAAGATGCAGGGGGGATGGGGAAGGGGGAGGAAGTTGTGAATGCTGTGGAGTCAAGTGGTGAGGTAGGTGGAGGGGGTATGGGAGATTGAGGTTGTGTGGGGGGTGGGAGTGGTGCTGTGGCTGGTGATGTCTCCATTGTGTCGAATGTGTGTGTGACTATAAAGATGGGAACAGTGGGTGGGGTGGATGTGATATTTGTGAAGAGTGTTGTGTAGGTGGGCATGGTAGCTCCTCCAAATTGGATGCCGGGCGAGAGAGGAATTCCCATGACGACTCTGGTAATGGCGGAAATAGGTGTGGTAGTGCTAGGTGGTGAGGTGACATGTGTAGTGAGAGGTGAGGTGGGTGGTGAGAGTGGTTCCTCCTGATGTTCTTCTGTTTTTGTGTTGCCTCCTGGTTCTGATACATTGATGTGTATTTGTTTGCCAGATTGCATGGGACGGGTAGGCACACGTTTCTCAAATCGATTAATATAAGTCATGGCTGCATGAACAGCCTCATCTAAGCCCACTGCATCAGCGTGCAGGTTCATTGATTCGATGAACATGTCATCCACACCTTCCTCGGCTAACATTTGGCTCATGATCATCTTTCCTGTTTCGAGCGACAGCTTGTGTTGCTCCTGGACTCGCTTCATAGTTTCGTATAATCTTTTTATTTGGGCCGAGTATGCCGGGGCACTTGCTAGTTCTGAAAGTTCTTCATATTCTTGTTCTTCTGTCTCTTCTTCATCGTCTTCTACTTCTACTACTCCCGGTTGGGTCGGGGCTGAAGTTGTAGTCGTGGGTTGTTGTTCTTGGGTCTGCTCCGCTTCTGTCTCCAGGTTAGATTCATTGATCAAACGGGTGATTTCTTCATCTGTTAGATCAGCAAGGGTGTAACCTTGAGGGAATTCCAAGTCTAATGGAATAGGAGGAAACACCAGGTTGGGTCCTTCTGCACTTGGTCTAGGTAGGCGAATGGTGAATGGTCGGACATGCCTCGTTTGTGGAGGGGTCACCTCGGGTGTGGTAGTGGCTCCCCTTGGTTGAGCGCATGGTAATTGAACTCCCCCTCTCATCTTCTTCGATGGAGGTCCCGCCGTTGATAGTCGTCTTTGGAACTCTTGGGCCCTGGACCATACTAGTGCTCTTTGAATGGGCATGTCATACGCTAAGCACCTGTAAATTATTCTTGTGAGAGCACAACATCCATGAAGTACATTTTTCTGTTTCTTATTCCACCGTTGATGGGCTAGGTGTATTTGATCGATGATTCAGTGCGGTATGTTGATGGTGAGGTTCTCTGTCTCCGCCAAGTACAAGCTGAACCATATCTTTTTTGGTGGCATAGTGAACCGTTCTTGGGCAGGAAAGGAAAAATGTTGCATGACAGTTCGTAGGTGTAGAGCAATGGTAGGTGTCATTGCGACCATGTCCTTCAATTTGTTGAGATCCTTATGCTTCATCCTGCCTGGAACCATTAGTTCTTTCTCAGTGGGAATATGCATTTCTTGCATGTTCAATGCTGCTCGTACCAAATTGAGGGTCAGTTTGAATCTCTTGAGCTCGTGTCCTGGCAATAGTGAGGGTAGCACAAAAGTACTATCACCTCCCTTGGCCCTGCTAGGAGTGATGGTACTGATAAAGTAGGAGCAGCGAAGAAAATCTGGCTTAGGCAAATGTGCTCTGAAGTAGCTATCCAATCCCGCTTTGGTCCAAACTGATCGCATCACTTCTGCATTCTGATAGTTTTCAAATTCGCGAGTGAAAAAATGATAACGTCTCCATTTGCCATTGAATTCAATTTCTACCTCCCAGAAATAGGTGCCATCACCCAATGGCCCTACGACATCACTAAACCAATGAGCATGTTTCCCTACTTGAGAAATGTGTCCCTGAGGAGGGTCCTGAATCGGGAGGACATGCACCACTTGAAGTTCTTGAGGCCTTTCGGTGAGTGGTGGTTCCAGGAGGAGGGTTTCAATGTCCACAATCTGTGCGCTAGACCTTGCCTGGGAACTAGTGCCTCCTGCTTCTGCCATTGTTATTGCTTGCTTGCTGGTTCTGTGAGAATATAGATCATGCGTTAATATTGTAATGGACAAGATAAAACACTTTGTTTGTCCCCGTTACAACATTATCATGAAGTGAGTAATGGGTTAGTGGGTCAGTGAGTGCTCAATGACTGTGTGTGTAGTTAATGAATGGATAGTCCTAGGAGCTAGATGGAAAGATGCAGTGTATGAGTGATGTAGTTAGCAAGTGGAGATGAATTTACAAATTGGGATTGGGGGGTTTATTACAAGTCTTAGGTTGCCAAACACAATGGATGGCTTTCGGTTTTGGTTTTGTGGAGACTCTGGAGGGTTGTATGAGTAATTCTGCTTGGGGACGATGTGTCTTTGGGACCCATTTACAAGTGAGTCTGTGCGTGCTTCTGAGCGACTGTGTGTTCGTGCGTATTAAACAAGAGTGGGTAACGACTCCTTGAGTGAGTGAACCCTATCGTGTATGATGTGATTCGTGCGGGACTAGTTGAGCCCGCAAGCAAGCCTTAGGCACCCAGGTTTGTCTTGATTGTGGGCCAGCCTTCATCGACTGCTTGGGTACCCAGATAGTTTTCACTTTCTCAAAAGAAGTTTTGGAAGTCTTCTTATTAGTATCATGTCGCTTATTACTAATAGGAAGTTGAGATGATTGTTGTTGCTTGACTGTAATAGGCCGCTCTCCTTTTCGCACCCACAGTTGTTTCAATGGCTGAGTCATTCTGCTTCGCACGTTCTTTTGGCCTCCCGCATAGGTAGTCTTCAGTAATTGATCTGCCTTTGGTTGCTGCCTCCCTCTGGCCTTTGGAAAAGAAGAGAGTTCCGTCGAGGCCTTGACTTCTTTATTGAGATCTCCATTCCTCTGCATCACATAGCTTTGGACAAGAACAGCATGGTCAACTTCATGTGTACCCTTGGAGGGACCAGGAGTCTGTGCCTTTTCTAGTTCCTTGAGTTCTCCATTATCTAACTCAACTGTAATTCTACTCTGATTCACCCATACCTGAAGAAGTCCACTTCTTAGGTTTAAGTTGACTGCATGGTCATAGATCCAGTCTTGACCCAAGACCAAAGGCTCAGTGAGATCCTCATCTTGACACACTAGTACCTTAACTGTCATTGGAGCATCTTGAATGGAGAGGGGAAATTCCACCTCGCCCATGCAAGGGGTTTCCACACCTCCCAATCATATTAGATATGCTTCTATAGGATTGACTTTTAATTTCAATTCTCGACAGTAAGAAAGTCTCACAGCACTAGTGGCTGCACCTGAGTCAATCAATGCTCGCACAGTTTTTGCACCAACTCCTTGTCCTATTTCTAAAGTCACAAAAGGACGTCGATCTATTATCCTTTGGGAACTTATTCCTGAGACTTCACACATTGCCACATGATATCCTGGATCCTCATAGGCACCTGTCCTAGGTTGATCCCTACCCTGCCGTCTCAACTTCATCCTTCTGATGCGTTCTAAAGCTTCTGCTTGAGCTTCTTCTCGAACTCGTTTTTCTTCTTCTTTGCGTTTCTTAGCAGTGTTGAGTCGGCTGAGCATTTCTTCTGTGAGGGGTTCCTGATACAGCTTGACTCTGCACCCACTGATGTAGCTAGGGAGAATATCGCCTTCTAAAGTGGCCAGTTGTACTGCTCCACTAGTCGAAATCCTATTTATGATCATGGGTCCGTAACCACATTTTTCTAGCTTCCTTGCATGTTGTTTCAGAGGATATACCAACACTAAGTCTTCGGCTTAATCCTTTATCCTTAACATGGGCATCAAAGTACACCTTCTGTCGTTTCTTGGCTGCATATATTCCGGCTGCAGCTCTTAGTCTGGTCTCACCTAATCGTTCAAGGTCAAAAATTCTCGAAGAGAGTTCATGACCCGTCCACTCATGCTCCTGTGCTACTCTCAATGTGGGAATCAAGAAGTCCAAAGGTAGCACCGCATTTTGGCCAAATACCATCTGAAAGGGTGTGGCTTGGAGTACCGTTTTATAGGCCACTCGGTATGCCCAGATAGCATGGTGCAGCTGTTTGTCCCAATCAGAGCGTTTATTATTTACCAATTTGGTAAGCACATTGCATAGAATCTTGTTGGTGCTTTCGGCCTGGCCATTAGCTTGTGGGTGATAAGGGGCAGACTTCTTGTGTACTACCAAGAACTCTTGGAGCAGATTTTCAATAACTTCATTTAAGAAGTGAGTGCCTCTATCACTTACCAGCTCTATAGGTAGCCCGTATCTTATGAACACATTCTCAAATAGGAACTTAGCAGTTGTCTGAGCATCATTCTTTGTCGTAGCTTTTACCTCTACCCACTTTGTCAGATAGTCTGTGGCAACAATGATGTATTCAGCATGTGAACCCTTGGCTGGGGGATTAATAGGACCTACAAAGTCTATTCCCCACTTAGAGAATGCACGTCCACCCATCATAGGTTTCAGTGGCATCTCATCCTTGCGTATAGGATACTGAGTTCTCTGACAGACATCACACCGTTTCACATAGGTATGAGCATCCATGTGAAGGGTCGGCCACCAGAAGCCCGCAAATAGTATTGCCTTGATCACCCTATCTGGACCGAAGTGTCCTCCTGCTACACCTTGGTGAGCAGTCTCTAATATCTTGAGGTATTCGCTCTCATGAACACATAGTCTCAGGTAACCATCTTTACCACGCTGTCGGGAAGAAGGAGGTCGTGGCAGGAAGCCGGTGCGTGGGGTTGGATCAGGCCCCGCTCTGGTGCGCCGTTCTCGCTGTCCTGCGAGTGGCATCTATGCGCTGGGCGCCTCGCCTGTGCTCTCCGGAGCGTGCGCGATCCTCGTCGGTGTGGGACCCTCGCCCCTTGAAAGTGTCGAGACGTGGGACCGTGGGCGTCGGAAAGAGACGATGGGGTACCGCAATGAAACACGTGATGTAGATCAAGCTCAACGATACAACGGAAATGAAACTGAAGCCTCCAATAAAATGAATGATACAAAAATAGGCCGCTACAGTGCAGGCCGACGATACAATAAAACCGCTACAGTGCGGTGCGATGATACAATATAAACGCCGCCGCTATAGTGCGGGCCGGCTAGTATATTCTAGATCCCTCGCTACAGTGCGAGAAATCGCCCACGGGATTCCGCTTCGGTCTTCGCGGTCCAAGCTTTTCTTCTAGGTCTTTACTTCGGTCCGTTCTTTTCTTCAAGTATCCTCCGCAATGGCCTTCCTTCTCTTTACTTCAGATAATCAAAAACCGCATAAACCTGTAGGAAAGTTCCACAAGAAAGACCACGGGGTAATCTTTATCTTCAGTCTTCAATCGCTTTCGCTTCATATAATCAACATCCACATAAACCTGGAGGAGACGATCCACAAGCAAGATCCACGGGGTCAGGCAAATCAAAACATGTTAGTACATTTAGAACAAAATCAGCTCCTTAATCATTGTAATGTTTTTCTTGTGAAATTGATTAACAAAACAATAGTACTCAAACGAGAAAAAACAGAATCTCTTTGCCATAATGAAACAAAGGTATACATAAAGCTAACATCATTCAGACCCTTTGAATTGCAAATTCACAGATCGATTAGAATTTCCAATCATTCTCATTTTTGTTATGGCTTTAAATCCTTGTCTTTATCTTCATGAGCATATCATTATATATGAAGTAATTGGCTTCGTTTCTAGTCAGGACAACCCTCAAACACATCATTCTGTATTCGATTTCTTCATTCTCCATTAGTATTTCATCTCTTACTTATTCTAAAACCTTAGACCTTAGTACAAATATAAAAAAAAACAAGCAAAAATATAAATCGAGTTAGTCATAGTTCTTTTTCCATTATTCAAAGTAATGATGGTATTCTCCCTCTCTCTTTTTCTTTCTCTCTCATCATGCCTGTCCGCAACGGTGTTGGGAAGAAGGAGGTCGTGGCAGGAAGCCGGCGCGTGGGGTTGGATTAGGCCCCGCTCTGGTGCGCCGTTCCCGCTGCCACGACCTCCTTCTTCCCGACACCTGAACCCGACGTGAAGCGAGGCGGTTGCCCGTTGATCCTCATCGCGTCACCTACTCCTTGAGGAAAGAGACAAGAACCTCGGCATCGGACAGAGACTTCAGGTACTAGCATTTCAAGTTATTTGAAATTTTGCATTGCTTCACATACACTGCTGAAACAGAAAGATTGTCTTGCTGCTTGAGTTTGAGAATCCACACTTTGCATTAGTTTAGTCCATACGTGTGAGCATTTTTTTTTTCTTGCTAAGATTAGGGATTTACTGATTTCATAGCTTAGATAGAACATTAGAAAACTTATCACAAAAGGGAGAAAATACATTGAAATCTTGGGAATCGAAGAGAGGACAGTTCGACTAGACTTTGGCCTAGGCAAATCAGAGAGCTTAGACTGACCTTTACCTCCTGGCTCGTGACTCATCAAGCCTCTTCTCTGATCTCTACTCAGAGCTTAGAGAGATAGTTGAACCACTTACGCTAGACCTTGTGTTACGTTCTAGGACAGAGCAGAGAAGAGAGATGGAGGATATATTCAAGGAAATGGTAATAGAGAAACAAGGGGCCCGCGTAGTCCAAGTGGTATTGAGAGAAAAAGGAAAGTTTACAGGCTTGAATGTAACCGAGTACCTAGATGTTTTTGAGGAATAGGCACGGATTTATGGTCTACCTGAGGATGTGTTTACACATTACTTCACACGGGTAGTATCAGGATCCATTTTAGCCCCTATTACAGTGCATATTGCAAAGCCTTGGGCTGAGTTCAGAAAGGAATTGCATAAACTCTTTTATCTAGAAGACTTTTCCCAACACAGGAGAGAAGGGTTCTTGCGGTGGATAAGCTCTCCGAAGCCCGCTGCATCCCTCACTCATCTTTTGAATGAGTTCTTGAGAAGATATGAACAACTTCCACAGGCCGATTTAGATGCTTTGAAACCTGATCTAGTTATATCTTTCCTTAGGATTTTAAGTCTTGAAGACAGGACTGAGGTCGAAAGGAGGATTGAAGAGCCTGGGAAGAGATTTGGATTGACTGAAGATTGGGGTGTAGTGAGGAGAGAGGTAGAAGCGGTTGCCCAAATGAGGCAACGCCAGGCGGTGTTATACGATAGACCTGCAGTGGTAACACCACAACTGCCTAGGGAAGCTCCACTTCCGGCAATTTCGAATGTGCCTGCAACGTCAGCTTTTGCTAATGTTGCATCCACTTCGCGATCGCCAATGGAGCTACAGGTTGAGATTCTCAGTCGATAGATAGAGAATCTTATTACGATGCAAGCGTCTATGTCAAAAGAAATGGCGAGTATTCACAATAAAGTTAATTCTATGGGATATCAAGACCCCACTCCTCCTCAAGCGAGTATGAGTTATGCAGATACATTACAGAGAGGCACTATGCCCGTTCCAAATATGCAAGGCTATGTGATGCCACAGCCTGCACCTCTAGTGCAGCCTGTTGCCCAACAGATACCTACACCACCAGTGCAAACCACATTTGAAAGAAACACTGGACCTTTTGAGAGACGAGCGACTGGTGGGTTTGGAGGGGCTAAGAGATGCGTATGGTGTGATGCACAAGAGCATTTTTCATATGCCTGTGAAGAGCTTAAGCTAGCAAAAGAGCATCAACTGGTGATAGATATCGATAAGAAGTTATGTGACTTCAGGACCTGCCTTCCTCTACCTGTGAATTGGGGAAAGGGGGGAATGAAGAAGTTTTATGAAGATTTATCTGGCAATAATGCAAGTACATCAGCTGCACGATTAGAACCTGTTGAGGAGGAAGATGAAAAAGTGCCTAGACCTCGACCCCAAAGAAATTATTCCATAGAGGCTTTAGTGAGGGCTAGGGATGCCATTATGCAGAAGACTGCCTGGAAGTCTCCTGTTGATGAATCCTCGGTCTATTCGCACATAGCAAATGTAGAAGAAAAGAGGAAGAGAGATGAAAGTCAGGAAGAGACTGAGCCAGAAAGAAGAGTGACCAGAAAGCAAAGCCAAGAGGCGGAAGAAAAGGCTAAAGAGCCAGAGAAGAAAGTTCAGTTCAAAGAGCCTGTTGTTTCAAAGGAAGAGGCAAAGAAGAAAGAGATAAGAGAGGGAAAGAGGCCGGCTGGGCCAACTAAGATTCAAGAACTGACTAAAGAGAAAGAGAAAGAACCTGAACCGGCTCAAAAGAAAGATGAAATTCAAGAAAGTATTCAAGAGGCTGACAAAGAAAAGAAGAAGAAAAAGAAGAGAACTCCAAAGGCTGTATTAATTTCTGAGTTGGAAAGGAAAAATGATGCAAGAGAGATATTAAATGACATTTTACTGAAGAGCCAAGTGACCATGTCCTTGGAGCAGGTCTTCTCCATAGCGAAGCCTGAGTTCAAGGACAGTTTCATAAAGCTGGTTAAGAGAAAGAGGTTTCCACTACCTGAAGATGTAGAGATGGAAGAAGCACCTGAAGATATTCAAGTGACAAATGAAGCAGTTACATTGAGTGATACATCTGATGATGATGATGATGAGGTTGCCAGGTGTCATAAAAATTCTCTAGGTCCTATCATACCTGATGATGAAATGAGGAAGACAGAAAGTGAGTTTAGCAGGACCTTTTGGGCGAGAGGAACACCTGAGATGAAGGTGAAGCTAGGGAGCAACGAGGAGTCATGTTTTGCTCTGGCCTTGATTGACTCAGGGTCAGAGATAAATGTGATTTCTAAGAAGCTCTATGATAAGTTTAGGTGGCCGATTGATAAAGATCATGGATGGAGGATGAGGATAGCGGATAATGGTTCAGGAGCACTGCTTGGGGCATGCGCTTTTGTGCCTGTGACCATAGGAGGGATTTCTGAGGAATTTCACTTCTTTGTCCAGGACCAATGTTCATATGAGGCTATCCTTGGGCAGCCCTTTATAGCTGAGGTAAGAATGGAGACTAAGGCCATGGATGATGGATCTGCCTATGCACGAATCCGATCTAGATCAGGTCTTCATTCTTTGCAAGTGATGACGGTGTGTCCAAATCACTCCAGGAATAGAAAGAATATAAGAAAGAAACCTATTAATTCACATGACCATGATGAGTGTATGCCTGTTGAAGAGTATGGAGCTTCTGCTGATCAAAATTTCTGTTAGGATCCACTGTTGAGCGAGACAACAGTTGGAGTTGGTTTGATGTCTCGCATGACTTTGTACATACTTTTGAAAGCTTTTCCGTTTATTCATCTGCATTCAAGTTGCTATGCTTAAAGAAAGAAAATGTTTCAAATAAATTCAGAAAAGTTCATGAGAGACACTATAAGCATTTAGGAATGATGTTACCTGATGAGAAGATTGAAGATGTGATCCAATTGGAGAGAAGTTCGACTACTCTGGAAGAGCTTGAGAAGGCATTTGAGAGAAATGAGAAATCAGAAATCATTATGCTAAGCTCTATCCAAGAGTATGAGATGATTAAGGAGTTTATGAGAGAGCATGAAGTAAATGTAAATACGAAGTATAAGACTGTGGATAAGAAAGTGAAGCCTATAGCTCAGCCATTGCCAGAAGATAGTCATGAAAAGTATCTACGAGTGTCAGATGACCCTATGCTGAGACGACGAGAGCTCATAGGGCACCATTTTACTGATGAGACTATTAAAGAGATCAAGTTTGGAGAGAAACCATTCCTGAGAGAAGAAGAGAAAAAGAAATTTATTGAAGTTATTAAGAAACATGAAAAAGCATTTTCACTTTTCCCGCATGAGATAGGTTGTGCAGACCCGAAACAAGTACCTCCCATGATTATATTTACAGTGCCACATATACCGTGGAATATCCGGCCTATACCAGTCCCAAAAGCTCACTTACCTGAGCTGATGAGGCTGCTGAAGGAAAAGATTTCCATGCAGATATTGGAACCCTCCTCGGCTCCATATTCGAATAGGTGGTTTACTGTGCCTAAGAAAAATGGGAAGCTTCGTTTCATTCAGGATCTGCAACCTGTGAATAAAGTCACAATTAGAAATGTAGGGACAGGACCCATAGTGGATGAGTTTGTTGAGGCGTTTGCTGGGCATTCCATCTACTCTATGGGAGACCTGTATTCAGGTTATGACCAGTTTCAGTTGGCTATGGAGAGTAGAGACATTACGACCATGAGGACTCCACTGGGCCTTGTACGCATGTGTACTTTGCCGCAGGGAGCGACGAATTCTGTGGCTCACATGATGAATGCCATGAATCTGGTTTTACGAGACTTTATACCATCTGTGACTATGCCATTCATTGATGATGTTCCAATAAAAGGATGTGAGGAAAGAGTGAAAGATGTGAGTTTAGATGCTTCAGGATGTAGAAAGTTTGTGAGAGATCATATTGCTGATTGTGAGAAGATCTTTGAGAGGTTTGAAGATGTGGGGCTAACACTTTCTTTAGAGAAATCGGTTTTTGGCGTTGATGAGGTCCTCATTGTAGGACATCTGTGTGGACATTATGGCCGCAAGCCATACCCACAGAAAGTTGAGGCCATTAGCAGGATCTCTGAAGTGTGTCGTAATGTCAGTGAGGTGAGAAGGTTTCTAGGAGCCTGTGTATTCTATGTGATATGGATTCCTCACTTTGCTCACGTTGCGAACCCCTTATATGATCTGCTGAGAAAGAGAAAGAAGTTTGTATGGACAGAGAAACAGTCGAGAGCTATGCGTAAACTAAAGCAGCTGCTAATTGAAGCTCCAATTCTGAAGCGTGTTGACTATTCAGGTCAGAGACCTATCATTTTGACCGTTGATACCAGTCCTATTGGCATAGGCTGGGTCATAGGGCAAGATGATGATGAGGGGCAGAGATATGCAGTGCGCTTTGGTGCTAAGATCCTACATGATACCCAAAGAAAATATCCTCAGATTAAGAGAGAGTTATGGGGATTAGTGACTGCTTTAAAGAGCGATAAAGAGTATTTCATTGGGGCAAATGTGATAGTTGAGACTGACTGTCTTCCACTGATTGGCATGATTGCAAATTGTTCATCTCCGGATATTGCTATGCTTAGATGGATCTCTTATATAAAGTTTATAAATCCTGCATTTGTACACATAGCTGGGAAGTCGAACACAGTTGCTGATATGCTTTCAAGAGCAAAATTTGATGATGAGTCTGATGATGATGATGAGGTAGAAAAGGATATACATATGATAAGATATGATCCATTGGTGTATGCATATGAGCAGTTCCGAGAGAATGAGTATGATGGCGAGTGGAGAGATATTGGAAGATATCTGAGTACTCTGAAACCTTCCCCCGGTTGGTCCACAAATAAGTATAGATCCATCAGGAAAAAGTCTTACAACTTTTTCTTGAAGGATGGGCTTATTTGGCGGCACGCTAAAGGCAAGGTGAAGTGTCCACAGAGAGTATTGAGTTCGAGGAATCTTCAGAGAAAAGTTATGAGAGAGATGCATGAGACCTTATGGGCAGGTCACAAAGGATTTTATGCTACATATGAGAAGATTAGGGAAGCCTATTGGTGGCCAGGGATTTATGTAAGTGTGAGAGGTTTTGTAGACACTTGTGCTACATGCCAGGTGCATTCATCAGTTAGGCACAGAGACCCGTTACATCCGACTTACCCTCCTTGTATCCATTACAAGTGGGTGGTCGACCTTGTAACCATGCCCAAAGGGATAGACAAGATGAGATACATTGTACTTGCCAGAGAGGACTTGACCAACCATGTGGAAGGTCGAGCTCTTCGTACGAAGACTACTTATAATGTATGCAAATTCCTTTTAGAAGAAGTGATCTTGAGATTCGGATACGTTGAGAAAGTGGTTGCGGACAGGGGAGAGTTGGATGCGAGAGAGGCAAAAGAGTTCTTTGATCGTCATGGAATTCGATTGTCTCTCACCACTGCCTATAATCCAGAGGCAAATGGGAAAATCGAGAGAGGTCACCCTTCCATCGTGAAGGCGATCTCTAAGGCTTGCAGCGATGACATCAAACAGTGGCCTAGGTTTCTTCCATTCGTGCTATGGGCTGATAGGATGACTTACACTCGGTCCACAGGATTCATGCCTGCTGAATTGATGTATTGTCAGAAGCCAATCTTCCCCATCCAGACTCAGATAGTGACATGGTTGACGCTCCCATGGAATGATGGTATGACGAGAGAAGAGTTATTATCATTGAGAATAAAGCAGTTAGAACAAGGAAATGAAAAGTTGAAAGAAGCAGTCCAAAAGTTAAAGGAGTCAAGGCTAAAGAATAAGATCTATTTTGACAAAACCCATGGACTCAGACCATGTAGGATTGAGGTAGATGATTGGGTGTTGGTGTACGACAGTACATTCGATACTCAATACGATGCTAGGAAGAAATTAACTAAACGATGGTTTGGGCCGTATGTGGTTACGTCTGTGTTTGAAAATGGTACGTATGCACTTCGTGAGTTAGGCAGTACTCCTTTGAGATCTTTGATTGCAGGAAAGAGGATAAAATTATTCAAGAAAAGAAATGAAGCGGATTATGAGATTGAGCAAGAACTTCTGGAGGGAACTGATAACACTGAGGCTGATGTTGATGAAGAATGATAGACCATGGAATTAAAGAAAAGCTGGATCAAAATGAAGAAAAATGACCAGGTGAAACGTTTCTGATTTGAGATGTGTTTTCTTTCTGTCAGAGCATTTGCATTGCATTACTGTGTGTGATAAAGATATGTATGAGTATATGAAAATCATGTAGAATGAAGATAACAAAGATCTATTATGGGTTTGCATGAAGCATGAGCGGCTAGAAATTATATGAATAGGATCAGTTAGTGGACTAGAGACTTTTGGGAGTGAAACTTTGGGAATGTGATGACATGCTTAGACCGAGTGCATGTATATGCTGATTGATTTGAACACTTAGTGAGTGGGAAACTTTGGATCCTAGTATTTATTTCCTATGAGATCTTACCTCCATATGGATCATGATTTATAAAGAAACATTCATACTCATGCCAGCTTATATGTGCGTGTATGTTGTTGGTGTGCTACGATGGGCTAGTAGGCGGGTGGAACCACCTTGGTCGGGTGATCAAGGCCACGAGCCGTAGCTAGTTTCATCGTAGGCCTGACCTATCTGTTGTCATGCGCCTGTATGGGTCGGTAGGCGGGTGGAGTCACTCTGTCCGGGTGGTCAGAGCCATGAGCTGACGTCGATTTCATGCAGGGCTGATGTTGTGTATGTTGTGCGCTATGCCGGGTCGGCAGACAGGTGGAATAAACTTGGCCGGGCGGACAAGTCCATGAGTCGCACCCGATTTCGACATAGGCCGATTTGTGAAAAATAAAAGATAAAAAGAAATGCTGAGCTGAGATGAAGAGGAAAAGAAAAAGAAAAAGAAAAATGAAAAAGAAAAAGAAAAAGAAAGAAAGATCTAATGGAGAGCTAGACAAGTAGGAGATAAATAGTAGGAATCGAGGTATATTCTACAAACTGAGTTAGTAGAAACATATGTATATGCTAGTACTTAGAATGAGCAGTTGGATCTGAACCAGTTGGACGAACAAAAGATCTAGAAAGCCGACGATTTATTCATGTGATTACTTGTCAGATTGCAGACGCAGAAACATAATATGATGTTTGTGAACCTTGAATCTACCTAATTTTCTAAAATCCATACCAATCTTTATAAAAATTGCATGACTGCATGAGATCATGATTTGAGTTTTGAAAAGAAAAAGATAAAAAGTGTAAAGAAATTTTAAAAGAACCCTGATACTCTCCTGTTGGATCTTGCAGGTTGGCCCATCGGGACGATGTGCAGGTTTAGCGGGGGCGAATGTCGGGATGAAATCCCGCAGGGAGTGTGCACTGAGTTTTTTTTCGAAAGTTCATTGTTTTTGAGTTTTTGTGTGATGTTTTGATCGAGAGAGTGGTATATTTTGTACATATTTTGGCCGAATTAATTGATTGTGCGATGCGAAAACAAGTTTGAGATGTGTGTTAGACCCGTGTATATAAACAACAGACATTAGACCCATAAAAACCTAGGTTTGACCCTTCAAAACCTCTAAAAATGTGGTTTTACCCCCTAAAAAATGAACTTGCACCCTTGGAAACCCTTGGAATTTAGGCCGAAATTGCAAATAAACCATTAAATTGGCGAGCTTGAGATAATTGTGAGCAAACCCCTAAATTTCCCAACCAAAAACCCGAGATCGGACCCCTGGAAATGGCGGTTTCTGTAGGCCAAACCCCAAAAACCCATTAAAATGTAAATATCCAGTGTGAAACGAAACCTTAGTCTAGGGAAAAATTAAAAGTTTGCCAAAAAAGGAAAGTTCATTGAGGAGGTGGGAACGTTCTAGAAGTGAGTCCAAGGGGGGGGCCTATAAATAAGTGCTAATTCATTTGTTTAACCTCACCCCGTGGATCTTGCTCGTGGAACGTCTCTCCAGGTATGCTCCTTACCTCCTCTTATTCATTATTTCTTCTTCATGTTCATTAGTCTGCATGATGGTGGAGAGAGAGTAGCCGATGTAGATGATGCTTGACCATGGCAAGCTTTTGTGATGCCATCATGTTCGTAATCGGCCATCCTGTAGCTCCTGAGCATAAGTATCTTACATCAATCGAATATAGTTTTGAGGTTTTGAATGGTGAGCATATCAGTCTGCATAGAGAGAGGACCGTCTGCACCCAGAGGATGGATGTGAGAGAGTCACATAGATGCTGGATGTGTGCACGACAGAGGTAGTCAGAGAGAGAATCAGGAGAGGGAGGCAGACTGCGCCCATTGGAGAGAGATTATCTCTCTTTCCTCTCCCGGATGTGGGCTGTTGTCATGCGCAGAGAGAGATTAGATGGATGTATTCGATTGGTAGAGATTCACGTAGCAGGCATGGAGATTAAGGAGTGATGGCGGCGATGTAGATCATCGACTGCACGTATAAAGGAGAGAGCTACTATGGTGGCATCCCTGGTAGGTGGCGGCTGGAGAGATTCCGTCTCCCCCTGCCACGGATGCGCGAACGCACGCGCAGAGAGAAAGAGAGGGTGAAGGGAGAGGGTCTCTCCCCCTCCCACGGCTGCGCAGCGCACACGCACGTGGAGTCTGGCAGCAACACACGGATGGAGAGAGAGTCATGTTGACTTGAACTCCTCGCAGCGAAGAGAGAGAATCGTAGAAGCATTGATCGCGCGTCTGCTCGCACTGTGCATCACGGATGAAGCTGGAGACAACGGAGAAAGATGATAGGGTGCCAAGGTCGGCAGCGCAACGGACGTAGAGAGAGAAGCGATGATAGGCGCGCATAGACGCTCGGACTGTAGATGTACACGGTACCACAGAGAGAATCGAGGCAGCCTACAGGGAGTCTGACGGTGACAATGGCCATGTGGCATCCGTTGACGGCGCTGCTGCGAGGCGAAGACGATGGAGATGTGGCAAAGGCGGCGCTCACAAAATCCTGGCAGCATAGCTATAGAGAGAGAGTCGGTCGACGTACATCAGATGTTGACGGGCCAGTGCAGACGCTAGCGGATATCCCAGAGATATGCGGAGAGTAGGAGAGAGAGACTGAGCACCCCAAAGGGCGGCGCACACATGGGCAGTTAGTTGCACGCGCAGATCATGTGAAGAGAGAGAACAGAGTAGCCTACTAACGACGCACGCAGTTGACGTTAGAGAGAAAGAGCAGAGACAGACTGTCGGCCAATTGGTGGAGTTCCGAGAGCCCAGCCTGCAGAAGAGTCGGAAAGAGAGACCATAATGTGGCAGCAGCTTAGTCGCTTGCGGACAGGCATGATGAGAGAGAAAGAAAAAGAGAGAGGGAGAATACCATCATTACTTTGAATAATGGAAAAAGAACTATGACTAACTCGATTTATATTTTTGCTTGTTTTTTTTTATATTTGTACTAAGGTCTAAGGTTTTAGAATAAGTAAGAGATGAAATACTAATGGAGAATGAAGAAATCGAATACAGAATGATGTGTTTGAGGGTTGTCCTGACTAGAAACGAAGCCAATTACTTCATATATAATGATATGCTCATGAAGATAAAGACAAGGATTTAAAGCCATAACAAAAATGAGAATGATTGGAAGTTCTAATCGATCTGTGAATTTGCAATTCAAAGGGTCTGAATGATGTTAGCTTTATGTATACCTTTGTTTCATTATGGCAAAGAGATTCTGTTTTTTCTCGTTTGAGTACTATTGTTTTGTTAATCAATTTCACAAGAAAAACATTACAATGATTAAGGAGCTGATTTTGTTCTAAATGTACTAACATGTTTTGATTTGCCTGACCCCGTGGATCTTGCTTGTGGATCGTCTCCTCCAGGTTTATGTGGATGTTGATTATATGAAGCGAAAGCGATTGAAGACTGAAGATAAAGATTACCCCGTGGTCTTTCTTGTGGAACTTTCCTACAGGTTTATGCGGTTTTTGATTATCTGAAGTAAAGAGAAGGAAGGCCATTGCGGAGGATACTTGAAGAAAAGAACGGACCGAAGTAAAGACCTGGAAGAAAAGCTTGGACCGCGAAGACCGAAGCAGAATCCCGTGGGCGATTTCTCGCACTGTAGCGAGGGATCTAGAATATACTAGCCGGTCCGCACTGTAGCGGCGGCGTTTATATTGTATCATCGCACCGCACTGTAGCGGTTTTATTGTACCGTCCGCCCGCACTGTAGCGGCCTATTTTTGTATCATTCATTTTATTAGAGGCTTCAGTTTCATTTCCGTTGTATCGTCGAGCTTGATCTACATCACGTGTTTCATTGCGGTACCCCATCGTCTCTTTCCGACGCCCACGGTCCCACGTCTCGACACTTTCAAGGGGCGAGGGTCCCACACCGACGAGGATCGCGCACGCTCCGGAGAGCATAGGCGAGGCGCCCAGCGCGCAGACGCCGCTCGCAGGACAGCGGGAACGGTGCACCAGAGCGGGGCCTGATCCAACCCCACGCGCCGGCTTCCTGCCACGACCTCCTTCTTCCCGACAACGCTTGTATAGATTATCACCAATGAGTGAGTAATCCAGGGCTTCTTGTTCTAGACTTCTTTGCCTCGTCATAGTCATGTCTGGAGGGAATGTTTTCGTCTTCAAGAAGGCTACTAATGGTTCACTCCAATCTGGCACTATGGACACTTGATAAAGAGTGGCATGTTCCACAGGTGGTTTAGTGCAACAGATTGGGCATTCTTTACACATCTTATGTACATCAGATTCCATAGTCGGCCAATGCACTCCGAGTCTCCTTAGTGTCTGTAGGGTTTGTTGTTTTGAGTAGTGTTGCTCTAATGCACCTACATGTGCTAATTGCAACCATTTAGCGTACTCATCCTCTTCCACACAACAAGTCAATATCCCTTGGTCTGTCTGTTTGTACATGCTTCCTGCCATGATATGGTACTTCTGGGCTCTTACTACCTCTCTACCTTGAGTGTTTATGACTGGGTGGTTAGGCCCGTATGTCAATACTGGCACTAATGGCTTAGCCCACTGAGGTACAACTTCCAAATTAAACAAGTAAGCATCAGGAAGGTCATCTGATACTCCTTGTGCGGCTTCTCCCGATGTGAGCCTAGAGAGATGGTCTGCTCTCAAGTGAGTCCTCCCCTTCCTTACCACAACCTCAAAGTCATATTCCATTAGTAAGAGAAACCATCTTACTAACCTACTTGTATTGCATGGCTTGTTCACAAGATATAGCAGTGCTTGATGATCAGTAAAAAATTTAAACTTATTTGCAAGCAAGTAATGTCTAAACTTTTTAACCGCATAGACCATGCCTAGTCCTTCTCTCTCAGTAGTGGTATAATTTCGTTCAGCTGCATTCAATTGTCTACTAGCATAGGCAATTGGAAGATCCATATTACCTTCACCCGTAGGTTGTGCAAGTACACATCCAATCGCATAATTGGAGGCATCCACATGAACATGGAAAGGCTTATTCCAATCTGGTGTGGTCAAGATTGGTGCTGAACATAATCTTCGTTTAAGCTCCTGGAAGGAATTCTCACATTCATCAGACCACTCAAAGTTAGTCAGAAGTCCGTACATGGGCTTTGCAATGACAGCATACATGTGGATGAACCGGCGATAGTAACTGTTAAAAGTCAAGCTTCAAGCTACAAATTCATGGGGAATCTTTTATGGACATGTGGAGCAATCAAAGGAAGCCAAAAGCCAAGAGATTCCATCAAGAAAAGTCACTCAACCACTCCCCAATTCATCTCAACTAAATCCTCCAAGTTAGGAGGCTGATTTGGGAAGGTAGTTCCTAGATTTTAGGGGCACACTTCTCACTATAAAAAGAGCATGTATCCCGACTTCTTGTGGCCCATCTTCTTAGAGTTTTAGCTCATGTAAAGTGAGCACTAAGTGCTGGAGTTGTGATAAGCAAGCCTCTTGCTTAAGCTAGCCCCTTGCTTGCTTGTTTGTTTTCTTTTAGTAGGCATATCTATGTGTGTGCGCAGGCAGTGTTGCAACTCTCTACCCCTGAGTTGTTAGCTTTGGTTCTCCCTCATATTGTATCCTTTTGATGTAATTCTTGTCTCATTGGATAGCTATTAGAGTCTATTTTATGCTCACAAAGTCTCTGGATCATTCTCTGAGTAATCTGGGAGCAACATTCATTTTAGTGAAGTTGTGTGATTGATATCTCTCTTGGTGTGTAGGCTTTGTTGGAAATATTTTGCTCTCTGTTGTAAGGGCTGGTTCTCCTTCTCTATGTATCCATTTTCTATGATTTTGGTGTCATTGGGTAGCTATTAGAATCCTCTAAAGTTGACCCAAGTTTGAGATTCATTCTCTGTATAATCTCTGAGAAAAGCTTGCTGGAGTGAAGTGAGGTATCTGCTTGACTGGTAGTTATGAGCATTCAACTAGCTCATGTTGTAGACATTGTTTCTCCTTGTGTAAGCATCCATTTGAAGTGAAATTTGTTTTATTGGAAAGCTCTTGGTATCTACTATAGGTCTACAAAAGCTCACTGGAGTTCTCTACATAAGCTCTGAGTAAGAGCATTTTTGGTGTGCAGAGGTCAAAGAAGGATACCTGTGGAGGTCATTCACGCTTCGTCGTTGCTTAGGGGTTGAGATACTTCCCCCATTAGTGGTATCAGAGCATTTGGGCATCTTGGAGGCATCACATACAAGCAAGAAGACCTCTTGGAGTTGGTGGTTGAAGATTTGCATCAACAAAAGCTTCTTGGAGGTAGCTCACATCAAGGGGGAGCTATTCTACTCAAAGTTTCAAGAGCACAAGGTGTCCATCTAAGGAAAGCTTTGGATTGAGGTAACCTCAGAGCCTCATTTTCATTTTACACACATTGGAGCATTAGCCAAGGGCTAGGTCAAGTATCAAAGACTAGATATGGGAGACTTCAACACTCAAATTGAAAAGCTAGACAAAGGGAACTATCAACCATGGAGATTTAGGGTCTCCAACTATCTTATGGGCAAGGGCCTTTGGGGGTTGATTAGTGGAAGTGAACCAAGACCTAGGTTGGATGAGAATCCAACCAATGACCAGAGAAGGGCCTTTAGGGAATGGAATGAAAGAGACAAGAGGGTTATCTTTATCCTTTCCCAACACATTAGCAATAGCATGATCGGCCATATCCAAGACTTGGATTCAAGCATGAAGGTATGGGAGACACTTGAAAGGCTTTATTCAACAAGCACCAAAGCAAGGAAGATCCAGCTCAAGAATGAGCTCAACAACCTTAGGAAGAGCTCAGGGAGTAGCATAAATGACTACATACTTAAGGTCAAGGAGTTATCAGATGCATTGGGATCCATTGGAAGCCACGTAGATGATGACGATCTTGTGGCTTATACTCTCAATGGTTTGAGAGATGATGAGAAGTGGAAACCCTTTACCACTTCAGTTTATGTAAGGGATAATCTTCCCGATTTTGAGCAATTGGTTGCTCTCATGGTCACCGAAGAAATGAACATAGGTGGAAGTTCAACTAAAAGCAAGGATGCACAAGTTTTCTATGCAGGTAATCAAAGGGGCAAAGGAAGACGAGGACAAGGAAGGGGCAAAGGAAGGTTTGGAGGAAGGCAAGGCCACTCAAGCAATCAAGGACATGACCAAGGCACCTCATCACAAAGAGGGAGAGGAAGAACAAGAGGAAGAGGAGGACGACATCAACAAAACAGGAATCAAGATGGTGAAGGATGTTACATATGTGGCAAGTTCGGCCACTATGCTAGAGATTGCTACCAAGGAGGAAACCAAAGGAGCTATAATCAAGGTTCTTCATACAAAGGCCAAGGTAATTATGCTTCTACAAGTTCAGAAAATGACAATCTCTTGATGATGCACATGAATGGGAATTCAAGCAAAGTAGATAACACTTGGTTTATTGATAGTGGATGTAGCAACCATATGAGTTGCAATGCTTCTTGGTTTACTAATCTACATGTTCCCAAAGGTAAAGGACATGTAGAAACAGGTGATGATACAGCCCATGAGATCTCCCATGTTGGAGATGTAGCTTTGGATGACAAGGAGGAAGGAAGATGTCTCAAGGATGTCTTGCATGTACCTACTATCACAAAGAACTTGGTGTCCGTTGGGCAAATGGTTGAAAGAGGCTATCAAGTAAGGTTCAACAAAGGTGGATGCTTTGTGGAGAACCCTAATCAAGGTTATAAGGTCATAGCAAGAGGAAAGAAGTAAGGGAGACTCTTCACTTTGGAGGTAAATTCTCATTCCACTCAACATGTCTACTTCACATATGGAAACAAGAGGATTTCGGAGTTGGACTTGTGGCACAAGAGGATAGGTCACATCAACATACAAAGAATGAAGGAAATGCAATTCAAGAGGCTGGTTGAAGGTCTTCCCAACTTCCAAGGACAAGGTATGAAGCATTTATGTGAATCTTGTCAACTAGGGAAGCAAGCGAGACTTCCATTCAAGAAGAGTGGCTACATAAGCCAACATCCATTGGAGTTGATACATACAGATGTGTGGGGGCCAACCAAAGAGCAATCCATTGGAGGTAACAAGCACTTTGTCACTTTTATAGATGATTGCACAAGGATGGTTTGGGTTTATTTCATAAAAAACAAATCAGATGTGTTTACATGTTTCAAAGCATTCAAGGCAATGGTAGAGAAGGAAACAGGTACATATATCAAGAAGCTAAGGTCCGATGGAGGGGGAGAATATTTCTCCAATGAGTTTTCTGATCTTTTAATGGATCAAGGCATCAAGAAGCAAGTAACATGCGGGTACACACCCCAACAAAATGGAGTAGCAGAGAGAAAGAATAGATACATTGCCGAGATCGCTAGAGCAATGCTTAATGAGATGAATGTACCTAACATGTTTTGGAGTGATGCAGCAAATACCGCCGTGTATCTTATGAATAGGGCTCCTACCTCAAGGATCCATTGCTTGACACCATATCAAGCGTATTATGGTAAGAAACCTGATCTTTCCCACTTGAAGATATTTGGATGTACTTGTTATGTACATGTGCCAAGTGAATTGAGGCACAAGCTACAACCAAAGGTAGAAAAGTGTGTGTTTCTAGGATATTCAAATGATCATAAAGGTTACAGGTGCTTCAACCCAAACACAAAGGACTTGAGGATATCAAGGGATGTAGCATTTGATGAGCTACTCCCTTGGTATAAGAAGTATGATTGTATGCAGGACTATGAAGAAGAAAAGCATGGACATGATGAAGACCAAATCGACCTAGAGCTAAGCAGCCCAAGGTGTTCCATCAATGAAGATAGTTCAAGCATGAACTCACCATGGAGGGGGAGATCTTCATCAAGCTATGAAGCACAATCAATCAACAAAGGCAAAGCAACATTGGTGGAGTTGGATGAAGAAGGTAATGAAGTTGAAGATGATGAAGGACACATGATGGAGAAAGAAGCCACGTCAAAGAAAGAGATCAAGTTCCCAAGGCAAAGGAGGTTTATTCCTCCAAAAGGTGAAGAAAGGAAGTCTTCTAGAGTTAAGTATCCAACTCAAAGGTTTACTTATGATTCATACATGGCAACGCATTATGCATATATGAACAAAGTAGTAGAAGATCATGAGCCCGATTGCTATGAAGATGCAAGCATGTACACCGACTGGAAAGAGGCAATGCAAGAAGGGATTGACGCACTTGAGGAAAATCAAACATGGACTCTAGTGCCCAAGAAGGAGAACATGAAGGTAATAGGTAATAAGTGGGTGTATAAAGTAAAGAGGAATTCAGATGGATCTATTTCTAGGTTCAAAGCAAGATTGGTGGCCAAGGGTTTTGCACAAACCTATGGAGTGGACTTTGAAGAGACATTCAGCCCCGTGGCAAAGATGAGCACCATTAGGACACTCATTGCAATGGCTGCTAGCAAAGGATGGAAGCTTTTCCAATTGGATATCAAGAATGCCTTTCTCAATGGAGACTTGGAAGAAGAGGTATACATGGAGCAACCACTAGCTTTTGTTCATAAAGAGTTTCCACATCATGTTTGTAGGTTGAAGAAGGCACTTTATGGCCTAAAGCAAGCTCCAAGGGCTTGGAACCAAAGATTGGTGGACTATTTGATCAAATGTGGTTACAATCAATGCAAGGCGGATCCATCTCTCTTCATCAAACAAAGAGGAGAACTTGTAGTCTACATGTGTGTGTATGTAGATGATCTTATCATTACAGGTAATGATACAAAGGGCATTGAGGAGATCAAGGCAAAGCTTGGAAAGGAGTTTAGGATATCTGATCTTGGAGATCTTAGGTATTTTCTTGGTATTGAAGTTTTATACAAAGAAGAAGGTATTATGCTCATACAAAGGAGGTATATTCTAGACCTACTTGAGAGGTTTGGGATGCTACATTGCAAACCTATTTCAAATCCCATGGAAGTTAATGTAAAGCTAAGCTCCATTGATGGAGAGCCATTAGAGGATGTAACTTTTTATCGCTCTATTGTAGGCTCTTTCAATTATGCCACAATAACTAGGCCTGACATAGCATATGGAGTTGGAGTGTTATCACAATTTATGCATAGTCCAAGGACTACACACTTGCAAGCTGCAAGAAGAATGTTACGATATCTCAAGGCCACTATAAATGAAGGATTTTTCTATTCATTTGATGATGATATGCAGGTCAAAGCTTATTCTGATGTGGATTGGGCCGGTTCCAAGGAGGATAGAAGTACAAGTGGTTACCTAGTTATGCTAGGTAGCAAGATCATCTCATGGATTTCAAAGAAGCAACCCACGGTGGCATTATCTTCCACCGAGGCTGAGTATAGAGCTTTGGCTCAAGTCACATGTGAGCTAATGTGGATTAAGAAGTTATTTATGGAGCTTAATTTGCAGGTTGACACATATCCAATTTTTTGTGACAATATGAGTAGCATTCATCTAGCATCGAATCCTGTCTATCATGCTAGAACCAAGCATATTGAAGTGCACTATCACTTCATAAGGGAAAAGGTGATATCCAAGGAAGTTTCAGTACATCATATTGGCACCAAAGACCAAGTTGCCGACATGTTTACAAAGGCTTTGGATGGAATGAAGATTTCAAAATTCAAGCAAAGCATCAACATGAAGGAGCTTGGATGAGGATGAAGAATTGAAGCTTGAGGGGGAGTGTTAAAAGTCAGGCTTCAAGCTACAAATTCGTGGGGAATCTTTTATGGACATGTGGAGCAATCAAAGGAAGCCAAAAGCCACGACATTCTATCAAGAAAAGTCACTCAACCACTCCCCAATTCATCTCAACTAAATCCTCCAAGTTAGGAGGCTGATTTGGAAAGGTAGTTCCTAGATTTTAGGGGCACACTTCTCACTATAAAAGGAGCATGTATCCCGACTTCTTTTGGCCCATCTTCTTGGAGTTTTAGCTCATGTAAAGTGAGCACTAAGTGCTGGAGTTGTGATAAGCAAGCTCCTTGCTTAAGCTAGCCCCTTGCTTGCTTGTTTGTTTTCTTTTAGTAGGCATATCTATGTGTGTGCGCAGGCAGTGTTGCAACTCTCTACCCCTGAGTTGTTAGCATTGGTTCTCCCTCATATTGTATCCATTTGATGTAATTCTTGTCTCATTGGATAGCTATTAGAGTCTATTTTATGCTCACAAAGTCTCTGATTCTCTGAGTAATCTGGGAGCAACATTCATTTTAGTGAAGTTGTGTGATTGATATCTCTCTTGGTGTGTAGGCTTTGTTGGAAATATTTTGCTCTCTGTTGTAAGGGCTGGTTCTCCTTCTTTATGTATCCATTTGCTATGATTTTGGTGTCATTGGGTAGCTATTAGAGTCATCTAAAGTTCACCCAACTTTGAGATTCATTCTCTGTATAATCGCTGAGAAAAGCTTGCTGGAGTGAAGTGAGGTATCTGCTTGACTGGCAGTTGTGAGCATTCAACTAGCTCATGTTGTAGACATTGTTTCTCCTTGTGTAAGCATCCATTTGAAGTGAAATTTGTTTTGTTGGAAAGCTCTTGGTGTCTACTACAGGTCTACAAAAGCTCACTGGAGTTCTCTGCATAAGCTGTGAGTAAGAGCATTTTTGGTGTGCAGAGATCAAAGAAGGATACCTGTGGAGGTCATTCACGCTTCGTCGTTGCTTAGGGGTTGAGATACTTCCCCCATTAGTAACCACAATGCCCCATGAAAGCCTGTACTTCCTTGACGTTCTTTGGCCT
Source organism: Ceratopteris richardii (assembly GCA_020310875.1). Lineage (NCBI taxonomy): Eukaryota > Viridiplantae > Streptophyta > Polypodiopsida > Polypodiales > Pteridaceae > Ceratopteris > Ceratopteris richardii. Next base: position 101,533,850 of record CM035431.1, read on the forward strand.
AGGTAGTTCTGCGATGGCTCTCACTTTCTCTTTGTCAGTGGATATGTCGTTCTTAGACACTATGTGTCCCAGAATCTTGCCTTGCCTGACCATAAAGACGCACTTTTCTGGGTTCAGGCAGACTTGATATTCTCTACATTTGTCAAAGATTTGTCTGAGTTCTGGTATATGTGTCTGTCTAAGTTGGAATGAGCACAGAGGTCATCAACATAGACTTCCAAATTCTTCCTCAAGAACTCTTTAAACACGTGGCACATCAGTCTCTGAAAGGTTGCAGGAGCATTGGTAAGCCCAAATGGCATTACTCTAAAGGCAAAAATGCCCCATTTAGTGGCAAAAGCTGTCTTATGCTGATCTTCTGGAGCTATGGCTACTTGATTGTAGCCCAAAAATCCATCAAGGAAGTTGTACACTTCCTTGCGTGCTACTCTTTCTAAGAGATGTTCTGTGATAGGAAGCGGATAGTTATCTCGAATTGTGGCTGCATTGACCTTCTTCAAGTTAATGCATACACGCAGCTTTCCATTTTTCTTGGGCACCACTACGATGGGGGATACCCACTCAGTGTGCTCAATTTCATAGATAAATCCAGCTTCAACCAGTCTATCTATCTCCTCTTTGATCTTGGCAGCATAATTATCATTGTATGTGTATGGCTTTTGTTTAGAAGGTTTGGCATCTGAGGTCATGGGTATCATATGTGAGCATATGTCAGGGTCCACGCCTTTCAAATCCTTGTAACTCCAAGCGAATACATCTCTGTATTCTCTTAGCAAGGCTATTAACGCATGCTCTTCTTCCTCTGTTAGGTCATGGCCTATGTACGTGCATCTCTCCTCTCCTTCTTCTAGGGCCACTACTATTTTCTTGGTGGTTTCTTTGTTATCATAGGCTTCTCTTGATTGTGCCTCTCGTTTAGGCATTCTTATCATGATTCTTCTGTCATCTATCTCATATTTCTTAAAATTTTCCGGGACCTCAAACAAAGATTCTTCCTCTTCTGGTGTGACTTCTTTCTCCCTCCTTTTCTTTCCTTCTTCCTTAGGGGTTACATGTGTGGCTAGCCTTACATCATTTGTAAGCTCTCCATGCCTCTGGGGTTGAAATTCTACTTCATAGAAGTATTCTTCATCTGATGCAAAAGGTGGGTCCATAATGATTGACTCTAGATCGGAGTCACTTGCATCCTCAAATGCATCAGGGCTAGGTTCACACTCTTCTAACACTGCCTCTCCCATGATCGGCTCTATGGAGAAAACTGAAATGTCATAGCCATCCTCATCACAGTGGGGTGTCCATTGTTCTTCATTGATGACTACATCCATTGTTGTTAGGATTTCTGCCCAGCCGTGGGGTTCAAATTCTTCGTCAGGAAAGACTACAGGTGCATAGGCTGGGTCTTGCATGGATCTATGTGTTTCTTTTGCACCTATCTCTCTGGCGTTTTCTCTCTTATCCTCTTCCACTGCCACTTTACACATCCATAAGTGAGTGTCTTCATGCATCCATGAGGATCCTGATCCTATGGAGTGCACCGACTCTGTATCATCTTTAGCTCTATGAATGGGATTCCATTGAATAGGTGGGACATCTCTATGAGAGTAATCTTTGAGATTGACTTTGGTCGTAACACCTAAGTGTTGCAAATACAAGGAATTGGTTCCCCAATCCTGGACCACTTGCAACTGTCGCATAAATGGTCTTCCCAAAATCATCTCGTAGGCATGATTCTTGCTAAAATCACAGATAGCAAACGTGTGCTCAAACTCTACACCACATGTAGTGAGAGTTATTCCTTCAAGTAGTCCTAAAGGCCTCTCTATGTGGCTATCAGCCATTTGCAATTTCATCCTCGTGGGCCTGAGTGCTGGCTTGCCCCACCGCTTCCATAGGGAAGTGGTAGCAATAGCAACTCCTGCACCTGAGTCCAGAATTGCCTTGGTTGTGTACCCCTGATGGGTAATGGGAAGATATGTGTTTCCTTCTTCACCTTCACTCATATCTCCTATCTTGTCTAGAGGAATTTCTGGCACTGTCCTCTGAGAACCTACCTGGGAATGAGGTTTTGCTATCTCTGGTACTTGTTTGGCTACATGTTTCCATAACTCTAGCCTAACTTTGAGTAGCTCTTCTAAAGTGAGGTTGCATTGCAGTTTAGTGTTTTTCACTACTTCCGTATTCCTAGGTATGACTGAGTCTTCGTTTCTTACCATGACGGTGGGTGCTCTCATACAGGTCGATTTGGCTTCCCATGGGCCTGTGAAATGGGGTAATTTCTGTAAAGAATTAGACTCAAAGTCTAACCTCTCTTGGGACTGGCTGCTCTCCTGCTCTCCATAAATGGATGGAATATCTTGTGGGAATTGATCCTGCATGTCATCCACAAGTTCAATGGGAGGAGGGACTTCACTTTCTTTAGCCCATTTGTCTTCTTGTATCTCTCGTAGGAATTCTGGAGTGAACCTATTCATAGAAGAGGAAGTGTCTGGTTCAGTGGAATTGGGCACATAAGCTTCCTGTGGGGGATGGCTTATGTTTTTGCTTGCCTCATCTCTTTCTTGATTTTTTTCTTCCTTGGCAGATCTTGCAATTATACTCTCTAACTTCTCCAGGAGTCCATCCAAGTGCAATTGTGTCTTAGCTGAGCCTGAGTAGTTAAAAAGGCGACTGGCTTCAAACATGGTCTGAGCCAATGCGACCATTTTTGCACATAGCTTGGTTCTCTCTATCTCTAGGTCAGCTCTAGGGTAGCACTTGTCATGATCCATCACATTTGGCCGTTCTTGGATTCTGGCCTGATATGCCTTAAGCATCATGTCTATGTCTTCAGGAGTGGGGTCAGCTAACATTGATCCTACTCTAGGGGGTGGTGGGATGGTCTGAGGTAGGTGGACAGATGGTGGGTTAGATGGTGATGGAAGTGAGGGTGGTGGTGGTATGTGAGAGTTTGTTTGAGAGGTGAGTTCAACAATTTTGGCTTTTGTTTCTCTTATGCTTTCTTCTAAGTCGCTCATCTTTTTAGACCATTGTCTTTTCATTCTTTCTCGACTATCCCTCCAAGCTCTCGACCGTTTCTTGGCTGTGCTCTCAGTTTCACTAACCTCTGCACTCTTCTCTTGACCTATTCCTGGGTTCTGTTGCAAAGCCTGGGCCCTGGTGACCACTTGCACTGGTGTAGTGGAAGTGACACTTCCTGTTGAGTCTACAACTAAGCCAATAACATTAATTGGAGTTATTTTTGGCATATTATTGGGATTCTTAGGGCAATCTCGTAAGAGATGCTCCTTTCCACAATCTTGGCAAAAGCCTTGAATTGTCATTGACTGGGGTTGTGTAGGTGATGGTAAGGGGCAATCACGAATGAGGTGATCTCCCTGACATCTGTAGCATGGTCCTCTAGGGAATGGGGGTCTTACCTGCCTAGGCTGGGGCCTAGAGTTAGGGTTTGTGTACATTACATTTGTGTACTCTGGCTCCCAACTAGGTTCGCCTGGTTCTTCACTGTAGTAGGACTCACCATGTTCAGGAGACTGCATGTAGTAAGCCTGGGGACTATCAACATGCATAGAATCAAAGCTATGATCACTTGGGTCACTTTCTGAAAGCAGTGGTGTTACTGGCACTATAGCTCTACTCAAATTTTCCTCAGCTGCTGCATACTTTACAGGAATCACATTAGTTGGGTTTGGAGGTTGTTGAGCTAACACAGGTTGTGGTCTTTGTTGGTTTTGGTAGGGTTGTCGATAGGGTTGCTGTGGTTTACCATATTGTTGTGGGGGGTACTAGTTCTGGTATCTTCCCTGTTATGGATAGGGCTGAGGGTAGGTTTGTCTAACTGCTTGCTTATTGTATGGGCAATCTTGTGCTGTGTGATTTGTGTATCTCCGTTCTATGGTGCAATATTGGCTGCTAGGATCCACTTGGGGTTGAGCCATGATGGGGCATGTGTTCGCCATATGGTCACCTCCGCAAGTATAGCACCTCTTTACTGGGGCAAATCTAGGAATTTGTTTACTAGAGACACCTAGTTTTCGAGCTACTTTCTCCGCAAGTTCCTCAATTGATGTGGATTGTGAGGAAGCTCTAGGCATGTAGATCATGATTATGTACTTTGTTTAGCAAAAAGACCATTTTTTCTGTCGGTCGCGATTGACAGAGGTCAACGCCTCGGGACCTGCACAGTCAAAAATTTTTTACCTGCTAGAGCTGGTGCAGCTGTTGGGGATGCTAATTCCTGCAGAAAATCTCAAAAAACACAGAAAATCACAAGCACAGAAACGCTCTCTCGTCTCTCACAAGTGAAATGAGGGAAGTGGTATGGGTAGGGTGATATGACCAAAAACTGAAATTTTTCACGATGATGGAGATGGATGTGGGAGATGGTGAGGCTGATGATGGTGATGAGAAAAACAAAAGAAAATAGATAAAAGTGAAGAAAATACCTATGACTCCAACGCGTCAACTATACGTCTTACCATCACACGCTCGTCCTCAAAGCTTGGTCCCCGGCAACGGCGCCAAAATTTGGTGTAGCTCAGTGATGAGTAGCACCTCCTTTAATGTCAATCCGGGAAGACGTGAGGATGGTATGAAGACCTCGAGCAAGTGAAGGCACAAGTGCATGAGTGAGAAGCACACTAACATGCACACACATACACACACACACGCACACACAGTAAGACAAAGAGTGAGAAGCAATGGAGTTCTTAGATTACTTTCAAAAAGCTCTTACAAGTTCATATCAATTACAAGCTACCCTAAAAAATGAGCTCTCTAGCTCTTTTTATAGTTTTTGACTAGGTTTTGGCCTTGTCCAGACCTAGTGTCCGGCCTAGTTAAAAATTAGGTTCTCTACCCTATTTGGAGGTTCAAACGGAGTCTAAAAAATGTGAAAACTGATAGGTAGGTACTTCTAAAGCTCCTCAAGCTCAAGGACTCCTTGGCTTGCACAAAATGAAGCTAAAAAAATATGAAATGGTATTTACAATGGTTTTTAGTGATGAAAATCACTATTTTTGTAGGGATTTCTTCTAACATTTTGACATACATTTCCTGGAGCTCCCTACTTGCTCCTTCTTCTTGTGTGCCCAACTCTTTGATGCCTGAAAAATTTAAATGGCCTACTTGCCAGATCTTCTTTGACTACTGTGTCTGCTTGTGTTGTCTCTTCGCTCCGACTCCCTTCGTAGGCTTCCTTGTCTTGTGACTCCTTTGGTTCCTTGTGAACCTTTGCAGGAACATTGTGAGCAATCAAGGCATCCAAAGCAAGCTAGCAAGGGCAGATACCAAGCTAGGGAGAAGGCTTCCTGGGCTTGTGTAGCAATCTGAGCAACAAGTGATTGGAGGTTGGAAGTTCTCTCAACCCTCCTTTGTCAATTCCTAGCTTAGGCTAAGTGCGACTTAGATGTGATGAGTAATTAGAGCGATGCTAGGCACGAATCAAGTCCAAGAGAATTAATCAACTAAGTACAAGCATTAAGCAGGTCTTAAGTGCAAAAACTCTAAGGGACAAAAGTAAATTTGAATTGATCAATTATCAAGTGCGAAATTCACTTAAGTATTCCTGACGACGTGATTTCAAACAAGGGCTTAACGCAATAATCAACTAAAGAGAACAAAGTGATTGATACGAACTAACCTGCAACGAGATTGTACTTGGGACTAGAGGGTAGAGAACCTAGGCATATGAAACTAAGGTCAGGAAGACACTTAGGCAGAGATAGACAAAGCCTCAGGTCTTTTGAAGCTAGTGTCAATCATACTGCTAGGTCTTGGACCCAACAGTTGAGTGATTATCCATACACTCTAAGTTTAGAAACAAGCGATTCTGAGATATCCTATAACATGGAGAGAACAATAGGTAGTTTAGGAATGGAATACCCGAAAAAGCCAGAAGGACCTTACAAGACTTAATTGGAATATATCAGGACCAATCGTCTAGGTGCTTGCATCTACAAAGACGGCCTGAGAAGATCTGTGGTCCATATTAAAAACCCAGATCAACCCCATGGACTAGAACATCCAGTAGTCAAGTTTGAAAATGGAGCATATCTAGATAAAGAAGGAAGGATTTATGTGGTCACAACCCTTCCAGATAGGACATATGAGTTCGGTAATGTGATCACAAAGGCTGACATGGGCGACATAGAGCAAGGAAACTTAGGAAGAGAGCCGAGAACTCCCTGAGGCAAATCAATCTTGACCAGAATCATTACTACAGAGTGGGTTCCCCACGACAATAGGAGCATAGATTTGCTCGTGAATCGAGAGACTGATGTGGCTTTTTGGAGGTATAAGCCTGAGAAGCCTAACGAAGTGGGAGCACTTAGCATCTATGAATTCAAAGATCCTGACAGCCCAGACAAAGTTACCTACTTAGATGATGCTTCTAAGAGGATCTTTTGGTCTCGGAGCATGGAAGCACACATACACATGGAAGGGTGAATTTGTTTTTCCCCATCCTCGATCCACTGTGTCTTATGGTCACCAAGGAGCTGGAACATCTCAAGCTCATGGGACTCAAAGAGAAAGAAGTAGAGATAGACCTGAGGTGAGCTTTGCCAACCCACTAGGAAGAGAAAGAACGAGGAATGAGACGGATAGGATGGACAGGGAGAGACAAAGAGACCCAAGGAATCCAAGAAATGCAGATGAACTCCCTTTGCCAAGGCCTAGAGAACACACTAGAACCTTGAGGCCTACACAATTGGTTAAATCCATGAATAATTGCTTCGATGGCACAGGAGACCCATATGATCACATAGCAGAGTTTAGGCAAGTTTTGAGAGCTGAGCAAGTTGAAGACTTGTTCACTCACTACAATGCTTTTGGCCTAACCCTCAAGAACACCACATTGACTTGGTTTCAACCGCTTCACCAAGGTCAATTCAGAAATATAGATCAACTTCTTGAAGCATTCATCACTGAGTTTTCCAAGAGTGGTATTAGGCATAACACATCCTCCCTGATATATAGCTTCAAGCAAACACCTCAAGAGACAGTAAGGCTCGCAGGAAGAAGGTTTAGGCAATACCTTGAGAGATGCCCTATTCCAGAGTTACCCACTCCAGCCAAACAAGTGGCTTTATTTTTTAACAGATTGCTAAGTACCAAATTGAGATCATACGTGTACTTGAAGGACCCTAGATCCATAGAAGAGTGTGTACACATGTGCATAGACATTGACGATAATCTAGGGGAGGAATTAGAGCTCTCAAAGATCTATAAAGATTCAGATAGTTTTACTAGCCTCGCGTACTCACAATCCATGTTGATTGAGGATCTAGCAGAAAAGGTAGCTCAGAAATTAGGCATCTCTAGCAAGCAGATTCCTAGATTTGCCCCAGGGAAACGATGCTATACCTGTGGAGGAGACCATATGGCGAGTGTATGTCCCATTATGGCCCAACCCAAGTGAATCCTAGTAGCCAGTACTGCACCATAGAGCGAAGGTACACCAATCACACTGCACAAGACTGCCCATATAACAAACAAACTGTCAGGTAAAATTACCATCAACCATAAACACAACAAGGTAGATACCAAAACCAGTACCCACCACAACAGTACGGTAGGCCTTAACAACCCTATCAACAACCCTATCAAGGGCAGCAGAGACCTCAACCAGTTCTAGCACAGCAACCCTCTGCTCCAACCAATGTGATTCCAGTGAAATATGCATCTGCAGAAGAAAATGTGAATAGAGCCATAGTCCCAGTAACACCATTGCTATCAGAAAGTGACCCAAGTGATCATAGTTTTGACTCCTCTCATGTTGACAGCCCACAGGCTTACTACATGCAATCACCTGAGCATAATGAGTCCTACTATTATGAAGACCCGAGTGAACCTAGTTGGGAGCCAGAGTATGCAAATGTTATGTACACAAAACCCAACCCTAGACCTCAACCTAGGCAGGTAAGACCTCCATTTCTTAGAGCACCATGCTATCGATGTCAAGGAGATCACCTTATTCGCGATTGTCCTATGCCTGCACCTGCACAAACCCAATCGATGACAATCCAAGGATTCTGTCAAGATTGTGGGAAGGAGCATCTCCTGCGAGACTGTACTAAGAACCCCAACAATATGCCAAAAATCACTCCCATGAATGTTATTGGATTAGTGGTAGACTCTATAGGAAGTGTGACTTCCACTGCCCTAGTGCAAGTAGTCACCCGAGCTTAAGAACTCAAGGTGTAGGGCAGGAAAAGAGTTAGACTAAGGTTAGTGAGACTGAGAGCATAACCAAGAAAAGGACAAGAGCTTGGAGAGATAGCCGAGAGAGAATGAAAAGGCAATGGTCAAAGAAAATGAGCGAACTTGAGGAAAGCTTGAGAGAAACAAAAGCAAAGATAATTGAACTCACATCTCAAACTCACTCTCACACTACCCCACCACCACCATTTCCATCTCCCTCCAATCCATCACCTTCCATTCCCCAACCTTCTAATCCACCACATGTAACCCACCCACCACCCAGAGTAGGATCAGTCCTAACCGATCCCACTCCTGAGGATCTAGACATGATGCTTAAAGCATATCAAGCCAGAATCCAAGAAGGGCCAAATGTGATAGATCATGACAAATGTTAGCCTAGAGCCGATCTCGAGATAGAGAGAGCAAATCTTTGTGCTAAGATGGTAGAATTGGCTCAAGCCATGTTTGAGGCCAGTTGCCTCTTTAACTGCTCTATCTCCACTAGAACACCATTGCATTTTGATGGTCTATTAGATAGATTGGAGAGGTTAATTGCAAAGTCTGGAAAAGGAGTCTCCTTGCGACAGTTGCAAGTGGTGCAGGATTGGGGAACCAATTCCTTGTATCTGCAACACTTAGGTGTTACGACCAAAGTCAATCTCAAAGATAACTCTCATAGAGATGTGCCCCCTATTTAATGGAATCCCATCCATAGAGCTAAGGATGATACAGAGTCAGTGCATTCCATAGGATCAGGATCCTCATGGATGCATGAAGACACCCACTTATGGATGTGCAAAGTGGCCGTAGAAGAAGAGAAGAGAGAGAAAGCCAGAGAGGTAGGTGCGAAGGAAACTCATAGATCAGTTCAAGACCCAGCCTATGCACCTGTAGCATTTCCCGATGAAGAGTTTGAGCCTCATGGTTGGGCAGAAATCCTAGCAACTATGGATGTAGCCATCAATGAAGAGCATTAATGGACACCCCACTGTGACGAGAATGGCTATGAAATTTTAGTCTTCACAATAGAGCCAATTGTGTGTGATCCAATTATTGAAGAATGTGAACCTAGCATGGATGCATTCGAGGATGCAAGTGACTCTGATCTAGAGTCAATCATTATGGACCCACCCTTTGCATCAGATGAGGAATATTTTCATGAAGTAGAAGCTTACCCTCAGAGACACGAAGGAACTACAAATGAGGTGAGATTAACCACTCAAGTAGCCACCAAGAGTGAAGGCAAGAAAAGAAAAAAGAAGGAAGCCACACCGGATGAGGAAGAACCATTGTTTGAGGTCCCGGAAAATTTTAAGAAGTATGAGATAGAAGACAGGAGAGTCATGATAAGAATGCCTAAATGTGATGCACAAGCAAGAGAGGCCTATGATAACAAAGAAACCACCAAGAAAATTGTTGTAGCTGTAGAAGAAGGAGAAGAAAGATGCACTTACATAGGACATGACCTGACGGAAGAAGAAGAGCAAGAGTTGGTAGCCTTGCTAAGAGAATACAGAGATGTATTCGCTTGGAGTTACAAGGACTTGAAAGGTGTAGACCCTGACATATGCTCACATACGATTCCCATGACCTCAGATGCCAAACCCTCTAAGCAGAAGCCATACACATATAATGATAACTATGCTACTAAGATAAAGGAAGAGATAGATAGATCGGTTGAAGCTGGATTCATCTATGAAATTGAGCACACAGAGTGGGTATCCCCCATTGTAGTGGTGCCCAAGAAGAATGGGAAGTATTATGTGTGTATTAACTTGAAGAAAGTTAATGCAGCCACCATTCGAGATAACTATCCCCTTCCTATCACTGAACATCTCTTAGAACGAGTAGCAAGCAAGGAAGTTTATAGCTTCCTTGATGGATTTTCTGGCTATAATCAGGTAGCCATTGCTCCAAAAGATCAACATAAGACGGCTTTTGCCATAGAGTGGGGCATATTTGCCTTTCGAATAATGCCATTTGGTCTTACCAATGTGCTAGCCACTTTTCAGAGGTTGATGTGTCATGTGTTTAAGGAATTCTTGAGAAAGAATTTGGAAGTCTATGTTGATGATCTCTGTGCTCATTCCAACATTAGATAGACCCATATACCTGAACTCAGGCAAATCTTTGACAAATGTAGAGAATATCAAGTCTGCGTGAATCGAGAAAAGTGTGTTTTCATGTCAGGCAAGGCAAGATTCTGGGACACAGTGTGTCAAAGAACGGCATATCTACTGACGAAGAGAAAGTGAGAGCTATTGCAGAATTACCTAGGCCAAAGAATGTCAAGGAAGTGCAAGCTTTCATGGGGCATTGTGGCTATTACCGACGTTTTATACACATGTATGCCATCATTGCAAAGCCTCTGTATGGACTTTTGACCAATTTTGAGTGGACTGATGAATGTGAGAAATCTTTCAATGAGCTTAAAAGGCGATTGTGTTCATCACCAATCTTGACTACACCAGATTGGAACAAGACATTCCATGTCCATGTGGATGCATCCAATTATGCTATTGGGTGTGTACTTGCACAACCTACAGACGAAGGTAATATGGACCTTCCAATTGCCTATGCTAGTAGACAGTTGAATGCAGCTAAACAAAATTATACCACCACCAAAAGAGAAGGATTAGGCATGGTATATGTGGTAAAACAATTATACCACCACCCACCTCTATTGTACTTGGTAAACAAGCCTTGCAATACAGGTAGATTAGAAAGATGGTTCCTCTTACTAATGTAATATGACTTTGAGGTTGTGGTGAGGAAAGGTAAGACTCACTTGAGAGTAGATCATCTCTCGAGGCTCACATCTGGAGAGGCCCCACAAGGAGTATCAGATGACCTTCCTGATGCTTACTTGTTTAATTTGGAGGTTGTACCACAGTGGGCCAAGAACTTAGTGCCAATACTGACATATGGGCCTAAACATCTAGTAGTAAACACTCAAGACAGGGAGGTAGTAAAAGCCCAGAAGTGCCATATCATGGCAGGGAGTATGTACAAAGATACAGATCAAGGAATATTAGCTTGTTGTGTGGAAGAGGATGAGCACGCAAAGTGGTTGCAATCAGCACATGTGAGTGCATTAGAGCAACACTACTCGAGACAAAGAATCTTACAGACATTGAGGAGACTCGGAGTGCACTGGCCAACTATGGAAGCAGATGTCCATAGGACGTGCAAGGATTGCCCAATCTACCGTACTAAACCACTAGTGGAACATGCTACTCTTTATCGGATGTCTTTAGTGCCAGATTGGAGCAAACCATTAGTACCCTTTTTGAGGATGAGAACCTTTCCCCAAGATATAACATTGGCTAGACAAAGGACCTTAGAACAAGAAGCTTTAGACTATACTCTCAATGGAGATAAGCTATACAGACGAGGAAAAGATGGGTATCTTAGATTATGTGTCCACAAGAGTGAATATCTTAAGATCTTGGAAATTGCTCACCAAGGTGTAGCAGGAGGACACTTTGGACCAGATAGAGTGATCAAGGCAATACTATTTGCAGGTCTTTGGTGGCCCCACGCTTCATATGGATGCACATACCTATGTGAAGAGGTGTGATGTTTGTCAACGAACTCAGTACCCTATATGTAAAGATGAGATGCCATTGAAACCTATGATAGGTGGACATGCATTCTCTAAGTGGGGAATAGACTTTGTCAGTCCTATTAATCCCCCAGCTAAGGGTTCCCATGCTGAATACATTATTGTGGCCACTGACTATCTAACCAAATGGGTAGAAGTAAAAGCTACAACGAAGAACGATCCCCAGACGACAGATAAGTTCTTATTTGAGAATGTGTTCACCAGATACGAGCTTCCAATAGAGCTAGTAAGTGATAGAGGCATGCACTTCTTGAATGAAGTCATAGAAAACCTTCTCCAAGAGTTGTTGGTGATACATAAGAAATCTACCCCATATCATCTACAAGCTAATGGACAGGCTGAGAGCACAAATACGATTCTATGCAATGTATTGACAAAATTGGATAATAATAAATGCTCTGATTGGGACAAACAGCTACACCATGTTGTTTGGGCATACATAGTTGCCTATAAAACGGTACTCCAAGCCACACCCTTCCAGATGGTGTTCGGCCAAAATAAAGTGCTACCATTGGAATTTTTGATACCTACATTGAAAGTAGCACAAGAGCATGACTGGACAGGCCATGAGCTCTCCTCTAGAATCTTCGATCTTGAATGATTAGGTGAAACACGATTGAGAGCTATAGCAAAAATTTATGCAGCCAAGAAGAGACAAAAAGCATATTTCGACGCACATGTGAAGGATAAGGGCTTGAAAGGAGGAGACCTAGTCCTAGTCTACACCTTGAAGCAACATGCACGGAAATTAGAGAAGAGAGGCTATGAACCAATCATTATCAATAGGATCTCCACAAGTGGTGCAATTCAACTAATCACTCTAGAAGGCGACATCCTACCAAGTTACATCAGTGGATGCAGAGTCAAATTATATCAGGAACCCCTCACGGAGGAGATGTTAAATCGACTCAATACTACAAAGAAACGTAAAGAAGAGGAAAAGAAAATTCGACAAGAAGCACAAGAAGAATCTTTAGAATGCATCCGATGAATGAAATTGAGAAGACAAGGTAGAGATCAACCCATGACTGACACTCAAGAAGCTCTAGGTTATCACATGGCCATGTGCGAGGCTTCAGGTGACCGTTCCCATAGGATAGTCGATTGACGACCTTTTGTGAGCCTAGAAGTAGACAAGGAGGGAGTGCAAGGACCATGAGAGCTTTAATTGACTTAGGAGCAGCCACTAGTGCAGTTCAACTTTCTTACTGCCAAGAATTGCAACTGAAGGTCAATCCTATGAGGCATATCTCATAGGGTTGGGAGGTGTTGAAACTCCTTGCATGGGAGAGGTGGAACTTGACCTCTACATTCAAGAGGTTCTAATGGAAGTCAAAGTGCTAGTATGTGAAGACGAGGATCTTACCAAACCTCTTGTCTTGGGCCAAAACTGGATCTATGATCATGCAGTCAACCTCAACCTAAGAAGTGGACTTCTTCAGGCTTGGGTAGGCCAAAACCGCCTCACGATTGAATTAGAAAATCAAGCACTTAGGCCAGTAGAAAAGGCACCAAATCCTAGTCCCTCCAGGAACCCACATGAAGATAACGATGCTATTCTTGTCCAAAGTTCTATGGTGCAGAAGATTTTCACTCTTGACAAAGGTATAGAAGTCAATGAGGAGTCCCCTTCTTTTCCAAAGAGGATTCGAGGAAAGCAAGCCGGGCAACACACGACACCAAGGAGGCCGATGATCAAGAAGCGTGAGCACCAATCTGGGCAATATGAAGTACCTCGTGGCATGAAGCAAATCTGGATATGCAAGGGTGAAAAACCCAAGGCTCCAGAGACATGTTCTCAAAGATGCACCAAACGAGCTACACCGTCGAGGATTACAACGAAGGAGTACCCTAGGCAACACTCTAGCTTACAAGCTCAAATAGCTTCACCTCCATTCACAAGAATGAATTAACACTCACAAGCACTCTTGGCAAAAATCCTAGGGAAAACACCTACACTCCACACCATTACATCTCCGGTCACACCTAGGAATATTGGGAAATGGGTACCCAAAAGGTCCCAAATCCAACACAATCCAGTCCACAAACCTTTACATGTCATCACCACTAAAAGCTACGATTCCACAATCAAAGTTTGGAGACTTAAACCCCGTATCCAACCCCTGACCCAATTTTGTAAATCCGTCCACTCTGATGTAGGTGCATTCTAAGTACATTGCATGTCCAAAAGTATGCATCTAGGATGACACTAACCTACTAACCAACATTCATACCCATCACAAACACTTCACCTCCTAACCCCTAACCACTTGGAATGTCATGTTAGTATTGTGGAGGGAACACCATATGTTGAAGCTCAAAGTCAAGGACAAAGCATGGAAGCACATCAAAAGGTGGACACACGAGGAAAGGGAGCAAGTAGGGAGCTCCAAGAAGTGTATGTCAAATTTTCAGAAGAATCCCCTACAAAAATAGTGATGTTCATCACTAGAAACCATTGTAAATACCATTATCTATTTTTAGTAACTCCATTTTGTTCAAGCCGAGGAGTCCTCGAGCTTGAGGAGTATTAGAAGTACCATCGTACCAATTTTCATAATTTTTAGACTTCGTTTGAGCCCTCAAATAAGCCCTGGAACCTAATTTTTAACTAGGCCGGACACTAGGTCTGGACAGGGCCAAAACTAGTCAAAAAACTATAAAAAGAGCTAGAGAGCTCATTTTTGAGGTTAGCTTGTTAGAGAATAGAACTTTTGTAAGAGAACTCTTTTGCAATCTAAGCTTTCCATTGTTCCTCCCTTTGATCTTACTTTGTGCGCGTGTGTGTGTATGTGTGTGCATGTTTGTGTGCTTTCACTCACGCACTTGTGCCTTCACTTGCTCGTGGTCTTCATACCGGTCCTCACGTCTCCGCGGATTGACAAGTAAAGGAGGTGGTGCTTACGCTTGAGCTACACCAAATTTTGGCGCCGTTGCCGGGGAGAGTGCTTCGAGGACGAGCGTTGTGATGGTAAGATCGTAGATTTGCGACGTTGGAAGGTAAAAAAACTGTCATTTCAGTTCATTTTCTGTTTTTTTCCTCTTCATCTTCATCATCATCATCATCTCCACCTTCTTCCATCTTCTTCTTCATAGAAATTTCTTGTTTTTTAGTGCATTCTCACCATCTTCATACCATTTTTCATGCATTATTGTGTGGGAAGGAGTTAGGAGAAGCAAGGGAGAGCAAGCGCTGTGTTATTTTCATGATTTTCTGCTCATACGGAGCTCGCCATAGCCGGCGCTCAGAAATTTGAATTTCCCGCCAAAAAACGCGATTCTGTGAAAATTCAAAATTTTTGAAAAATCACGATTTTCAGTTTTCCCGCCTAAAAGTTGGTTGAAAAGAATCGCGATTCTGTGTTTTTTCTCAAAAAAAAAAAAAAAAAAAAAAAAAAAAAAAAAAAACACGATTCTCTGCTCAAAATCGCGATTCTCAAAAAACACGACTTTCTGCTCAAAATCGCGATTCTCACCAATCACGATTTTCAGCCAAAAATACGATTTTGAGAAAAACACGATTCTGTGGAAAAACACGATTCTCTGAGACAAAATCGCGATTTTCAAGTCAAAAACACGATTTTGAGAAAACACGAATTTTTGCTCAAAATCGCGATTTTCAATTCACGATTTTCTGCTCAAAATCGCGATTTTCATGTCAAAAACACGATTCTGAGAAAACACGATTCTCTGAGTCAAAATCGCGATTTTCAGAAACACGATTTTGTGATCAAAATCGCGATTTTCAGAAACACGATTTTGTGATCAACATCGCAATTCTCTAAAACACGATTTTGTGATCAAAATCGCGATTTTCAAATCACGATTTTCTGCTCAAAATCGCGATTTTGAGAAACACGATTTTGTGATCAACATCGCGATTCTCTGAAACACGATTTTGTGATCAACATCGCGATTTTCAAATCACGATTTTCTGCTCAAAATCGCGATTTTCAAAAACACGATTTTGTGATCAACATCGCGATTTTCAGAAACACGATTTTGTGATCAAAATCGCGATTCTCAGAAACACGATTTTGTGATCAAAATCGCGATTTTCAGAAACACGATTTTGTGATCAAAATCGCGATTTTCAAATCACGATTTTCTGCTCAAAATCGCGATTTTCAAAAACACGATTTTGTGCTCAACATCGCGATTTTCTGAGTTCACAAAATCGCGATTCTCTGAAAGTTCACAAAATCGCGATTTTCTCCAAAGGCCCTGTTTGCCTGTTTTGACCCCCAGGAGCCTGAATTGGCATAACTTTTTCATCCAAGGTCCATTTTTTGAGCTCTATAGCTTGTTGGAAAGCTCGTTTCAAATCCTACACGACCTCAACTGTTTTTTTCAAGAATAACGCGTTGATTTTGAGATAGGATAATTTGAAGTTGAC
Source organism: Ceratopteris richardii (assembly GCA_020310875.1). Lineage (NCBI taxonomy): Eukaryota > Viridiplantae > Streptophyta > Polypodiopsida > Polypodiales > Pteridaceae > Ceratopteris > Ceratopteris richardii. The sequence continues at coordinate 101,550,070 of CM035431.1, forward strand.
CCTCAGGTGGGACTAGGGAACCAAGGGGGCTCTAAAGAATTTTGAACCATACCAAAGGGAAAATTTGGACTCTTGACTAAAGCTTATGAACCTGAGATCTGGTAGACACTTAGGCAAGGATAAACAAAGCATTAGATCTTCTGAGGCTAGTGTCAACCATACATCCAAGTCTTGGACACAACAACTAAGTGGTGATCTTTTACTAAGTTCAGACACAAGTGATTCAGAAATGTCTTTTAGCATGGGAAAACCTGCAGGTGGCTCAGGGACTGCCCATCTACAAACACCGGAAGGTCCCTATAAGACACAGTTGGAATATATTCGGACCAACCAATTAGGTGCTCGCATCTATGAGGATGGTCTGAGGCGATCAGTGGTCCAACTCAAAAATCCAGATCAATCCTTTGGACTTGAACACCCGGTGGTCAAGTTCGAAGAGGGTTCATACATTGATAAGGAAGGAACCATGTATGTGGTTACCAACCAACCAGATAGAACCGATGAGTTTGGAAATATCATTCATGAGAATGAGATAGGAGACCTAGAACAAGGAAATATAGGACAAGGACCCCAGACTCCTAGAGGCAAGTCAGTTTTGACCCGAGTGATCACTCCAGACTGGATCCCTCAAGACAACAAAAGCATAGAACTATTTTTGAATAGAGAAACAGAGGAAGCCTTTTGGAGATTCAAGCCAGAACAACCTAGCCAATTGGGCATAGTCATCATCTACGAGTTCAAGGATCCAGAGATACCAGGAAAGGTTGTCTACCTGGATAACACATCAGAGAAAATTTTCTTGGTAACAGAACATGATAGACATGCATATACTTGGAAGAATGAATTGATTTTCCCCCCACCAAGATCCAATGTTTCCCACGGCCTCCAAGGAGTAGGGTCATCCCAAGCTCAGGAAGCCCAGAGAGAAAGAACTAGAGAGAGACCGGAGGTAAGTTTTGCACACACAGTGGGCAGGAATAGGTCAGGATTTGAAAATGAAAGACCTGAAAGAGAGAGATATCAAGCACATAGGCAACAAAGAAATGAACATGAATTTCCATTGCCTAGAACCCGAGAGCACCCAAGAACCCTCAGACCCACTCAAGTGATCAAGGCAATGAAGAATTATTTTGACGGGTCAGGAGATCCTTATGATCATGTGGCTGAGTTCAAACAAGTGTTAAGAGCTGAACAGGTTGAGGATTTGTTCACCCAGTACGAGGCATTTGGTCTGACTCTTAAGGGCACTGCCTTAGCTTGGTTTCAACCATTGAGTAGTCGCAACTATCACAATATAGGTCAACTGCTAGACGAATTCATTGTAGAATTTTCCAAGAGTGGTATCAGGCATAACACTTCATCTTTGATCCACAGCTTCAAGCAGACACCCCAAGAAACAGTGCGACTAGCAGGTAGAAGGTTTAGACAGTACCTAGAAAGATGCCCTGCTCCAGAGCTACCCACACTAGCCAAACAAGTGGCTTTGTTTTTAGATGGCTTACTGAGCACAAAGTTAAGATCCTATGTATACTTGAAAGATCCTAGATCCATAGAAGAGTGTGTGCGGACGTGCATAGACATAGAAGATAACTTGGGTGAGGAGTTAGGATTGTCCAAACTCTACAAAGATTCGGATAGTTCCACTAGTCATACTTCAAAGATCTCCACAGAAATAGAAGAGATAGCTGAGCAAGTTGCCAAGAAGCTGGGAGTCCAAAATAAACAAACACAGAGAGTCACTCCAGTGAATCGGTGTTATACTTGTGGGGGCGACCACATGGCTAATGTATGCCCAATGCAAAACCAAAACATTAGAGAAAGGAATGCTCCATATTGCACTATTGAGAGAAAATACACAAACCACACGGCTCAAGATTGTCCCTACAATAGGCAAGCTGTTAGACAGAATTATCAGCAACCTTACCCACAAGGTAGGTATCAGAACCAATACCAACAGCCATATTATAGACCACAACAGCAATATCAGGCACCATATAGGCCACAACCTGTCTTGGGAAACCAACCACCAGCTCCAGCCAACGTGATTCCAGTGGGAGAGGAAAATCCAAATAGAGCTTTGGTGCCACTAACCCCATTGATACCAGATAATGACTCTCATGCTCATAGTTCAGACTACTCCCATGAAGGTAGTCCACATGCTTATTACACAGAGTCACCTGAACATAGTGAGATTTACTCGTATCAATATGAGGCACCGCCTATGGAGCAAAATTGGGAGCCAGAATACTCCAATGTCATGTACACAAATCCTAACCCTAGGCCCCAGTTGAGACAAATGAGACCACAAGCCCCTAGAGGATCTTGTTTCACATGTCATGGTGACCATTTCATTCGTGACTGTCCCCACCCACCATCTCCGAGCCAAGGACAGGCTATCACAATACAGGCTTTTTGTCCTGATTGTGGCAAAGACCATCTCCCCAGAGATTGTCCAAGAAACCCCTCTAGTGCACCCAAGATTACACCCATTAATGTGGTAGGCTTAGTGGCAGATCCAAGTTCAAGTAGTAGCAATGTGGCTCCTATACAAGCTGTTACTAGAGCACAAGCCTTAAAACAGGATAAACCAGTAGAACAATCAGAGTCGAGTGAATCGGGAGAGCCTAGTAAGAGGAAAACAAGAACATGGAAGGATACCAGAGAGAAGGCCAATCGCAAGTGGAATAAAAAGTTATCGGAACTAGAAGAAAGCTTAAAAGAAGCGAAAACAAAAATAGAAGACATTGCATCTCAAAGCCCCTCGCATGCCGAAACTCCATCCACTCCACCTCATCCCACCCCACCACCCATTGTAAATAGACCCCGCAACCAGGGTCTGTTCTTGCAGATCCAACCCCAGAAGGCTTGGACATGATGTTCAAGGCCTACCAGGCTCGACTTCAAGAAGGGCCTACAGCGGCAAACCTAGACAAGAGTTACCCTAGAGCAGATTTAGAGATTGAACGGATGAAAATGTGCATGAAAATGGTAGAACAAGCTCAAGCCATACTTGAGACTAGTCAAAAGTTCAATCAGACGAACTCTATCAAATCAGATTTGCATTTCCAGGGCTTACTAGAAAGATTAGAGCAGTTGGTAAACAAACCACAAGTTTCTTTACCTCCTCAGGCTCAACCAGTTATTGAAAGAGGAAGCTCACCACCAATGGGAGCTTATGTTCCTAATTCCACGGATCCAGGAATACCTCCTTCAATTCAACAGTACTCTCAAGAATTCTTGCGGGAAATACAAGAAGAGAAATGGGCCAAGGAGAAGGGTAATTCCCCTCCTATTCCTGAGATTGATGATCTTCATGATCAATTTCCCCAAGACATCCCATCTATTTATGAAGATGAAGCAGAACAACAAGAGGACGAAAGGTTAGATTTTGAATCTAATACCTTAGAAGAACTGCCTCAATTTCCAGGCCCATGGGAATCGGAATCACTCCAGATTAGAGCTCCCACAATACTAGTAAGAAATGAAGACTCAGTGGTTCCAAGGAACACTGATGTCGTGAAGAACACTAAGGTTCAGTGTCATCTCACTGTAGAAGAGCTGCTCAAAGCAAAACCTGAGTTATGGAATCATGTGAAGGATCAGGTCCCAGAACTTGATTCCAACATGCCAAAAGCAGGCTCCAAGCAAAGGGTACCCGAGATACCTCTAGACAAAATAGGGGACATGTGTAAAGGTGAAGAAGGTAATACTTATCTTCCAATCACCTACCAAGATTACACAACCAAAGCAATCATAGATTCAGGTGCTGGTGTTGCTATTGCGACCACCTCCTTGTGGAAGCAATGGGGCAAACCCACATTAAGACCAACTAGAATGAAGCTCCAAATGGCTGATGGTCATTTTGAAAGACCTCTAGGATTGCTAGAAGGGATCACTCTAACCACTTGTGGTGTAGAGTTTGAGCACACATTTGCTATATGTGACTTTGAGAAAAATAATGTCTTTGAGATGATCCTAGGAAGACCCTTCCTACGACAATTGCAAATAGTACAGGATTGGGGAACTAACTCCTTGTACTTACAGCACTTAGGGGTTACCACCAAGGTCAATTTGAAGGATTACACCTTCAGAGATGTACCACCCCTACAGTGGAATTCTATCCACAAAGTGAAAGAAGATTCCATCTCTGTGCATTCTGAAAGTTCACCTGATCCATCATGGCTGCATGAAGATACTCATTTGTGGATGTGCAAAGTCGCAAAGGAAGAGGAAAAACGTTTAAAGGCAAGGGAAGAAGGAACTTCACTAGGAGATAGACCAGTTAGAGACCCAGCCTACACACCGATGATCTTTCCAGATGAGGAGTTTGAGCCTCATGGCTGGCCAGAAATCTTAGCCACCATGGACATTGCTGTCAATGAGGAACAGTGGACACCTCATTGTGATGAGGAGGGTTATGATATCTCAGTGTTCATGTGTCAACCCTTGCTAGAAGAATGTGACCCTAGTGATGTCATAGAAGAAGAAGAGAATGACGATGATCTGGAGTCTATTGTGATGGATAGTTGCTTTAACTCAGAGTAGCACTATCTAGAAGATATAGGAGTGTTCACCCAGAAAGAAGAAGAACCTCTCACAAGTATTAAAACAGTAAACTCAAAGGATGGAAGTGAGAGTAGTCAAAAGAAAAAGAAAAGAAAAGCAGTGAAACAAGAAAAGGAGGAATCATTGTTTGAAATACCAGAAAACTTCAAGAAATATGAAGTTGACGACCGCAAAATTTTGGTACGAATGCCTAAGAGAGAGGCCATCATAGGAGAATCATATGATAATAAAGAAAAGACCAAGAAGATTGTAGTGACCATTGAAGAGAACGAAGAGAGATGCACATATATAGGAGATGACCTAAGTGCAAGAGAAGAAATGGAGCTCATAGCTCTATTAAGGGAATATAGGGATGTGTTTGCGTGGCACTATAGAGACTTGAAAGGGGTAGATCCAAGAATTTGCTCTCATACTATCCCCATGACTGCTGATGCCAAGCCCACCAAACAGAAGCCCTACACATATAATGACACCTATGCAGCCAAAATAAAAGAAGAAATTGATAGGTTGATTGAAGCTGGATTCATCTATGAGATTGAGCATACTGAATGGGTGTCCCCCATTGTAGTAGTGCCCAAGAAGAACGGAAAGTTGCGAGTGTGCATTAACCTAAAAAAAGTTAATGCCGCTACAATCAGAGATAGCTATCCGCTTCCAATCACCGAACATTTATTGGAGCGTGTTGCAGGCAAGGAAGTTTATAGCTTTCTTGATGGATTTTCAGGTTACAACCAAGTAGCCATTGCCCCAGAAGATCAACACAAGACGGCTTTTGCCACGGAATGGGGAATCTTTGCATTTCGTGTGATGCCATTTGGGCTCACCAATGCACCTGCAACATTCCAAAGGCTCATGTGTCATGTCTTCAAAGAGTTCTTACGAAAGAGCTTAGAAGTGTATGTGGATGATTTATGTGCTCATTCCCAAGAAAGAAGATTTCACATCCCTGAGCTCAGACAGATCTTCAACAAGTGTAGAGAATATCGAGTGTGTCTGAACCCAGAAAAGTGTGTGTTCATGGTGCGTCAAGGTAAAATCCTCGGTCATATTGTTTCTAAGAATGGAATCTCAACGGATGAAGATAAGGTACGAGCCATAGCGGAGCTGCCAAGGCCAAGGAATGTTAAAGAGGTACAAGCCTTTATGGGCCATTGTGGATATTACCGTAGGTTTATCCACATGTACGCGATCATAGCTAGACCCCTTTATGCCTTGTTGTCTAATTTTGAGTGGAACGACGAATGCGAGAATTGTTTCAATGAACTGAAGAAACGTTTGTGCACAGCACCAATATTGACCACTCCTGATTGGAATAAGCCATTCCATGTCCATGTGGATGCATCCAATCATGCCATAGGATGTGTGCTAGCACAACCCACAGGTGAAGGGAATTTAGATTTGCCCATAGCATATGCTAGTAGACAACTAAACCCAGCCGAAAGAAATTATACCACAACCGAGCGAGAAGGGTTAGGTATGGTATATGCCGTAAAGAAGTTTAGACACTATTTATTGGCCAACAAGTTCAAGTTTTTCACTGATCATCAAGCTTTGTTATATTTGGTCAATAAACCTTGCAATACTGGACGCTTAGTAAGATGGTTCCTCTTACTAATGGAGTATGACTTTGAAGTTGTTGTCAGGAAAGGTAGAACCCACCTTCGGGCAGATCACCTTTCTCGCATTACTTCAGGAGAGTCACCACAAGGAGTGTCTGATGAACTACCGGATGCTTATCTGTTCAATTTGGAAGTTGTTCCTAAATGGGCAAATAAGTTGGTACCAGTCCTAACCTTCGGCCCTGCAAATAAGAATGTGAAAACATCACAAGAAGAAATTGTAAAATCACAAAAATATCACATATTGGCAGGAAGCATGTACAAACAAGATACTGAGGGTGTATTAGCTTGTTGTGTCGAGGATGATGAACATAGTAGTTGGTTGCAGCAAGCTCATGAGGGATTGCTAGGAAATCACTATTCTAAACAACGAACATTGCAGAATTTGAAACGTTTAGGAGTGTATTGGCCTAGCATGGACAAAGAAATACATGAGTGGATCAAGAATTGTCCAATGTGCAGAGAGAGACCACCAGTGGAGCATGCGACCCTTTATCAAGTATCATTAATTCCAGATTGGAGTGCTCCATTGGTAGAGTTTATGAGATCGGGAAGATTACCCAAAGAGGCCAGTCTAGCAAGAAGACGAAATATGGAGCAAGAGGCTCAAGGCTATGCCTTAGTAGGAGAGAACCTATATCGAAGAGGTAAAGATGGTTACTTAAGACTGTGCGTTCATGAATCAGACTATTTAAAGGTCTTAGAGACTGCACACAGTGGTGTTGCAGGTGGACATTTTGGTCCTGACCGAGTGATTAAGACCATTCTATTCTCAGGACTTTGGTGGCCCACCCTTCATATGGATGCACATACCTATGTGAAGAAATGTGACACATGCCAACGTGCACAATACCCAGTTAGAAAAGATGAGATGCCTTTGAGGCCAATGATGGGAGGGCGTGCATTTTCCAAGTGGGGCATAGACTTCATAGGTCCTATTAATCCCCCTGCTAGAAACTCCCATGCAGAGTATATTATTGTAGCCACAGATTACCTTACCAAGTGGGTAGAAGTGAAAGCCACAACAAAGAATGATGCTCAGACGACGGCTAAGTTCTTATTCGAGAATGTGTTCACGAGATATGGGCTACCAATAGAGTTAGTGAGCGATAGAGGCACACACTTCTTGAATGAAGTCATTGAAAATCTTCTCCAAGAATTCTTGGTGATACATAAGAAATCCGCCCCCTATCATCCACAAGCCAACGGACAAGCCGAGAGTACCAATAAGATCCTCTGTAACGTATTGACAAAACTGGTGAATAATAAACGCTCTGATTGGGACAAACAACTTCATCATGCTGTTTGGGCTTATCGAGTTGCCTACAAAACGGTACTCAACGCCACCCCATTTCAGATGGTCTTCGGACAGAACGCTGTGCTACCATTAGATTTCTTAATCCCTGCCTTAAAAGTAGCACAAGAGTATGAGTGGAATGGGCATGAATTGTCCTCTAGGATCTTTGATCTCGAACGCTTGGGTGAAACGAGGCTACGAGCGGCAGCAGGCATCTACGCTGCAAAGAAGAGGCAAAAGGCATACTTTGATGCACACATCAAGGATAAGGGATTGAAAGAGGGAGATCTAGTGTTGGTATACACACTAAAACAACATGCCCGTAAGTTGGAAAAAAGAGGATATGGACCCATGATCATTAATAGAATTTCCACTAGTGGTGCAGTTCAGTTGGCCACTCTAGAAGGAGATATCTTGCCAAACTATATTAGTGGCTGCAGAGTCAAGCTATATCAAGAACCTCTTACTGAGGATATGCTAATGAGACTCAACACTGCTAAGAAGCGAAAAGAAGAAGAGTTAAGAGTGAGAGAAGAAGCACAGGTAGAGGCCAGAGAGCGTATTAGGCGAAATAAGTTAAGGCGATTAGGCCTAGATGTCAACTCAAAAGCCCCAAAATATCACATGGATATGTGTCAAAAGTCAGACATAGCGACTTCTCAGGTCATTGACCGAAGACCCTTTGTGACCATAGAGATAGGACAAGGGAAGGGTGCAAGGACAGTGAAAGCATTGATTGACTCAGGTGCAGCAAGTAGTGCAGTTATACTTTCCTACTGCCAAGACTTGGGGTTGAACATCAATCCCATAGAAGCTTATCTCATAGGATTGGGAGGTGTGGAAACCCCTTGTTTGGGCGAGGTGGAACTTCCCATCTACCTTCAAGATGTTCCAATGAAAGTCAAAGCGCTAGTATGTCAAGATGAGAACCTTACAGAACCACTTGTCTTGGGTCAAGATTGGATCTATGACCATGCAGTTAACTTAAACCTAAGAAGTCAAAGTCTTCAAGTTCGGGTACATGAACAATGCATTACATTCAAATTAGAGAACTGCATGCTCCTAGATCATGGCACCACACACTCTCTTAGTTCTTCCAAGACTAATCATATGAAAGAAGATGTTGTATGTGTCAAAAGCTCTATGATGCAGAAGGAGTCAATCGTGGAAGACCAGGTTCGAAGGCGGGTGGATCTTTCTTCTTCTCCAAAGACTCAAGTAGCCACAGTAGTGAGCCCACCACACAAGCAAACACAACCGTTCATGACAACTGCTACATCAAATAGAAAGACACCATTCGATAAAAAAGCGGTTCCGGGCATGAAGCAGATCTGGGTACGCAAAGGAGAGCAACCACCAGCCTTACCCCCACAAATCCCATCCATGCACACTAACCAGGCCAGAAGACGAAGGAAGCAGCTCAGTCAAGCTCCATCACAAGATATCCAACAAGTTTGGGTGCCTAAGAAGTTAGCTGCAGCTCAACAAGGGCAATTACAGATGTGGGTACCTAAGAAGATCCTACACCCACAACAACCTTTGTTCTCCCACATGCAAAAGGTTTCAACAAAGAAGCCAGAAAGAGAAAAGGGTAAGAACCACGTACAGAGACCAAAGGAAGATCAAATCAGCTCTTCAACATTAGTAGGAAGACATGCAAAAAGGATATGGGTTTGGAAGCCAAAAGTGCAAGTAGCCTCCACCGAACCAAAGCATCAACCACACTGGATACCACAGTTCAGAAAGCATCCAAAGAGAAAGACGCCTGAAGTGACCTCTACAGTGCCAAATGATGTTCTAAAATGGACTCCAATAAGGAGGATTACATCAGTTCGAGACTCAATGGATACCTCCACCAAGGTCGGCATCAACCTCCACAAATAACATCAAAAGCCTCGAACGAGCAACAACCATGTGCTCCTTGCACAACCCTGTCTTTTGCACCATTTAGGTCATGCATTTCCAAAGTATGCATTAATATAGGGCCACATTACACGGCCGTGCATAGACACACTGGAGAATCCCATGCACAAGAGCACAGTGACATATGTCGAACATTTCTATTGATACTAACTTTTGTGTTCTTGTTTTGTGATATCCTGTTCCTCCAAAAAAAAAAAAAAAAAAAAAAAAAAGCGAGAGAGCTTGTTCCCAGGTTTGGCTTATGAAACATGAATGAGTCATGCTTAGTTGAAGGTGGAACTGTTGATTACTAGGCATTTATCAATTTGGATAAAAGTGTGTCTCGGCCAGCAGAATGAAGAGCTTGAAGGTCCGCAACTTGAGTGATGCTTAACTACTTCATGTACCAGAGCACCCAAGGAGATATCTGCACAAGGTAGTTCTGGAGGAGAAGACTCCTGCATAGGGTGAGCTAAAGAGAATATGTGACACTCAGCTTGGTGTAGTTACCCGATGTTGCTTGCCAAGGAATATAAAGCAATTCAATTCTCAGTATTTCCTGAACCAGTATGGAACAGTAGCACGGGTGAATGGTCTATGTCAATCAGCATGGTAATCTCTTAGAAACCGGCACGTGTCCAATATTCCTCTGAGTGTCAATATAGGGAAGTGAACGTGCATGAGCCCAAGCTCAGAAATGCACATTGTTAGTGACAAATGTTGCTTTGAAAAGAGGAGAGGGGATCCACCACTCAAAAGATCTCATCAGTGGACAATCAACATGGACATTCATCAACAAGGTTCCATCCCAAAGGCCGAGTGTACAACACGAAGAGGCAAACATCCATCAACCTTCGCCATGGTAAGTATCTTTACTCTGGAAACACCATAACCATGATAGTTTAGGAAACCTCTTCGTCAGCATACCCTTGAGCACTTAGCTTAAGACCCACAATTTTTCCACCATACTTCTTCCAATGCATTTTCCAAGTAAGCATGCGTAGGGCTACATTACAAGGCCGTGCACAAGGCACATACTTTTCTCAACCCAGGCACGAACACACTTACCCATCATTCATTATGGGTTATGAGTAGTTGGCATGAATGCTCTCAACATCATCTTTAAAAGAGCTAGCAGACATCATGGGAACAACATCCATATCTCGGAAGCAAATTGAAGCCAGTAGTTGCTCCAAATCACTCTTGACAACCTCTTCTAAGCAACTTGCAGTTTTGAAAGCTCACAACGACACATTCTTGCTGGAATCCAAGGAACCAGCTCATACAACGGATGGACACCACCTCTCAAAGCACTACACAGAACAGCCCTTCCAACAAGGGTCTGTCAGGGACGACAGACTCGAGAGGGGGGGGAGTGTTGAAGCTCAAAGTCAAGGACAAAGCATGGAAGCACATCAAAAGGTGGACACACGAGGAAAGGGAGCAAGTAGGGAGCTCCAAGAAGTGTATGTCAAATTTTCAGAAGAATCCCCTACAAAAATAGTGATGTTCATCACTAGAAACCATTGTAAATACCATTATCTATTTTTAGTAACTCCATTTTGTTCAAGCCGAGGAGTCCTCGAGCTTGAGGAGTATTAGAAGTACCATCGTACCAATTTTCATAATTTTTAGACTTCGTTTGAGCCCTCAAATAAGCCCTGGAACCTAATTTTTAACTAGGCCGGACACTAGGTCTGGACAGGGCCAAAACTAGTCAAAAAACTATAAAAAGAGCTAGAGAGCTCATTTTTGAGGTTAGCTTGTTAGAGAATAGAACTTTTGTAAGAGAACTCTTTTGCAATCTAAGCTTTCCATTGTTCCTCCCTTTGATCTTACTTTGTGCGCGTGTGTGTGTATGTGTGTGCATGTTTGTGTGGTTTCACTCACGCACTTGTGCCTTCACTTGCTCGTGGTCTTCATACCGGTCCTCACGTCTCCGCGGATTGACAAGTAAAGGAGGTGGTGCTTACGCTTGAGCTACACCATAACATCCTGTTTCCTATGCAACGCTAATGTGCCTCTCTTCTTCTAGCAGATAAGCATCAACAGCTACAAGTAGTCTCATGGCAGAAGCAGTAGGCATGAGCTCCCAAGCAGGCACTAGTTTGCAAGTTGATTGGGAGACCATGCCCGTGGAGGCCCCACTGACGGCTAGGCCTGAAGAGTATCTAAATGTGAGAGGAATTCCCATCTTGGATCCATCGTACACCTTGATAGAAAGAGTAAAAGGACACTCTCATTGGTTCAATGAGATGCCAAGAGATTTGGATGATGCAGATCACATCTGGGAGTCTAAGTTGGAATTTGGAGCAATTTGGTGGACATTTCAATTCTTCTCGAGAGAATTTGAATCATTACAAAACACAGCACTGTAAGCGCAAAAGCGACGGTCGATGGATCAAGCCAACCGCTGGAATTACGAAACACGCCGGGTGCTTAGAGCGATCTTAGGTGGGGTGGAGACTTAAAAGATATTAGTAGTCCTTCGCAAAATTATTCAGCATTTCTAGATATGCTTTAAAACTAAACCTTGCATCACTTTACGAATATATATATGAAATAGCTATCATTGTATCATATGCCATCAAATTGTCAATTTCTTCACTCATGAACCAAAACAACTTAGTAGTGCAACATCAAACATATGATTAACAGTTTAATCATAGGGTGCTTTATATCAAATTCAAATTTTTATGTATTACTTGATAAGAGAATTTCATTTCTTTACAGTAAATGCTTTGCTCATCGTAGTTCTATTATATATTAATTGTGCTATGTTGATTTATGAAGCATACGAAAACGATGAAAAATGGTTTATATATCGTTAAGAATCCATTGAAGATAGACATTAAGGTCTACTGCACTCTCCCATTAACTTGTCATTTAATTCGATATGGTATATTTAAAAGAAGTACTCGAATTATAAATATATAATTAACACTTAATAAAACTCTCGGAGAAACCGTTTAATAGATTAGTTCGTTGTATAATCCTCTTCAGTAAGCAGAGAAAAGTTGAATCAGAGAATCATTATTGAACATGTGACATTGATATAATAGGCTAATGGCTTTATTAATGCATCACTAGTTTCGCATGTAACTCAGTTTATAATGAAGTGTGACAAACAGAGAACACATTTTTATTTGCTCTTTCAAATCATAGCATTTGGTTAATTTGAGCAAGCACTCACTCTGCGCAATTAATTTCGTGCAAAGATCAAGTCATGATAAATACAATCCAAGTTTTTTTATTAGATAAATATAAATATAGCATTAGTAAATTTGAGCGCATTTTTTTGAATATAATATAACAACGATAATCATAAATTTAACATTCAAAACAAAAACGTAGCTACTATCTGCGTTCAGTGCAAAATGACAAGAATTAAAAATCAAACAGATTTTGTTAACAAATATTTTAACCTTTTCACATCAACATGTATCTGAGTCATACAAAATATACATAAATTATGGATATGTTTCATCATAATATAGCATAAAGCATCAGTTCAAAATAATCGGAATATTAAAGAAGACTCATCAACAATTTTTCATTGATAAAGTCATGTTGTTATCAGAAATTTTCGTCATCATTTTATAACTCATATTACTTCAAACCTTCTCTGTAAATACAGTAGTTGGCAGAATACATTCAATCAATATTCAACACTATTACATTCGCCTTCTAGCCTCCTTGCCCGCATACTCTTCCCAAGATATAAACATACGCTGGTCAGAACATAAAGAGACATAGAAGATCATTATGAGATAGGCTTTTATGGGATTGATGTTCAATTGCAAATCTTCGCAGTATGAAACTCTGACTGCACTAGTTGCTGCACTTGAATCAATCAGCTCTCTCACAATCCTTACACTTTTTCCTCATCCTACCTCTATGGTCACAAAGGGATGTTGGTCGATTATTCGAGAAGCAATCATGCTCGATGTCTAGCACATGGCCATGTGATATCATGGGGCTTCAAGGTTGACATCTAGGCATAGTCATCTTTGTTGGAGAAACAATCACTTATTGGACATACATTTGAAGATCAAAACTTTAGAATAAAACTACATGCCTATGTGAAGGGACAAACTCACAAGTGTATTATATTTGTAAAGTTAGTTCACTTTAGTTCTAGAAGTTTTTTAAAAGTCACGAGAATGAGAAAATTTATATAAGTTAGTTTGTATCAACTGACGCGATGAGAGAAGAAGTGGAAGAGAGTGATAGAATGTAAGAAGGAGTTCATTTTGTATGACTGAGTATAGTCGGGCTTCTCTGAGTGAGAAAGTATTTGTAAAACTTCTGAGTTTTTCATAGTTATGGGAAGAAGTAGTTAAAGTTCTGTGTATGAGACTTTCTCCATCATCTCCATGCTTGTCTTCTGTGAAATGATTTCAAAAGTTGAAGTTTTCCGAGCAAGTCGATGCCTGGCATCGAGTTTGTGTTGATAAGTCCTTGTTTTATTCTCTGAGTGTTATGTACTGCTAGAACTTCTTAAAAACATGAGGTTTGTGGAGCAACTCGATGCCTGGCATCGAGTTTCAGCATAAAGTCGATGCCTGGCATCGACTTCCCACATAAAAGTGGTCTTGTTCATGTGTGTGTTCAAGGGGGTGATTCTGGGGCTAAAAAAGTGGCTAAAAAAAGTCGATGCTAGGCATCGAATTTTCATTTTTAGATACTCAGAATTACTAAAGGAGGCAAAATTTCTAGTTTTGGCAAGTCATACAGGGTCATCTTGTGAAGGCCATAACTTGAGTTCTAGAGATCCTTTTCTTGCATATCATAGCTTGTTGGAAAGCTCTACTCTTCTAGTTTCATCCACTAAAAGATCTTGGAGAAATAATATTTGAGCTAAGAGAAATTAGAAAAATACTGAAGGTATGTCATTTCAATGACTGGAAAAATCTGAAGAAGTAAAGTTCTTGGTTTTGGCTATCATTTCTCAAAGTTTTGAGTGGCAATGAGTTAATGGTGACCATAGAGGTGTTCTAGTGTCACATTAATTCATTTCTTGTGGTGTTTTACACATCAACAAGTGGTATCAGAGCAGAAAGATCCTAAAGAGCAGAAGGCGACAAAGGTACGAGAAGTTTTTCATTAAAGTTTGAAAGGTGAAGCATTTGAAGACACAAGGCATCAAAAGGTTACTTCAAAAGTATCCTCATACACAAAGAACTCCAAAAGGTATTATCCTTTATCCTTTAAGCTCACAGGTTGTAGGAGAAGGAAAGGAGTATGGCAGATCATATCTCCATTGACAAACTGGACAGAGATAATTACCCCGCATGGGTAATGAGAATGGAAGCCTTACTTATGAGTAAGGATCTCATGGTATATGTAACAGATGAAGAAGAGAAGCCAGTATTTGAAGATGAAAGTGGACCAAAGAAAGAAGAACTTGATGCTTTAAGGCATTGGCAGGAGAAGGATGCAAGTGCAAAAGCCTACATTTACAATACAATCTCTGATCATTTGCTACCACACATCAGAGGATTGGAATCATCTGAAGATATATGGAATGCATTGGAGTATCATTTCCAAAGCACTACCAAAGCAAGGAAAGCAAGTCTATGGTCAGAGTTTACAACATTCAAGAAGAAGCCAAGTCAAAGTATTAGTGATTATGTCATTAAGATGAAGGATCTTGCAGACAGTCTTGGATCCATAGATGAAGATATTGAGGATCACAAGTTGATTGCTCAATTACTTACATGTTTGAGAGGAGATGAAAGGTGGAAAACTTTTGTCTTATCAACAGAACTTTCATTAAATCATTATGTTCCAGATTTGAACCAGTTGCTTGGTTTGCTGCTCACATTTGAGCAAGACTTGAAGGGAGATGGAGATAAAGGACAAAGTTCTGCAATGTACATGAAGAACAAGAAGAAGGGAGATAAAGGTAAAGCAAAGGATGAACAAGAGTCAACTTCTCAAGTTTATTATGCAAGAGTTAAAGGCATTGGTAGAGGAAGAGCAAGAGGTTTTGGAAGAGGAAGAGGTAATCAGAATAACAACAAGAAGGCTTGTTGGATATGTGGATTGAGTAATCATTTGGCTCATGACTGTTGGCACAATCAGCAAGGATCAAATCAGAATCAGAATAACAATAGCAGAGGCAGAGGTGGAAGATATCAAAGTAATTTTCAAAGAGGTAGACAAAATCAAAGTGGAGGCTATGGTAGAGGTGGAGGAAGAAGTTGGGGACAGAATCAATCCTACAACACCACCTATTACAACTATGCAAATGACACACAGAATGAAAGTCATACATCATTGATGATGAATTCCATCAGCACATCAGATAAAGAAGATCTAAAGGTATTTTACATTGACTCTGGTTGTTCTAATCATTTGTTAGGAAACATAGAATTGATGTCAGAATTGGAAAAAAGGTATTTCTAGTCACACAGTTCAAACATGTGATAATACAAGACATAGTGTACATTCGATTGGAAAAGTGAAATGCAAGAGTGGAGCAGATTTGCTAACCAATGTTTTGTATGTTCCCACAACACCTAAAAACTTGATTAGTGTGGGATAGATAGTTGAAAAAGGTTTTCAAGTCAGGTTTACAAATGAAGGAGTATTTGTTGAAGATCCAGAGAATGGATATAATCAGATTGTCTTTGGTAAGAAAGAAGGTAGACTCTTTACTTTAAGAGTACAAGGGAACATTGGTCAAGCTTTGCTCACACATGGTGAATGAGTGATTACAGAACTTGATCTCTGGCATAAGAGATTAGGCCATTTCAATGAAAGAGGAATTAAAGCTATGGTTGCTAATCAGTCTGTACTAGGATTACCAAATGTGCAAAGTCAACATATGGTTTATAAATGTGAAGCATGTCAAATGGGTAAAGCACACAGGTTACCATTTCAGAAGAAAGGATTCAAACATGATGGATTACTAGAGCTCATTCATACAGATGTATGGGGACCAACAAAAGAAGGATCTATCAGTGGCTCAAGGTACTACGTTCTTTTTATTGATGATGCTACAAGATGGATAACATTATATGTTTTGAAGGAGAGATCAGAAGTGTTTGGAGCTTTCAAGCATTTTCATGCATATGAAGAGAGAGTCACAGGTGAAAAGCTTAAAAGACTAAGGTCTGATGGAGGGGGAGAATACTTCTCCCAAGAGTTCAATGATTATCTTTGGAATGCAGGTATTAAGAGAGAAATAACTTGTAGGTATACACCACAACAAAATGGTGTAGCAGAAAGAAGGAACAAGACTTTGGTTGAGTTTGCTAGAGCTATGCTGAAGGAGAAGAATTGTCCACATTATCTTTGGGATGAGGCTGTAAATACAACTACATATCTTGTGAATAGATTACCATGTGCAGCTCTAAATGGAATGACTCCATATGAAGCTTGGTGGGGTAAGAAACCAACACTAGATCATTGTAGAGTGTTTGGATCAATTGCATATGCTTATGTGCCATCACAACTTAGACATAAACTTGAACCAAAGGCAGAAAAATATGTGTTCATTGGTTATGATGAAAAGCAGATGGGTTACAGGTTGTGGAATCCTTTAAGCAAACAATTTCTTGTTTCTAGAGATGTTACATTTGATGAACAGAAAAGTTGGTATGCAGATCAAAGTCATATAGTTGAAGAATTTGAAGAAGAGGTAAGAAGATGTGAGAAAGGAAAATCAATTGTGCAGGTGAATAGAGATGAAGACTATATGCAAGCAAGTACATCCAGAAGTGGATTAACAAGAAGAAATGAAGAAGCTCCTATATTTGATGAAGAAGTGTATCCAGACACTTATGAAGAATGTGAACCAAGAAGGTCAAGCAGGACTAGAAGACAACCAGAAAGCTATTCTTATGATACTTCTTACATAACTCAAAAGAATTATGCTTACATGGTCAAAGATGATGAAGAACCTCAGAACTATGATGAAGCTAAAGGTAAGAAACAATGGGAAGAAGCAATGAAGGAAGAATTCAATGCACTGGAGGAGAACAAGACATGGGAACTTGTTCCTAAACCAAATGGTAAGAAAGTAATTGGAAATAAATGGGTTTATAAAGTGAAGAATCTTGCAGATGGAAGTATAGCCAGATACAAAGCTAGATGGTGGTGAAAGGCTATGCCCAAACCTATGGCATAGATTATGATGAGACATTCAGTCCAGAAGCTAAGATGTCAACTATTAGAACAATCATTGCTATTGCAGCTTCAAAAGGATGGACCCTAAGTCAATTGGATATAAAGAATGCATTCTTGAATGGATACATATCAGATGAGGTATACATGAAACAACCTCAAGGGTTTATAGATTCCAGGTATCCAAATTTTGTTTGCAGGTTGAGAAGAGCATTGTATGGATTGAAGCAAGCTCCAAGAGCATTAGGAAAAAAAGTGAACCCTGCATGGGCCTTGTAAGGATTCCTAATTTTTAGGGATTAAGCTTAATCTTGTTCTTTGTTAAGGGGACAAAGTGCATTTAATAGAGCACTTTTTGGTAGGCTGAAGTAGGCTTTTTTTTAGGCTGAGCTAGGACCTTCTCTCTCTTCTGCACATAGAGAGAGAGAAAAACCACTTTCCACCTCATCAAATCCGTCCATCTTTATGAATAAAAAAATGAGTTTTCTGAAAAAGTCTCTTTTTCAGCTATTCTTTATTCAAAATGGCCCATACTCTTATGTATATGTCAGAACTTAATTTTTTTAGACTTATTTTTATAAAAAATACTTAAAAAACATACTTTTCAAAATCCCTCCAAAAGTTAAGTGCCACATCATCAAACTCGTAACTTTGGTTGCCCCAAAACATGAATTTTTGAAAAAAAACTCATTTTCCCTCTAACATACTGAAAAAAGTCATTTTGACCTATCCACATACCAAAACACACTTTTTTTCTTGCACCTAGCTACTGTACTAGCCATTCCAGCCATCTGTGTGCTTCTTCCCATTCGGTGCTGGAGTTTTGGAACATCATGGTGCTCACATGTATTATGAACATGACACCAGCACCAGCGCGTGCTCCTCACTCAAAGAGTGTACATGTTCGTGTTCCTACAGAATTTGCACCAACAACTAGAGGTAGCAATGACATAGATTCTCAAAATGCACGACGTGCAGCTGGAGAGAAGAATATTGATCTTTGGGTCCATGGTGCTTTGTATCCCTTGGATCCAATGGCTAATGTTCATCCTAGATTCCATACTATCTCCACATTTCTACAATTCCTTGGTTCCGGTGAAGATGGACTCCTAGGCTATTGCAAGCGATTGTCTAACCATTCTACATCTATAGCAAATTATTGGATGCAACAATGTCATCACAACCATTTCAAGATACACAGTTTAGAGAGTGCTATACACACTTTAGAAAGTGCTATCAAATCTTTGGATGAGCACAATAATAGACTCAAACAAGATGTGGAAGAAAAGGAGAGCACAATTACAAATTTGAAAGCCAATCTTACACAACTAAAAGAGACTCCACTTGGGATGAGATTTAGGAAACGACCATTATCATCCTTTCAAGCTCTTTCAACTGGTGGTGGAGCACGGAAGCGATGTGTTTACGCACTTAGGTATGTATTTCCTTTGTTTAGTTATGTTAAAAGACTTTTAGATTGAGATTCTTATTGTGCAGGTCATTTGTTGAAGATGCGAGTGCTTCCTCAACAATGGAG
This sequence comes from Ceratopteris richardii, assembly GCA_020310875.1. Classification (NCBI taxonomy): domain Eukaryota; kingdom Viridiplantae; phylum Streptophyta; class Polypodiopsida; order Polypodiales; family Pteridaceae; genus Ceratopteris; species Ceratopteris richardii. The sequence continues at coordinate 101,569,124 of CM035431.1, forward strand.
GATCAATTGAAGTTTCTGAATTCTTGTCTTAGCAACAAACATGTGCTTATGATCTTGGAGTCACCAATAGGAAACCACATCAAAACCCAAGTGATTAAAGATTTTGCAGGCAACTTAGAAGATATTATTAGTCCTAGTGAGGTACAGATGGTATGTGATGAAGCAGGTGTTAGTACTAGAGCGTACACTACATTGTACAATCTTTTGAAGCAGGCTCTACAAAACAAAGGTATTTTCCAGAGCATTTTTCCATGCCCTTACAAGGTATCTGTGAGGAAGAAGATAACCAATGAGGATGTAGCCAATACTCTTGGCAATTACCTGCATATAGAAGATGCTATGCCTGCATCCATTTATCATTCATCTACATCAAAGAAAGAGTTGAAAAACACATCTAGACAGGGATTCATCTACACAAAGTACAACAACATATTTGTCAATTTGGAGAGGCTCCAAAAGGAAATGGTTAAATTTTACAAATCCACACTTCAAGGTATATCCATTGTTTTGATAATGACATTCATAGTATTTTTAATAATATAATGTTTGTTATTTGATGTAGATTGTGGTTCCAAACTCAAGTTTGTATTGAAGCTAGACGAATGTCAAATCATAAAGGGACGCCGTATGGAGAGACTTAGTGTGACACTCATGAACGAAGCTATGGCCCATGCTATTATTGATGATAGTGAAGAATCTACCCATCACTTTACATATAGTGTCCAATCAGAGAAAGATATATGGTGGTTAGGTGCTATTGAAGTACCTAAAGAATCCAATGATGTTCTTACATGGATTTTCAATAGGATCCCATGGATCACAGAGGTGATAACTTCTCAAATTCATGGTGCCAAAATCAATGTAGAAAGCCTTGGTGATTTTGAAGTAGAGTGGCACTTAGGTGGAGACTTAAAGACTATCAAATGCATGTTAGGGTGCAAACAAGGTGCATCTACTCTCTATCCTTGTCCATATTGTACACGAGGTTATAAACGAACAAAGAGAAAACAAAACAACATAGATGATTTAGTTGATGACACAGATGCAACTCCATCTGCTGAATGGGATACACCTTTAATGAGGTGTCCCATGTTAGGTACACCTAATCGTGACATGTCAGATAAGGATTGGAATCCCATTATTCCATTCCCTTTAGTCAATGTCCACTTTTGCACCTTGCATGCCTTCATGAGAATTTTTGATAGACTATTGAAGCTCCATATAGAATACGCATTTGCCATGAAGCCAGTTGATAAATCTATTCAAGCTATAAAGAAATTGGAGGAACTTCTTAATTCAATTGGTTGTCATGGTGGAAATGTAACCCTAGTTGTTAAGAAAGTTGGAGAATCTCAAGATAGCTTGCAACAATTGTCAATGACAGGGAATAAAGCAAGACATTTTTTTAGAAGAGGTACTAGCACTCAAAATAATGAACGTTATGAGCTGTGGAAAGACCTATGCATGATCACAACAGACAATGACTCTCAAGTTGATCTTTGTAATAAGAGAAAGAAAGTTTGGTCGAGCTTTGATAAGGTTGTAGGCTTAATGGGTCTGACTAGGTCTAGTGCTATTCAACGTCAAATGTTTCAAGAAACATTAGTGGAGTTCACCAAGTGTTTCATTCAATGTTGGGGAGAGAGCAATATAACACACTACATTGTAAGTGTAATCTTCTTCTACAAGTGTTCATTGCACTTACCTTTTTCCAATGTACTTAACAATTTTTAGCATATTTTGTTTGCACATGGAGCTTTTTTCATGCATCGATATGGGTCATTAGAGATTTTCAGTACCCAAGGAATGGAAAAGTCACACTACAAAGCGAGGGGTGTCTACTTCAAAAACACCCGACATGGTGGTGGCCCAATGCAATCAAACTACATGGAGGAGATGTTTAATTGGTTTTACCGCACTACATTCTCGAGAAAGTTTTTTGTGGAACGACTTAGGGATTCAAAATTGGCAAAACTTGCAAGAAAGATGCAACACAACATTGCCAGTGAGAAATGGAAGTCATCGTTAGGTCCTCTTCATCATGCTCAGTGGCGTGCAAGGAGACAACGAGAAGGCTCAGCTTGGAAGTAAAGTGAATTCGCTATTTCCCATTATGTGGTAATACATATGATTATTGTAATCTTGATTTCAATGTGTTATTATTTAATATATAATATTCTGTATGGTTTTAAACAGGTTTTGTCCGTTCTAGTGTGAACAAACAGTTTTTTAAAAAACTCTATAAATAGAGAGAACTCACTTCATTTCACACTTTTTGCAACTCAAGAGAATGGCACGCACCAAGCAAACTGCAAGGAAAGATCGCGTCTTCTTTCCTAGCCCTCATCTAGGGACACAACGCCCACCATGGTTGCAACCCCCCCAAAGGCCTCGAAGTGGTTCCCAGAGCACATCTGTGCCTGTGTCACACGATGGCACACCACCTGGGAGCAATTCAGTGCGAGAAAATGAAGTGTCCAATATACAAGATTATTACACTCCAGGACGATCAGAGGCCATTTCAGATGATGAGCCACCAACAAGGACACCCATCAAATCAAGACCCAAACAGAAGTTGATCAGAAGGAGTGTACCAGAGAGCGACGAAGAGTCATCCCAAAATGAGGAAAGCAACAATCAACCACCATGGAATGATATGCAAATACCAACGAGCCATAGGGTGACACATGGAGGTAAGACACTTCCACAAGGACAAGGGAAAATACCAACAGAGGAGGAAAGAGAGCAAAGTCAACAACCACATCAACAACAAAATGTGCAAGATGAAGCTGGGCCCTCACATCGTGTACATCGGAGAAAAAAAAACTATCAACCTCGACGTCGACCTCAACGCCAGCCAAACATACCTCCCAACCCAAGAGCTCCACAAAGACGAAGGAAGCACTGCAGGGCTTTTGCAGAGATACGACACTACCAAAAGTCCGTTGAACTACTCATACCACGAAGAGCTTTTGCAAGGGTAGTGAAAGAGGAACTACAAAGCTACCAAGCAGGTCTAAGAATACAAGGGATAGCACTTGAAACACTTCAAGAGGCAGCTGAGGCCTACCTCATCTCCATGCTTGAGGACTCTAACCTCTGTGCTATCCATGCCAAGAGAGTAACCATACAACCAAAGGACATTCAGCTAGCAAGAAGAATTAGAGGAAATAACCCATGATGTGTATATTATACCCTATGATAGGCTACTTTGCGATGTAATACAATGGATAATAGAAAATTTTGTTTTGACTTATATTCTTTGTCTCTTTTCTCTCTCTCTCTCTCTCTCTCTCTCTCTCTATCTCTCTCTCTCTCTCTTTCAGTCAGTTATATATGGATTCAGTTAAACATGCATGCACTTGTCTATTGTTTTATGACTAGATATGTTCCTTTTCTACATACTGGTGTGCAACATGTCCTTTTCATACCAAAAAACCCCCAGCCACAGAAACGCGGGATTCAGCCCTGCAAAATTTTTGCAGGGCTGAATCCCGCGTTTCTGTGGCTGGGGTTTTTTTTGCAATATTTGGTCTTTGGTAAGCATAAGACATATGGTAGAGATGCAATGGTCTAGGTATTAAGAGGTTATACCCTATAGGAATTGAGATCTTTAGCTACTAAAGGCTGAGTTTATACCCTACTGAAAACTTCTGGTCCTGATAATACCAAAACCAATTGAAAATCTGAAATTACATAGTTTCCTATGTATTGTAGCACCTAAAAACACTAGATAAGGCCAAAAAAGCCCCAGCCACAGAAACGCGGGAAACAGCCCTGCAAAAATTTTGCAGGGCTGTTTCCCGCGTTTCTGTGGCTGGGGCTTTTTTGGCCTTTTTTAAGCATATAATCATACAGAGGACCAAAGCACAATACAAAGACCCCCAATTAGATACAATTTGTGGAGAGAAGATAAGTTCAATTTTTTAGCACATTCATATACAGAACTAGACAAATGATGAAAAAAAAAGTTTGTATTATCAAGACATTACATCATTTCTCAACTGCCTTCAATTTCTCCACAACTTTCTTTCTCCTTTGGAGAGATTGAGGCAGCTGGTAAGTCAATACAGATCTTGATATTACATGGGGGTCTTGCATTCCAAGACTCATGGCGATACCTATTTGCCCTAATACTTTTCCTCTAAAATTAAGTCCTAAAGTAGTTACAACTAAGGATTTCCTAACCAAAATGACACAATTAGTGCCTTGGGTAATTGTACATAAACACAAAATCTTGCTAAGGGCCTTCAAGCACCAAGTGATGAAGTGCCCATCGGGACTGTAGTCTTTGTGTATGATAACAAAATCATCCTTTGGCAACTTTCCGATGTAGTTTGCCAAGGATGCACCACTCCCACGAGAAGCTCGATCCCCACCAGACCTTGCTGCGAACTTGTCGAGCTCAATTGCTTCCTGTTAAGAACAAATGAGAATTCAAGCTCTTACAATGTTAACTTAAAATTATCGATTTATTTAATTCAATTACCACTTACATCATGAAGCTTGTCTTCTTCCTCCCCTCTTCCAGGGGCATCAAGATCAATGCTAGAGTGGGCCATGCCACTCTGCTCTGCTACATGGGATGTAGGAATTTTTTGCTTCAGTATCCTCTCCTGTGCTGCACTGAACTCCTCCTCTGTAGTAGAATTGTTGTCATCATTTAAAATATCAGCACACACCATTGATATGGTGTCTGCCACAGAATCCCCAAGTGGGATGGACTTCTTTTCAAGTATGTCAGATGTGTTGTCAAGTGGAACATCTGACATTGTGGAGAAAATACTCAAGCATTCATCTAGACGTAGACCGAATGCCTTCTCAATGTCATGGAGTAAAATAAATTCCTCTCCATCCACAACGATGCAGGAGAGATATTCAAGTTCCACCTCTGGTAATGTGGGCTCAGAGGGGTTGAGATTTGAAGGGGGGGCCTCCTCCATGCTTGATTGCACATGTAGTTTATCCTCAACACCACCAGGGAATTCTTGGTGGATTGTAATGCTTTCTTTGGAAAAATTTATGGCCTCTGGTTGAGGCTCATTCTTCTCCTTAACAAAACCCCCAGTGGCAAGGTTGGGGAGCTCAACAGGTGTAGGTTCCGGCTCCTCATTAATAATAAAATATGTTGTTGCAGTGTAGGATAGGTACTTTGTACCCATCCTCTTCTTTTTGTTAAGTTTTTTTACTAATGGCACAGAGTCATCTAGTAAGTGCCCAGCAGTTTCCGCAATTGCCATGAAGCGCTTAAGGCGCTTCATGAAGGCTTCATCGCCTCTATGTATGTAGAGTAGAAGGTCACATGGAACCCATTTACCCTCATAAGGTGGTATTTCTATAGAAAAACGCAAGATGTAGTACTCAAGGAACTCTATGATTTCCTTGAGCACATCAGAGTTCAGTTGAATTGTTTTGTCTAGATCAGGGACCCTAGACAGTAGGTCATACAAGTGGTTCTGACCTTTGAACTCAGTTGATTCCAAGAACTCATTGAAGAGTTCACGTGGACGTTTGAGTTGCAGGGTACTGGAGGATGCGGCAGCCATTGCGCGTGATGCTAGCTTGTGTGCGTACTCTGCTAGTGATTGTAGCTCTTCTTGGTTGCAAAAGTGAGAAATGAGAGAATAAGTGTTGCTTTTATAGTAGTTTCAAAATTTTAAAGTGAGTGGGACCCATTTTAAAACTAAAACTGATACCTTCAAATAAAACAATCATGCACAGAACTCTCAGAAAAAAAACTTTTGCTCATAAAAAGATTGAACAGAATCATTAACCAGAATAAGATACACGACAACACAATAGAAAAAAAAATTCTCAGAACTTTAAAATTATAATAAATTGCCATTGGAAAAACCAAAGATTTGGCAAATTGTACATCATATTGAGATCAAAAAATTTTACATGCTACATGTCTTGCATGTTAAATACATTGTTGCAGATGTAGGATCATAAATGGAACATAGGTGTGTGTACACTGTAGCACTCAAATAGTCCTTGAGCTATGACAATGAAAGTTGAGTTCCATCCACACTCCATTCAAGGAGGACTTTAATTTTATCCTCCAATCTCTTACCAATCTGCAGACAAATAGAAAACTTTAAATGAACATATTTGAGTGTAAGAATTTGTATAAACAAAAGAAGAAATACCATATGCTACTTACCTTATGCCCTTGTATTCTGAACTTTGATTGATCCAGATCCTCAAATCCCATGATTACTAGATGTTCTCTCACGTTGGCAAGAGTCCAATGATGATTTATTGAAATAACTTCCATTTCATTGTTGGGTAGATTTATCTTAATTTCAAATGAAATTAAAACACCCTTAGAACTTTGTAATGGTATCCATTCACCAAGTTTACACATCCAACGATCATAATAGAATCTAATGTACAATGAAGTACGATGTTTCAAGTATCGAAATCCTATGCCTGTTGCACCAATTTCACAAATGTATCTATCCCCTTTGGTGCATCCTTCTACAAGTCCCCATTTTTCACCTAGCAAACACTCTACCTGCTCATACGTGATATCTTTTAACATGAACATTGTTGACGTCTCTAGAATTGTGAATATCTGAAATAAATGTACAAAACAATGAACAGGAACACACCAGTGTAATCCTATAGATCTTGAAACTCTTGTAAATTTCAAAGAGTTGTGTATGTCCATCACCATCTTATGCTTCAAAGATGTTAATGTCCATACATCAGGTTGCGGCCACTCAAGCTTTAAGAGAGAATCTACCTTAATCATCTCTAACTTGCCAAAATCATTTGATGAAGAGGGTACAACATATGTATGTGTGTAAAAGAAAACTCTCTCACATAATAGTTGAGCAGGACGGGCTTGTGGAAAGACTATCGACCCAACATCTGCATGCAATGCTTGGAAAGTACCTGTAAGACTATGAAGTGGTTGTTCTTCCACCAAGGTAGAAGGAAATATGTCTACAACAAAAAAATACACAACTTAGCTAGGTATATTCTGAAATTTGGACAAAAGTCAATGAGTAATACTTACAGTTGATAGGATATCTCATTTTGTTTGAGTTTTCCAATTTCATGGTTGACATTGTGAACACATGTTGTACAATGGCAACAGTTTCACCATTTTTGAGCTTTTTGAAGCCTAGTAACTTCCCTTTCCAATGAAGATCCAAGTTTCCACGATCTCTCACACGGTGAGGACCAACACCAGAGGGTTGCATGTACACCCATGCACCTTTGCAGAACTCCTGTCCTAACCAAAATCCTTCTGGAGCCTTGATATTGTGACATTTTATCGCGATAACCTCATCTTTTGGACGTCTATGAGATTTAGGTTTCTCCATTGGAGATCAGGCTATGGAAATGACAGTAGGAATTCAAAGAAGATGATGCATAGAGAAAGAAATGGAGATGCAGGAGCTGCAATGGTGTGCTAGGGAGAGAAAGTAGTGGAAAGAGATGACTTTTTGGGACCTGGGTATGAAAATGGGAGGTTTTGGAGGGAGAAAGTTGCATTTTGAGTTATTTTTGAAAAAGTCACTTTTTTCACTTCAGTTCATGCACGGATTTTGATTTAGAACCCAAAAATAGCACTTTTGATCCTAAAAAGTGGTTGGGGGACCATTAAATGGTGTTATGATGAGTTTTATAACTTTTTGAAAATTTTGAATTTTTGGGCCCAGGTAAGTTACGAGATTCCTTTCTCTCTCTAGAGGCAAAACCTGAACATAGGGGAATCCTGTCCCCTCATCCCCCTTCAGCCTAGTGATTTATAGGCTATAGACTGTGTCCACCACCCTCCTCTCATTGGTCCATCACTAATCACTCCTTAATCCAAAAGGCCCATGCAGGGTTCATTTTTTTCCCTAATGGCATGGAACTATAGATTGGTGAAGTATCTCAATGATCTTGGATATCAAAGTTCAAAAGCAGATCCAAGTCTACTTATCAAAAGAACAGAGGAAGGTACAATCTACATTTGTATTTATGTAGATGACATTATAATCACAGGTACTTCAGATGAAGGAATCAAGGAGGTAAAGAGATTACTTGAAAAAGAATTCAAAATCAGTGATCTAGGGAAGTTATCATACTTTCTTGGAATGGAAGTCACTTATACAAATCATGGCATATATGTATCACAAGAAAGGTATCTTCTGAATCTATTGAAGAAGTTTGATATGGAAGATTGCAGAGAAGCTTCAACTCCATTTGAAGTTAATCACAAGCTCAACAAATATGATGGTGCAGAATACAAAGATATGAGGAAGTATCAATCTCTTGTGGGTAGTTTGTTTTATGCTACACTAACAAGACCTGATCTTAGTTATGCAGTGGGAGTTTTGTCACAATTCATGCATTGTCCAAAGGACCCACATTGGATTGCAGGTCAAAGAGTTCTCACATATATCAAAGGAACTATAAAGGAAGGATTATATTATCCTTTTACATCAGATTTGAAGTTGAGCGCCTATAGTGATTCAGATTGGGTAGGTAACCAGGATGACAGAAGATCAACTCATGGCTACATGATATACATTGGTGATAAGCTTGTAAGTTGGTGTTCAAAGAAACAACATACAATAGCATTATCATCAATTGAAGCTGAGTACAAAGGACTTGTGGAAGCAGCTAAGGAGGTCATATGGATGCAGACATTGTTCAAAATCTTGGGCATTGATCAAGGTATACCTACAATACATGGAGATAATATGAGTTCACTTTATCTTGCAGCAAATCCAGTATTTCATGCAAGAACAAAACATATAGAGATACATTATCATTTCCTGAGAGAAAAGGTAATGGAGAAAGAAATTGAAGTGGAGTACATGTCTACAAAAGATCAGATAGCAGACATAATGACAAAGAGCTTGGATGGTGTGAAGACCAGCAGATTCAAAAACATGGCATGAGTAAAAGAAAAGAAGATGATATGAAGAAACAGAGAATGTCAATTAGTGATTGAGGGGGAGCTGTTGGAGAAACAATCACTAATTGGACATACATTTGAAGATCAAAACTTTAGAATAAAACTACATGCCTATGTGAAGGGACAAACTCACAAGTGTATTATATTTGTAAAGTTAGTTCACTTTAGTTTCTAGAAGTTTTTTAAAAGTCACGAGAATGAGAAAATCTATATAAGTTAGTTTGTATCAATTGATGCGATGAGAGAAGAAGTGGAAGAGAGTGATAGAATGTAAGAAGGAGTTCATTTTGTATGACTGAGTATAGTCGGGCTTCTTTGAGTGAGAAAGCATTTGTAAAACTTCTGAGTTTTTCATAGTTATGGGAAGAAATAGTTAAAGTTATGTGTATGAGACTTTCTCCATCATCTCCATGCTTGTCTTCTGTGAAATGATTTCAAAAGTTGAAGTTTTCCGAGCAAGTCGATGCCTGGCATCGAGTTTGTGTTGATAAGTCCTTGTTTTATTCTCTGAGTGTTATGTACTGCTAAAACTTCTTAAAAACATGAGTTTTGTGGAGCAACTCGATGCCTGGCATCGAGTTTCAGCATAAAGTCGATGCCTGGCATCGACTTCCCACATGAAAGTGGTCTTGTTCATGTGTGTGTTCAAGGGGGTGATTCTGGCACTGAAAAAGTGGCTAAAAAAGTTGAAATTCGATGCCAGGCATCGACTTTTGGTTGCAAGTCGATGCTAGGCATCAAATTTTCATTTTTAGACACTCAGAATTACTAAAGGAGGCAAAATTTCTAGTTTTGGCAAGTCATACAGGGTCATCTTGTGAAGGCCATAACTTGAGTTCTAGAGATCTTTTTCTTGCATATGATAGCTTGTTGGCTCTACTCTTCTAGTTTCATCAACTAAAAGATCTTGGAGAAATAATATTTGAGCTAAGAGAAATTAGCAAAATACTAAAGGTATGTCATTTCAGTGACTCGAAAAATCTGAAGAAGTAAAGTTCTTGGTTTTGGCTATCATTTCTCAAAGTTTTGAGTGGCAATGAGTTAATGGTGACCATAGAGGTGTTCTCGTGTCACATTAATTCATTTCTTGTGGTGTTTTACACATCAACAACCTTAACGTATTTTTCCTAATGTGCTCTCTGGCCTCTGCCTGTGCTTCTTCTCTAACCCTTAACTCTTCTTCTTTTCACTTCTCATTAGAATATCCTCTATAAAGAGGTTCTTGATATAGCTTGACTCAACATCCACTTATATAGTTTGGCAAGATGTCACCTTCTAGGGTGGCCAATTGAACCTCACCAAGAATTCTTGGAGAAGGTTGTCAATAACTTCATTCAAGAAGTGTGTACCTCTATCACTTAAGAACTTTATGGGTAACCCATATCTGGTGAACATGTTCTCGAATAAAAACTTAGATGTCCTTTGACCATCATTCTTTATCGTGGCTTTTACTTCTACCCACTTTGTAAGGTAATCTATGGCTAGAATAATGTACTCTGCATGGGAGTTTCTAGCTGGGGGCTTAATAGGACCTACAAAGTCTATACCCCACTTTGAAAATCCATGTCCTCCCATCATTGGTATCAAAGGCATCTCATCCTTTTTTATCGGATATTGTGTGCATTGGCATGTGTCGCATTTCTTCACATAGGTATTGCATCCATATGAAAAGTGGGCCACCAAAGTCTTGAGAATAGAATGGACTTGATTACTATGTCAAGCCAGAAGTGTCCACCTACAACACCACTATTGATTTGTGAATGCACAATCTTAAGTAGCCATCTTTGCCTCTTTGATATACATTTTCTCCTACTAAGGCATAGTCTTGAGCCTCTTGTTCCATGCTTCATTTTCTTGCTAGACTAGCCTCGCGAGGTAATGTTCCCGATCTCACAAATTCTAGCAATGGAGCGCTCCATTCTGGAATTAACGACACATGATAAAGGGTAACATGCTCCACTGGGGGTCTCTCTTGGCACACTGGACAATTCTTAATCCACTCATATATTTCTTTGTCCATACTAGGCCAATACGCTCCTAAACGTTTCAGATTCTACAATGTTCGTTGTTTAGAATAGTGATTTCCTAGCAATCCTTCATGGGCTTGTTGCAACCAACTACTATGTTCATTGTCCTCAACACAACAAGCTAGTACACCTTCTCTATCTTGTTTGTACATACTTCTTGCTGATATTTGATATTTTTGAGATTTTACAATTTCTTCTTTGTTCGTCTTCACATTCTTATTTGCGGGTCTGGATAGGGACCAACTTATCTGCCCATTTAGGAACGACTTCTAAATTGAACAGATAAGCATCGGGCAATTCATCAGACACTCCTTGTAGTGACTCTCCTAAAGTGATGCGAGAAAGTGATCCATCCTTAGATGGGTCCTACCTTTCCTAACAACCACTTCAAAGTCGCATTCCATTAGTAAGAGGAACCATCTTACTAAGCATCTTGTATTGCAAGGTTTAGTGACCAAATATAATAAATCTTGATGATCAATGAAAATCTTGAACTTGTTGGCCTTTAGATAGTGTCTAAACTGCTTCACAGCATACACCATGCCTAATCCTTCTTGCTCGATTATGGTATAGTTTTGTTCAGTTGCGTTCAGCTGTCTACTAGCATATGCTATAGGTAAATCTATATTTCCTTCACCTGTGGGTTGTGCTGGCACACATCCTACTGTATGATTGGAGGCATCTACATGGACATGGGGTTTATTCCAATCAGGAGTGATCAATGTTGGTGTTGTGCACAAACGTCTCTTCAACTCATTGAAGGAATTTTCGCATTCATCGTTCCACTCAAAATTTGTCAACAGAGCATAAAGAGGTTTAGCTATTATCGCATACATGTGGATAAATCTATGGTAATATCCACAATGGCCCATAAAGGCTTGTACATCTTTAACGTTCCTTGGCCTTGGCAACTCTGTTATAGCTCTGATTTTGTCCTCATCTGTTGATATTCCCTTCTTAGAAACAATATGACCTAAGATTTTACCTTGTCATACCATGGACACACTTTTCCAGGTTCAAACAAACCCCATATTCTTGTTGAAGATCTGTCTGAGCTCAGGGATGTGGTATCTTCTTTCTTGGGAATGAGCGCATAAATCATCCACATATACTTCTAAGTTTTTTCGCAAGAACTCTTTGAACACATGACACATGAGCCTTTGGAATGTTGCAAGTGCATTGGTGAGCCCAAATGACATCACTCGGAATGCAAAGATTCCCCACTCTGTGGCAAAGGCCATTTTGTATTGATCTTCTAGGGCAATGGCTACTTGGTGATAACCTGAAAATCCATCAAGGAAGCTATAAATTTCCTTGCCTACAACACACTCTAGTAAATTTTCGGTGATTGGAAGTGGATAGCTATCTTTGATCATAGTGGCATTAACTTTTTTAAGGTTAATACACACTTGCAGGTTTCCATTCTTCTTGGGCACCACTACAATGGGGAAACACCCATTCAATATGCTCAATCTCATAGATAAATCCAGCTTCAATCAGTCGGTCAATTTCTTCTTTTATTTTGGCTGCATGAGTGTCATTATATGTGTAGGGCTTCTGTTTGGTGGGCTTCGCATCAGCAGTCATGGGGATCATATGAGAGCATATTTCTGGATCTACCCCCTTTAGGTCTCTATAGGTCCATGCAAACACATCCCTATATTCCCTTAATAAAGCTACAAGCTCTACTTCTTCTTCTTCTGCATTTAGGTCTTCTCCTATGTACGTACATCGCTCTTCGTTCTCTTCAATGGTTTCTACAATTTTCTTGGCCTTTTCTTTATTATCATATGCTTCTCCAGTAATGGCCTCTCTCTTAGGCATTCATACCAAAATTTTTTGATCAACTTCATATTTCTTGAAATTCTCTGGTACTTCGAACAATGATTCCTCCACTTCTTGTTTCATTGCTTTTCTTTTCTTTTTCTTTTGACCACCTTCACTTCCATCCTTTGAATTTATAGATTTGATGCTTGTGAGAGGTTCTTCTTCTTTTTGGGTAAATAATCCTATTTCTTCTAGATAATAATCCATTGATTCAAAGAAACTATCCATTACAATACACTCTAGATCATCATCATTCTCTTCTTCTTCTATGAACTCATTAGAGTCACACTCTTCTAGCAAGGGTTCACACATGAACACAAAGATACCATAACCCTCCTCATCACAATGAGGCATCCATTGTTCTTCATTGACAGCAATGCCCATGGTGGCTAGGATTTCTGCCCAACCATGAGGCTCAAATTCCTCAACTGCAAAGATCATCAGTGTGTAGGTTGGGTCTTTAACCGATCTGTCTCCTGGGGAAGTTCCTTCTTCTCTCGCTTTTAGATGTCTTTCCTCTTCCTCTACAACTTTTCACATCCACAAGTGAGTATCTTCATGCATCCACGATGGATTAGATGAACTTTCAGAATGCAAAGAGATTGAATCTTTTCGAGCCTTGTGGATAGGATTCCACTGTAGGGGTGGTACATCTCTGACAGTATAATCTTTTAGATTGACCTTGGTTGTGACCCCTAGGTGTTGCAAGTACAAGGAGTTGGTTCCCAATCTTGTACAATCTATAGTTGTCATAGGAAGGCTCTTCCTAGGATCATCTCATAGACGTTATTTTTGCCAAAGCCATATTTAGCAAAGGTGTGTTCAAACTCTACACCACAAGTGGTCAGAGTTATCCCTTCTACCCCATTGCTTCCACAAGGAGGTCATCGCAATCGCAACACCAACACCTGAATCTAAGATAGCTTTGATTGTGTAACCTTGGTAGGTGATTGGAAGATAAGTATTACCTTCTTCACATTCACTCATGTCTCCTATTTTGTCTAGAGGTATCTCTGGGATTTTTTGCTTAGAGCTTGCTTTTGGCATATTGGAATCAAGTTCTAGAACTCGATTCGCTGCATGATTCCATAACTCAGGTTTTACTTTGAGCAGCTCTTCTAAAGTGAGATGACACTAAACCTTAGTGTTCTTCATGACTTCAGTGTTTCTTGGAACCACTGAGTCTTCATGTCTTACCAAGATTGTGGGAGCTCTAACTTGAAGAGATTTTGATTCCATGAGCCTGTGAATTGTGGCAACTCTTGTAAAGAATTAAATTCAAAATCTAATCTTTCATCTTCTTGTTGCTCTGCTTGGTCTCTGTAAATGGATGGAATGTCTTGGGGAAATTGATCATGAAGATCATCAATTTCAGGAATAGGAGGGGGATTACCCTTCTCCTTGGTCCATTTCTCTTCTTGTATTTCTTGCAAGAACTCTTGAGAGTACTGTTCAATTGAATGACGTGTACCAGAATCCATGGAACAGTTGACAAGTATAAGGCTAGGCTTGTTGCAAAGGGTTATGTGCACAAAAGACACATTGATTTTGATGAGACCTTTGCACCATGTCGAATGACTATTGTTCGTAGCATCTATGCACTTGCAACTCCTCATGGTTGGAATGTACATCAGTTGGAAATTAAAAATGCATTTCTGAATGGTGACTTGCATGAAGAAGTGTATGTTTTTTAACCCCGTGGCTTTGTGCAGAAAGGTCATGAAAACAAAGTGTGCAGATTGAAGAGGGCATTATATGATTTAAAGCAAGCACCATGTGCTTGGTATGAAAATATACATGCCTATCTGATTGGACATGGTTTTGAGAACAATCCAACTGAGAGCACCTTATATGTTAAGCATGCAAATGATGAGCTTCTGATCATTGTTGTGTATGTTGATGACATGCTGCTCACTGGTTCTCATGATAAGCATATTGCTGATTTTAAGGCTGATTTGCATACCTCATTTGAGGTGTTTGATTTGGGGCACTTGCATCATTACTTGGGCATTCAGATTATGCAAGTTGATGGCGAAATAGCTTTGTGTCAAACAAAATATATTAACATGTTATTGCAGCATTTTGGCCTTGAAGACTGTAAAGCTATTGCCACTCCTATGGAGACAGGTTTGTGATTGACTCTTCATGATGTTGGGGATGCATTTGATGTTGTTCTCTATTAGCAGGCTAATGGATGCTTGATTTACTTATGCATTATTTGGCCAGATACTCAGTTTGTTGTCTCACGGATGAGCAGGTTTATGCATTTCCCAGGAGTCAAGCATTGGCAGGTAGTTACGCGCATCTTTCGCTACTTGAGTGGTACCTGGATACTTGGATTGTTTTATCCCAAGGGGGGATCACTACCGCTAGATTTACATGCTTTTTTTCACTGTTCTGCTCCAAGCTTCTTCTTCTTCCTTGTGTTGTTCATGTGCTTCCGTAGACTTTGAACTCCAACATTAAATAGAAGAGAAACATGTACATATTATTTACAATCATGAGTGCTAATCTCTAGCTCATTGATAGTCAATTTTTAAGCTCTGTGTAGAGCTTGATCTTTGACATGTTGACCAATGGTAGTTGCTCCTTCTAGAGTAATGAACTTGAATCCACTATGAGGTAGAATCTACTCTACCTAGTATGGGCTAACCCATTGTGGCATTTTGCTCTTCTTCTTGAACAATCTTGGATGGTAGAAGAGAACCATAGAGTTCTTTATTATTCTTGATTTTCAAAAATTAACTATTGGGCATGTCAGAAAGTGAGGGAGCACAAATAGAATTACACACAACAATGGAGAAGGAAATCGACACACAAAGAATTATGATGGCTTAAAGAGATCTCTATTGATAGATGATGAACATAGATCAGTATTATGAGAATGAGTGTAGTAAGAGCTATAAGTGGATCCCTAAGTACTATGTACCACCACATATAAGTATATTGTGTATATGTGGTTACACGAGAAAGAAAAATCTAGCCAACTTTAGAGTAAAAACTATCCATGTATATGTTCACATCAAAGATACTCAAGAGAAACATAAGTGTAAACAAACCCCTGGAATGAATGCTTTGAATGAATTCAACGATTGATAGGGCATCCTCCACAGGGAAATAAGCCTAGAGATTTGTGAAAAACTTCAAAGTTTTCCTGTGGAAGAGCTTTCGTGAATATGTTTTCCACATTATCTTGTGTAAACACATATACCATATCAATATCTCGAGCATGAAAGATCTCTTTGAAATAATGATAATGAACCTCAATGTGCTTTGTCTGCACATGAGACATCGGATTTCTTACAACTGCCAATGCACTGTGCTTGTCAGTGAGAATATATGTAGGTGTTGGAATCTCCATGCATAGGTCCATCAATCATCAACTCAATGATATACACTCCATTATAGCTAAGAATACTTCCTTTACTTAACTTCACAACTTGATGTGGCCATAGTAGGTTGCTTCTTACTCAACCAGGATATGCATGATACTCCAAGGAAAAACAATTAACACTAGTAGATACCTCTGTATCATAACAACCAACCCATAACAACTAGTCCAATCACTGTTTGTATCATAAACACTAATCCATAACTATTTGTAAAAGTATGGAAGCATGGCTGAGCATCTCTTCCATATAGAGACCCAAACTCAAAGTGCCTTTGTTATATCTGAACACACATTTTAAAGCTTGCCAATACTTAGTGCCAAGGCTATGCATAAATCCACTAAACTAGGAAGCTACATACTACCTTGTGTTACATGCATATATCAAACATCCCATAGCTTGATGATAAAGAGAAATATCAAATGCATCCTTTGCATCCTTAATTGAGAACCTAAATGCTATTTCCACTTGTGTTGAGATAGGCTTGCAATCTTGAAAGATAAAACACTAAAGTAGTTTCTCAATATACTTGATGCACAATAATTACCCCCTCAATGAGTACAAATTGGATTCAATGATAATGCTCCAAATGTCCAAGATATGTGATATCAAAAATATGCTACAAATCAGCAATAAGCATGCCAATTTCCTCATCACAGAAAGAACAAGCACTATAATATCAACCCCATCTTTGCATACATAAAGTGACTCTCAATTATGTTACATGTAAAACCAAAGGCAATCAATTGCTTATGTATCTGGTCATAACATGCACGGGAATGTCATACCCAATCGATTGGGTATCTGGTCATACCCAATCAAGAAGAATGTCATCAACATAAAGAACAATCACCATAAAATTAAACCGCCCATCTTTGTGTACATAAAATGACTTTCAATTGGATTACATATAAAACCAAGGGCAATTGAGTGCTTGTGTATCTGTTCATATCATGCACATGGAGCTTGCTTAAGTCCATAGAAAGCCTTATGCAAGCGGCAAACCATATGCTCTTGACCTTTGATGGCAAATCTAAGAAGTTTCTTCACATAGACCTCTTCTTGCAAATCATCATTCAATAAAATTGTTTTTATACACAATTGATGCACGTTCCAACCACAATGGGAAGTCAATGTAATCAAAACGTGAATGGTATTCATGCATGAAGTAGGTGCAAAAATATCCTCAAAATCAATGCCACATTTTTATGCATAACATTTTGAAACTAATTTGACTTTGTAACCATTGATTATACCATCTGATTTTCTTTTAATCTTGTAAACTCACTTAGTACCAATGGCATTCTTATCTTTCGGAAATTCACATAACTCCCAAGTATAATTATTGTCAATAGAATCCAATTTCAATTGCATTTCTCATCCAATTCAAATTATCACAAACATCGTGAAAAGTGAATGGCTATTCATTACATGTAGAACTCAATTTGCTATGTTGCTATGTATTTTGCAGCCATTTTGGCATAGATTGTTCATTCTTGATAGACATGTGTTCCCCATGTAATACATTATCAAAATGTAAATAAGAAATGGGCTGAATATCATGCTAATTTTTAGTCATGTGTGACTGCAAATTTTGAAATTCTCAACCATCTTTGATTGAATATTTTCAGCCATGTTTCTCTACAAAATTTAAGAATTTCATCCATGTTGTTTTTGGAATTTTTTAGCCATCTTTGGTTGGGTATTTTCAATCACGTTTTGTTGAAAATCCTTAGCTCTTTGAACCTCATTTGGATGGTTGACATGGTCATAGTCAAGCGCTCTATTTTGAAACAAAGGCATGTGTGTATAAAAAACTTCTTATGAATTAATTGTTGGCTAATATATACATTGAAATAAAGGATAAGCTGATCTTTTTAACAAATACCACATCTCGACTTACAATAACTTTGTTTGTAAATGGATGGTATAGTTGATAATCTTTAATCTTATCATTGTATCCCACAAATATACATTTCTTTGCCTTGTCATCCAATTTGTGATGTTGTTGTGATGGCACAAGAGCATCTGCCAAAATAACCAAATATGTGTATATGACTAACCATTGAATTTTGTCCATCCAAGCCTCTTAAGGTGTGATGAATCTCAATGCTTTTGTAGGATAATGGTTCCATAAATATTTTGCACACATGATGACAATCGTTCAAAACTTACCTTGAAGATGCTTTTCTTTAACCATACATCATGCCATTTCAAGAAGTGTTCTATTCTTTTGCTTTTGAATACCAATTTGTTGAGGTGTATATGGCACTATATATTGGTGAACAATACCTCTTTCACAAAGAAAGGTAGTAAATTCATGTGAAATGTATTCACTATCACAATCCATGCAAAGCGTCAAAAGCTTATTAATAACTAAAAATAGTTGGAGAATACCTTGTTCTTTGCTTTCATAGGATACACCCTAGTATGGGGCATTGCATCATCAATAAAGGTAACAAAGTATACATGCTTTTCAAAAGATGGAGTCTTGAATAACACATACATTGTTGGTTGTCATCAAATAGGTCAAACCAAAAGATGGAGTTCATGGCTCGAGTAAACATAGGAGAAGAGGAAGCATGTGAAGGAAAACCCCTCTGTTCAACTTTGATAAATGCCTACATCTTTTCATCACTAACATATTGCCGAAAAATCCCACATTTGTAAATATCTGCTCCATATTGTGCAAGCCAAAGAGTCCTCAAGCTTGAGGAGCTTAAGTAAAAGCTACGTATCTTATGAGCTCATTTGAGCCTTCAAATTAGCTTTAGAAACTAATTTTTAACTATGCAAGACACGAGGTTTAAACATGCAAAAACTCACCAAAAAACTATAAAAAGAGCTAGAGAGCTCATGTTTTAGGTTCATTTTTTTGAAGGTGGCTTGTAAGAGATTAGCTTTTAGGAGAAAGAAGTGATTGTAATCTTGTTTGATGAATAGAACTTCTATTGTTCCAATCCACCTCCTCTACCTTGTGTGGATTTATGTGTGTGTGTGTGCATCTTGCATGCTTCTCACCTTCACATATAGGCACATCACTTGCTCATGACCGTCCACCCTCACATCTCTATGAGTTGACAATTATGAGGTGGATCTCCATCGACATTGGTGCTCACAAATGAGAGAGAGCAAACATGCATGTTTATGTTGTGTATCTTGTGCTATTTTTGTGCAAATTCAAGTCCCCTTTTTGTGCTTTTTCTTTGGGACATGCTTCAATGGAGAGTGAACAAGAGGTCCTTTCTTCTTATCTTCAGTCTTCTTATCTAGTGGAGGTGGTGGAGGAGAGTCTAGATCATATGGACAAATAGCATCTTTCAAGATGGCATGAATTGCTTTTTCTCTAACCAAAAGAAACCATGCATTTGGAAAATTAGATAAATAAAGATTAGGAATATAAAATATGCACTCTATGAACCTTATCACATTGGAAGTTACTCTCCATCCACATGATGTACTACCTTTCTATATGGCACAAGACTTTGCATATACTCAAACTTTTTATCTTCATTCAATTTTCAAATACCTGCACACTTCTAATCAATGTGCATTTTCAAAACCCTTGCAACACTCCAAAGCTAAAAAAGTATCAGAATGCATGGCAATGTTGATACATAAGAGCATTGGAAGTGTACTAGAACTTACAGTTTGCAATTGTCATGCTGTGATTGGAGAGAATTCATAAACAAGGCTTGATTTTGATTAAAATAAATAATTATAAGACTCCAATGACCCCTGGAAATGTAACTCACACTTGTAAATAGAACTTCACCCTTAGGAAAAGAATGAATTTATATGGAATATATAAATGAAAACTTACTTTTCAATATATGGATAAATTATATATTCTATCTCCTCACTAAAACCCTTGAGAAAATGACCAATTTCTCCATGCTTGAATAGTATACATTTAGTCACAAGGGGATCTAGGATAAAGACCTTTCTTGAGACTAACTCTTCACATTGCTGAAGTAGGACCCTAGAATATAAAACCAAGCCTAGATACATCAAGGAGGCTTTTAATTACTGAAAAAATAATGAGCATATTATGGCCATAAGACAATACTTGAAAGCTACTTTGACTATGCTATCAGAGATCTCAACATTGAATTCTATTAACATTTTGTTGTCTTCAGGCCTTATGTCAAGCATGTAGTCTTCCTCCCATGGCATTGAAACATTCACAATTACATGGCCATGTGCTTTCTTTAAAAGCTCTGAGTTTTCTTTTCTCAGCCTCTGAATGTACTCAATGATAACAGCTCCTTCTCTTCTTTCTTTTCTCCTCCTTACTTTGCTGCATTTCTTGTTTAATGTTCATGAGAAAGGATCTCCAATTTTTAATGAAGATGGCTTAGGGATTACTGTTGGAGGAATATTAAGAATATCAAAGAATTTCTGATCATGCTTATCAAGAGGTACAATGGCTTTATGAAAATTATCTTTTAGACTAGACACAACAACATAGACCTCGGCCATAAGTGTCTCCCTATGACAATGTGTTGCACGTAAGTATGCATCGTTCATAAAATCAATTTCAAAATCTTTTGCAGCCTCTTGCAAGCACAAAAGAGGCTAGGTTTGCCATTTGAATTTCACGAATGAAGTTGTCTTCATCATTGAGCAAAGATTAGTAGAGATCTCTTTCACAACTCTCATGGAAGTCTTGGGATGAGGAGTCCCATAGACTCCTAAGATCTTTTGATTTCCCTCAATGATTCGACATGGTACTTAACCCTTTTCTTCTATGGATCATCGTGATTCTGCTTGTTTGTGATCTCTAAAGCAGGTCCTTGGCTCCCCAAAATAGGCCGCCCTTGATTTTGCTCCTCAATAGTGTACAATTTCCTAGCTATCTTATTTTTCCTAGTCATGATCTATTAAAAAAAGGTTTGAAAGGAGGATCAAACATATGGATATGAGGGAACACAACATGGAAACTAAGAATTCAAGATATGACCAATTCAAGTGAATAAGGCCGTCCAAAAATCTCGGATTGCTATAGTCACTTAAATTAGTCGTGTCAAATGATTCAAGCTCTGAGTGAGATTCATGTGAATCCTATGAAATCTCTGGAATAAACTCTCTCTCTTATAGCTAAGTAAACAAAAAATAAATCTTAAACAAATTTTTGACTGCACATGACTGATTCAAGTGATTATCCCCATCTGAAAATCTTCGATTCCCCTAATCACTTAAATTGGTCATGTCAAACAATTCAAGGTCTCAATTTCATTCATGTGAATTCCATGTAATCTTGAACTAATATTTCTCTCTTATACCTAAGAAAATAGGTCTTAAATAGGTTTTTGACTACACATGACTGATTCAAGTGATTATGTCCATATGAAAATCTCTAGTTCCCCTAATCGCTTGTATCAGTTGTGTCAAAAAATTCAATGTCTAAGTCTTATTCATGTGAATTACATGCAATCTCGAAGTAATCTTTCTCTTTTATACCTTAGAAAACAAAGAATAGTTTCAATGTCTAAGTTTCATTCATGTGAATTCCATGAAATCTTGAATTAATCTTTCTCTCTTAATCTTAGAAAACAAAGAGTAGTTTTAAAACAGGTTTTTGACTACACACGACCAATTCAAGAGATTACATCCATCCAGAAATCTCCAATTCCCCTAATCGCTTGTATCAACCATGTCAAACAATTCATTGTCTAAGTTTCATTCATGTGAGTTCCATGCAATCTTGAAGTAAACTTTCTCTCTTATACCTTATAAGACAAAGAATAGTTTCAACATCTAAGTTTCCTTCATGTGAATTCCATGAAATCTTGAAGTAATCCTTCTCTGTTATACCTTGTAAAACAAAGAATAGTTCTAAAACACCTTTTTGACTACACACAATCGATTCAAGCGATTATGTCCATTTGAAAATATTTGGTTCCCCTAATCACTTGTATCAGTTGTGTACACAATTCCAAGCTCAAGAAGGATATTACCTTTCCCACCAAGAGATGTCAACATGCAGAGGTATTAGAAAGGTTTGCAGAAGAGTCTTGGAGAATGAAAACTATGAGAAGTGAGGGGTAGTAGGCAGGTCACAAAAAAATGGCACAAATGAAGTGAGAAGATTATATAGGTCTCTAGGTTTTGTTGATTGGTGCCATGTGGAATCCTTTGATTGGTCCATATCATTTGACAATTACGAATTCCACCGTACTATGCCATGTGCCACACACACATTGGTCCATGTCATTTGACCGTTTATAATTTTGAGGTTGGGTTGCAATGTACTGCACTCTCATTGTTCCACATCATTTGACCGATGCTTTCTTCTCTTCTCCTATAAATATCAATTGCCTTGGTCTTTTCTCATTTTCTACATTCAAAAAATTTTTGCATCCATACTCTAGCACTCCTACCTCGAATTTGATACACGAATGATTCAGCGATTATGCAAGTTTGACCATCTTTGACTACCTCTATTCATTTGCATCGATCGTTTATTGTGTAACTAGGAAGAGCATTGATTAATTTAGAGATGGAAGAGAAGAATCCAATTCTTAGTGCCTCTCCATCTGAGAAACTACTAGATTTCATGGTTCAAGAGGGGTTGAGGGTGAACCATTTTCCAAATGCAATGAAAATGTTCGATCCCACTTTTGATTTTGAAGCGCTTGTGGAGAAAAGTAAGAGATATCTTATGGATGAGTGGGAGAGCTTCCTGAAGATATTCAATGGACATGAAGTAATAATCTCTGGCAAGAAATATATCCACCCAGTTATTTGTGGGAATGATCCTTTGGATAGGGCTAGAATCACTAGAAAGTGTAGGAAAACTTCCCCCTTGCCATGCAAGATGGAATTTTGCCCAAAACATGAGAATAATTTGCTATTTACTGCCACTGAATGTTGGGTTTTTCATTTGCCTTGATCATATCTCAAGTGAAAAGAATGAAGTACAAAACCTTGATGAAGAGAAAAGAGCTTCTTTGGATATTTCTCTTGAGAAGTATTCAAAAATTGAAGTCAAAGAAATTTTTGAAGAGATCAACCTTTAGGCAGAACAGGAAGAGGTTAAAAAAACTTTGATGTGGCCCCTTTCAGAGTAGAGACAACCATAAGAGAGCTAGAAAAAAAAAGTAAAGATCTCAAAAAAATCACTACTTCTCCCAAGTCTCCCATATAACTTTATCTCTGGGAAGGACTTTGTTCCTTTGTATTGCATTCAAGAGCTCTTCAATCTAAGAGAAGACTATTTCCTTGCTGGAATAGTTGAACTAGAAGAAGTTGCAAGGAAGTGTATAAATGAGAAGGAAGAAAATAAAGAGGAGTTTCTTAGCCTAGACTTGTGCTTGTTAAATGACGCATTTAAAGGTTCATCCAAAGCTCTTTCAAGCTAATATGAGAGAGTAATTTCAGAGAAGCCAACAATTGCACATGAAGATTTTGATCAAAAGCAAAAAGATATGGGAATTGACTTGTTTGGACGAGGATATTCATTTTTGGAGGTTGCTGAGGACAAAGGAACAATAAGAATTGATGCAGAGGAACTAATTAAGGACGAAGATTAGGTTTAAGGTACATCCCAAATTACTTTCCTTGCAAATAAGATCATATGTGAGACATGACGGATTCAAGCATTTAGGCCCGATAGAGACTTTCTGATGAGCCTATTTGCTTGTATTGGTCGTGTCCTAGATTTATCCTTTTTTATGGCTTTTTTGGCTTTCCCCTTATGTAATATAAGCAAATTTACTCTATTTCTATTGACAATGATCATTTGGTAGACATGACTGATTCAAGCGATTAGGCCCATTTGAGAACTTTTTGATGAGCCTATTTGCTTGAATCGGTCATGTCCTACCCAATTTCATGACTTATTTTCCTCGTGCAATACATGGTTCCTCGTCATGTAGTTTTGATAGCAAATATACCACTCTTTGTAATGAATTATGAACAATTTTACCTCTATTTGTATTGTTAGATATGACCGATTCAAGGGATTAGGCCCATCAGAGACTTTTGGATGAGCCTATTCACTTGTATTGTTCATGTCCTAGATTTTTTTTATGGCTTTTTAGGAATGCCCCTTATGAATATACCTCTATTTGTATCAATAATGATCGTCTGGTAGACACGAATGATTCAAGCGATTAGGCATATCCAAGACTTTCTGATGAGCCTATTCGCTTGAATCGGATGTGTCCTACATTACTAGATTTCGTGAGTTATTTTCCTCATTTAATACTTGATTCTGCATATTGCTTACTATTCATAAAAAATATACCACTTTTTGTAATGATTATGATTATCTAGGAGAGATGACTAATTCAAGCCTTTCTGATGAGCCTACTTGCTTGAATTGGTCCTCTCCTACATTCATTCAAAAATTATTTTTTCATACCTTTTTCCATATAAGACGTAGTGCGATATCATCATTCAAAGGTTTTTGTGCTCTCTCTCTGATTATTGTTTGTCATTGTTTTTGTATTATCTATATTAGATGAAGAAAACTAGCTTGGCAGAGGGAAGGGCACAAGGAAAGCTCTACAGA
The DNA here is from genome assembly GCA_020310875.1 of Ceratopteris richardii. NCBI lineage: Eukaryota > Viridiplantae > Streptophyta > Polypodiopsida > Polypodiales > Pteridaceae > Ceratopteris > Ceratopteris richardii. The sequence goes on from CM035431.1 coordinate 101,593,805, forward strand.
ATAAAGAAAAAGAAAAAGTGGATATACATTAAGCTATTCATTATCTTGTAAAGTTGAATGCAAATTTATTATATGTTGTACATAAGCAATATAGTGAGGACCTTGATTTTGCATTGTTCTCTTTGAAGACCCTATCTAAATATATGGGCTTTTCCTCACTGCCATTTAATTCATATGGGGTGTTACTTCTTGAGAGAACAACAACATTTAGGATATTTGGCTATGCCCTAGGATTCAATGCTTCTAGAACTGGTTATTTCCTCTATTATTCAAGTTGTGCATTGGTTGCAGAGGTCTCAGATGTACAAACTATTGTTGGATACAGAAGGAAAGAGTACCTAAGATACAAAGGAGGTTTTCTAGAGTCAAGTTCATTCAAAAGACTGAAAGAATAATAATGACATATAATTTCACAAATCCCATGATTTCAAAAATTGTATATACAACCATATGTATTTTTTTTCCCAGAAGAATATTTAAAGATATTCCAAACACTATAGGATCACATTGGAGTGAATTCTCATCCTTTTTTGTATTTAATCCATCTCTCCTAAAAGGAGATGATATCTGGTGATACTTCTTAATGACATGATATGTATAGTTTATATGGTGATGATATGTAGCATGTGCTCCTTTGTAATTGTATTCTAAAAAACCAATCAAAGAGCTCTTTAAAAGGGTTAATTTTTGTGACTCCTCCTCCTTTTCTTGTGCATCTGAAAAAGCTTGTTCTTACTTGGTAATGAGACTTTTCCGTGCCTTAAGTGTTCCATGCGACAAGTGTTTCCTTTTTTGCAAAGAATGGACCATGCAGATGAAGAATATGCTATAGAAACATAAAGGTAAATATCATGAGATGTTTTTTTCAAAAACTAATGGTGGAGGACATAATTTCTTTGAAACTCACCAAGTAGTAAGTTATGTCTTTGACACTCCAAGACTCTGTAATAGTTTCTACCAAGACTCTGTAATAGTTTCTATAAGCTTTGTGATTCCCCTTTTGAATTCAATCACATAGATATTAGAAGTTACTTGTTGCCTCATGATCTTCAAAAGTTTATCTAGTCTAACCTACACCTCCATTCTTTTTTTTTTCTATTTTTGGATTGCTTTTTACATTTGTGGTAACCTCGCAAAATTGTTTCCAACAATTCCACATTGCATTTAGTTGTTTTCCATCACTATTATTGACAAATCTTCTTGCTTTTGCACCTCCCATTGACACATCCTATAGTACACATGCATTTTGTGAAAGCTTTGGATCTTTTCTTAGATGAACATCACCACCATGAGATCTCGTTTCTAAAAGTAGAGCTTCACATTTTTATGCATTCATCTGCAAGAGTTGAAGGCTTGATGTAATATGCATAATCCAAGTGAAGATGAATCAACCTATCAATGATCCTTAACTCTGCATGCAATGTACATATGTGTACATTATTCAATTCTATTGGAAGTATGGGATCCCAAATCATGACAAAAGATGAGTATTCATTTAGATTAACATTTTGCCTAGAAGGAGCTTCCCCAACCTCAGTTCTAGCAATCCATCCTCTTGTACCTGAACTTTGCATGCAGTACAAACAAGGGTACTTAGAATTTGCACTCCTGCTCATACCAAAAATGCATTTTAGAGTGTTTAATGTTGATATATTTAGGTAGTGATGTGTGTGAACACTCTAGGACTGCCGGGGCACTTTTTTCCCTCTTTAGGAGGTTTTTTTCCCCCGGCTTGTATATACGCCTATTGCCCTAATGGGCTACTTATCTTTGTACATTCTCTAGTAATACATTCATTCTTGTGTGTTGTGCTCCAAGCTTCTTCCTCTTCCTTGTGCTGTTCGCGTGCTTCCGCAGACGTCTAACTCCAACAATTGGTATCAGAGCAGGTCGTTGATTCTTCTAGGGCGCCGTCGACACTCCTCCATTTGCAGTCTCAGATTCGCACAAAATTTGGTGAGCATACTCAGGGTGTTTTCAAGATCAAAACAGCTTTGCTGTGTGGTGCCGAAATTGCGATCTGAGCTCGTTTCGGCCTCCGAACGCACTAACGCAGTGCTTGTGCAGGCTATTTCGTCCTTTTGTGCCAAAGGTATATACCAGTTTCTGTTCACCAGTTTAAGCGTCTCGAAGTCTGCTACAGGTCTAGCAGAACTCGTCTGGGCAGTTCTGTTCAACTTTTTGAGATACAGTCAATTTTCTGCATCAAGGTATTTTAGTCACCGGCCATGGCTGAAAGCAGTGATGTATTCCGTATGTTGGCTGTTGAGGATAAGTTGGATGGTACCAACTACCCATTATGGGCTTATATGATGCGACATGTACTGGTTGCAAAAGGATTGTGGAACATTGTGCAGGGTGTTGAAAGACGTCCTGTTACACCTGTAACGACAGGTACTGCAAATACAGGTGTTGGAGCTGATGAAGATGGTGTCGAAGATGATATTCTGTAGATTCCTGTTCGTGCTGCTGTTTCTGTTGCACCTACTGCAGAGCAGATTCGTTGGGATGGCAGAGATGCCCAGGCACATGCATTGATAGCTTTGTCTGTCAAACGTGCCATTATTCCTCACATTCGCTCTTGCAGAACAGCAAAGGATGCTTGGGATACACTTACCACTTTGTACCAGGCTAGGAATGAGGCTCGTGTTGCTTACCTCCGAAAACAGTTGGAGAGTGAGCACATGAATGAAGGTGATTCGATGGACAGTTTTCTTACAAAGATCAAAGACCTGAAGGAACAATTGATTTCTGCTGATGAGGTTATACCAGATAGCTCACTTGTGCAGACCGTTCTGAATGGCCTTCCTGATTCATATCAGAGTTTTGCCTCTACTCTTCGATTGATGATGAAAGGCAATCCGAATGCCTTGTCATTTGAGGAATTAGTCTCTGTTCTGTTGCAAGAAGATCAGTCCAGGCAGAACAGGTCCATTATGCGTGTTGCAGATCAAGCTTTCCTGGCTAGTCAGAAGGGCAAAGGAAAATGGAGCTCTTCTACTAGTAAGCAGAAATCTGCAAATGCTGCACAATCGAAGAACCAGGATAAAGATGAGAAGAAATCAGAAAAGCAGAAATTGTTCTGCAAGTACTGTAAAGGAAATGATCATATTATAAAGAACTGTCCAAAACTGGCTGCTAAAGAGGCAAAGAAGAAAGAGGCTGGAATGGTTGTTGCAGAGGCCTCTACACCAAAAACAGAGTCTGCAAATCTTGTGCAGGAAGAAGAATGGGCGTTTACTACTATTTGTAGTTTTGACCCATCTTCTCATGATCAGTGCATGTCTGCAGTAGACTCAGATGTTTGGTACTTTGACAGTGGGGCAACCAAACATATTACCTCGCAGCATAGTTTCTTCTCTTCACTCGAGCCTGCCCCTACAAGGAATACTGTCACATGCGCCAATAACTCCTCTTATCCTGTTATGGGAGTTGGTAAGATCATTCTGACTACTGCTGATGGTAGTTCTTTCACTTTGTCAGATGCTTTATTTGTGCCAGGGATCAAAAAGAACCTGTTATCAGTTTCTGCATTAGCCAAGATTGGCTTGGTTGTGAAATTCGTTGATGACAGGTGTACAGTCCATGATCTCTCAAATGGCGATGTGATTATTGCTTCTGGCATTTTATGTCGTGGGCTGTATAAGCTCATAGACTATGAAAAATCTGTGAATGATTCGGCATGTGCAGTTCATGATTCTCAGGCTATGTCAGATGCAAAGCTTTGGCATGCACGCTTTGGTCATCTGAATTTTGCTAGTTTGTTACGCCTGCAGAAATCTGAAATGGTGTCCTCTTTGCCCAAACTTGAGGCACCTGGAAAACATGTTTGTGAAGGCTGTATTTTGGGCAAAATGCAGCGTTCTTCCTTTCCAAAAGATGGTTCAGTTCGGGCTATGCAGAAATTGCAGCTTGTACATAGTGATGTCTGTGGTCCTATGCAGACACCCTCTTTTGGAAATTACCTTTACTTCGTGACTTTCATTGATGATTTTTCCAGGCATGCATGGGTATATCCACTCAAAGCAAAGTCCAAAGTGTTCATGTGCTTCAAACAGTTTTTGGTTTTGGCTGAAAATCTGTCAGCATGTAAAATGGGCACCCTCCGTTCTGATCGAGGGGGGGAATATATGTCTTCAGATTTTAATGCATTTCTGGCTGAACGTGGGATAAAACACCAGTGTACAGTGCCGTATACACCTCAACAGAATGGAGTTGCTGAACGAAAGAACAGGTCACTCATGGAGATGGCGAGGTGCATGGTCAAAAGTCAGGCTTTACCACATAGTTTCTGGCTTGAGGCTGTCATGTGTGCAGCATATGTACTGAACAGGTGTCCCACAAAAGCGTTGCAGTCTATCACTCCATATGAGGCTTGGCATGACCGCAAGCCATCTGTTGCTCATCTGCGTGTTTTTGGTTGTTTGGCATATGCATTAGTGCCTGAACAACATCGCAGAAAATTGGATGATAAGGCAGTAAAATGTATTTTTGTTGGGTACAGTTCTGAAAGTAAAGGCTATCGTCTGTATCATCCACATACTAAACGCATTCTAGTTAGCCGTGATGTTGTCTTTGTGGAAGATGATATTCAGCCATTGCTTTCATGTACTAAGGAGACATCTGTTAGCTCCAAAGACATGTATGATACTTTGATGCCTCTTTTTACAGGTGGACAGGCTAGCGCTGGTCCTAATGAGGCAACTTCTCAGCCTTTGCAGGTTTCATATGATGATGCAGATCATGCCATTTCTGATGCAGATTTACATGATGCACTTGTTGATGAGAGAGCTGATATTGAACAGGCAAAAACTATGCCAAAATGGCTGGTGCAGACTTTGCGTGACAGCAAATTAGATGCACCTTTGTCATATCGTACTCGTTCAGGCTCTCATAGTACCTCCTTTGCATCAGATTGCTATGCTATGGCTGCATCTAGTCTCTGTGATGAGAATGAGCCTGTTTCTTTTGATGAAGCACAAAATTCAGAAAATTGGATGGCTGCTATGCAATCTGAATATGATGCTATAATGAAGAATGGTACATGGTCTTTATGTGACTTGCCTCCTGGCAAGAAGGCCATTGGCACTAAGTGGGTATACAAGCTGAAGCGTAAACCTGATGGTACAGTTGACAATTATAAGGCTAGGCTTGTTGCAAAGGGTTATGCGCAGGAAAGAGGCATTGATTTTGATGAGACCTTTGCACCTACATGCCGTATGACTACTGTTCGGAGCATTTGTGCACTTGCAGCCCATCATGGTTGGAATGTACATCAGTTGGACATTAAAACAGCATTTCTGAATGGTGACTTGCATGAAGAAGTGTATGTTTTTCAGCCCCGTGGCTTTGTGCAGAAAGGGCATGAAAACCAGGTGTGCAGGTTAAAGAAGGCGTTATATGGTTTAAAGCAAGCACCACGTGCTTGGTATGAAAAAATACATGCCTATCTGATTGCACATGGTTTTGAGAACAGTCCAACTGAAAGCACCTTATATGTTAAGCGTGCTAATGATGTGCTTTTGATCATTGTTGTCTATGTAGACGACATGCTCCTCATTGGTCCTCTTGAGAAGCATATTGCTGATTTCAAGGCTGATTTGCATGCCTCATTTGAGATGTCTGATTTGGGGCATTTCCATCACTATTTGGGCATTCAGTTTATGCAAGTTGATGGTGGAATGGCTTTGTGTCAAACCAAATATATTGACACATTATTGCAGCGTTTTGGCCTTGAAGACTGTAAGCCTATTGCCACTCCTATGGAGACAGGTTTACGATTGAGTCTTCATGATGCTGGAGATGCATTTGATGCTGTTCTCTATCAGCAGGCTGTTGGATGCTTGATTTACTTATGCATTACTCGGCCAGATATTTAGTTTGCTGTCTCACAGATGAGCAGGTTTATGCATTGCCTAGGAGTCACGCATTGGAAAGCGATTAAGTGCATCTTTCGCTACTTGAGTGGTACTCGGCTACTTGGGTTGTTTTATCCCAAGGGGGGATCACTACCGCCAGATTTGCATGCTTTTTCTGACTCAGATTGGGCTGGTTGCTATGACACTCGTGTGTCCACCAGTGGTTTTTGCTTCATGCTTGGTAGCTCATGTATATCTTGGTTGAGCAAGAAGCAGCCTACTGTGGCCACTTCCAGTTGTGAGGCTGAGTATAGGGCAGCTTTCACAACGACTGTTGAGTGTGTGTGGCTCAGACGCCTTATGGCTGATTTGGGTGTTGGCCAGTCTTCTGCCACCACCATCTTCACTGACAGTCAGAGCGCATTGGCAGTTGCGAGGAACCCTGTGTTCCATGCTCGCACTAAGCACATTGAGGTGCATTATCACTATGTCAGGGAGAGGTTCTCTGCTGGGGAGATCAGCTTGGCATATGTGCCCACGAAGGAGAACATTGCAGACCTTTTCACGAAGGCTCTGCCTAGGGAGAAGTTTGAAGCTTTCCGCAAAGCTTTGGGCTTACTTCCTTTTGTGGAGTGATTTCCACATAGCTCGGCACTTCCTTATACATGAGTGCCAGCTCCTTGTTCACCGCATCACTCCCAGGGGGGATTTGTTGATATATTTAGGTAGTGATGTGTGTGAACACTCTAGGACCGCCGGGGCACTTTTTTCCCTCTTTAGGAGGTTTTTTTCCCCCGGCTTGTATATACGCCTATTGCCCTAATGGGCTACTTATCTTTGTACATTCTCTAGTAATACATTCATTCTTGTGTGTTGTGCTCCAAGCTTCTTCCTCTTCCTTGTGCTGTTCGCGTGCTTCCGCAGACGTCTAACTCCAACATTTAAGTCTCCACTCAAATGCCACTCAACCTTCCAGAGTGGTTAACATTCATCAATCTCTTGAATGATGCCTTTGGATAACATTTGGAATGTATGTCTGTAAGAGCAACCACTTAAGTGTTCTATGATTCTCATATGGAACTTGAGCACACCCAACCCACCATAACTCCATTTTTTATTGTACTATGAGAGATGGATTATCCAGTTTCCCAAGGCTATAGTCCAAAGCTCTATTCATTAGTGCAATACTTATTTTCTCAATCTTTTAATGTTTTTTAATTTCAGGTTCATCAAGTTTTTTTACAAATTTCAAAAGGCCAGAACATTCATGTTCTTTTATAGCATAGAACTGAACCATGTATGTTTGAAGTCTTAATATATCTATCCATATATTGTTAAACACATTGTAAATGAAATGTAAAGTTTATTTTCCTACCTCATAAGGCATGTTATTGTGAATGTATTTATAATCACCAAATATAGATGTGATTTTCTTATTCAAGTAGAGCTGATACTTTTGTACATGATGAGGTCTAGGCAATCCAAAGCATTTTACTTTATTAAATTTGAGAAATTCACACCAAACTTTTGATATTTCTCTATAACCCTTTCTACTCACTCCAACTCCATCACAAACCTCTTGAATTTGAGATGGTTCTAGCAACAAATTCACTTCTTTCATGGGTTTTTGAAAAATTAACTATCTCAAGCATACATTTTCATTTAGTTTCAATAGTTTTAAAACATCACTTTGACTCATAATTTTATTACAAAAATGTATGTGCTCAAAGCTTCTCAATATGTTTAAGCCTAGCACATTTGTTACATGATCTTTTACAATTTTCATTCTCTTTTTTTTCTAGCCAGATTTTTCAGTCAAATCTTAAAAAGGATTAACCCGTTTTGAACACATTCTCAATCCTATAGGAGTTTCTTTCATTTCTTTGAAAGCATCTAACTGAGAAGACAAATGCGACAACTTTTTTACTAGATCCCTTAGATGTAAGTCTCTCTGATATAGTACATTTTTTTTATAGTTTATGTATTGCGTATAGTTCTTTGAAAACTCCTAGAGCCTTGAACAATATCCACGTACCTTTCTTGTTGCACTACAACATATTAGGTGTATACCGAGGCTTCTACCAAGGAAAATGAATGGTCATAATTTTGCCCCGATGTCAGTGTAAGGGTTGGTATAGGCATCGGAAGCAAAACGCCGGTATAAGCATCGGTATAAGTATCGATATGAGCGTCGGTCTAAGCATCGGTACGAGCATCGGTATAAGCGTCAGTATGAGCATTGGTATGCCCCTAGGAAAAATAGTCGGTATAAGCATCGATATGTGCCCGGGCATACCAATGCTTATACCATCGCCTATACTGACGACCATATCTACAAAAAAAAAATCTAGGCAGAGTGTGTTGTCTCTTGCTACAGCAACATTCCCATGCTTTTGTGTAGCGAAAGATATGAGCAAAAGATAATTGCATGAACATGAATGATGGGGACAAAAGAGACCATTCACATGAATCGATTCGAAAAGGAAGAATGGTCCAAAAATATGGAGCTTCTTAAACACTTTCCAAAATTCAATTTACATTCATAGGTTCTTTTGAATGGAATGAATGCATGATGAGAAAAAAAAACTAAAACCACACATATGAATCAGTCTTGAAAGGAAGAATGGTCCAAGAATGGAGCTTCTTATACACTTTCAAAACTAAAACATATGTATGGGTGTTTGTGGGTGGTATGAATGCACGTGGGTCATGATTTATGAATGAAAAGAAAATTATTCTCTCAAACTTAATAGATCATCCTCACTGGTTCAACGCAATACTGCAGAGCCTTCTCACACATAGAAAGAGATAGAAGGTGACATGTAAAAATATAGAAGAGACAAAGACATAAGAGACATGTGACATGAATTAGAAGATCGTGTTATGATAAACATATACATGAATGTTGTGAAACGTCAAGCTAAGCATTCTACTGGTCAAAGGTGGTCCGCACGACCCTCTCACCATGATAGTTCGACCGAATGTCACACGTAAGAGGATAGGTCCCACTTCATTGACCCTATGTCTTTCTAGGATCGTAATGTGTTTCTAAAGAAATTCTAAGACACATAAAACCAGCTCTAACTCACTCACACGCTCCACTGAGGGTGAGCAAAGAAAGAGATACTGGGTTTATGAGCCTATCCTAGAGAGAAAGTCCAAAAATTGAATCTAAGAACTATGCTCTTACTAGCCTACCTTGGATCCTCACACACTCAACTGAGGGTGATCGTCTCAAGGAAACCATGTGCTAGCAAGGGCCCTATGGATGCCTAAAAATGATGCTCTAGGAGTTTGGAGGGGGGTTTATATAGTTTTTGAATGAATTTGGGTCCTTGGATCTAGAGAAATCAACTCTCAACCCTAAGATCAGCTTCTTTTGATTACAACCATTGGATTTATCGAATGGATGGTTAGGATTGGTTCTTTATATGATATCTAGGGCAAAGGGGAGGAAAATAGGTGCCTTCATACTCCACCATTGGATTTGGGGCTGATCTGAACCGTCAGATCAGTGCTGACATCAATTTGGATAAGATAAGCCACTATTTTTGGAGAAACTTTGCATTATTGATCTTTGATCATCAAAAAGGTTTATCCGGTGAAAAAACTCGTGGATCCTCCTTGCTTTATGCTTTAGTTCATCTCCACCCTTGAATATGAGCTCATCTTGATCGTACAACATGGTTCAATCATTTTTTGCCATGTGGTAGCCCTTCAAGCCTTCAATTTTCTTATTATAGGAAACTGCGGTGACCTTGAAAACTGGATTTTATGCTCTTTGTCCTTCACATATCCTTTGATGAAGATAAAAAGGGCTACCTTCACCGAATGTGTTTCTTGTAGGCCTTCATGAGTGAGAGAGGAGAGAAAATCTTGACGACATTCGCCCCCACTAAACATGCGATTCCTCCGAAAGCGCCACTCTCGTATCTGTGAAAAACAAAATATTCCAGGCATCAAATTCTTTTATAGGCAACATAAGGAACATGGAAGGAAAAATTGATTATATGCATGAATGAGTAGGCAACGTGACATGAAGCAAAATTTGCATGAAAGAAAGAATTGAAACACACAACATGAATATGCATGAACAAATAGGCAACATATATGCAAATGAACAAGCAACATTGACAACAAGAAATAAAAAAATCAAGCATCAATATGAAGTGGAAGTGGATGTATTGAGTCGTTTTAAGCATCAGTTCCTCTCATCTTGAAGAAAAATTTGTACCTTTTTCATAACGTAATCTACCTTAAATACGATTATACACAAAGATTTAGGATTTTCAAGAGACATCTTTCATCTTTAGCTTATTTTAGATCAACTTCTTTCCTACATGAATATGAATATGCTCTTTCTCTAATAACAGGCAAGGAAATCTAACTAAACTCCACTAATGCATAAATCTACCTATATAGCCCGTGATTTATTCTACTATGCCTCCTTATCTTCCTTTGGTTTTTTTTTTTTTGATGATGATGATGATGATTCGGCAACTTTATGGTTACGATCACTTTTTTGGGGTGGAAGAAAGTGTAAACTTCCTAGTAACATGTAGCAGCTTTTTTTTTATGATAGGGAAAAATTAAACCCCGATACAAGATACAACCATTTTTTATGACGGAGAACAGTCATTTAAACTCCGATACAAGTGCTCTGAGATGGACTAAGGATCCCAAGCCGTTATTCTCCTAATCTCATCTCGTGCTCTTACTAAAGCCTCTATGGAAAAGTCACCTTCCTTTGTGGGTTTACTTGATTCTACTTGTTGTTCAACAAGAGCTTCTAGTTTCACTCTTATAGTTCCTACATCCGTTATGGTTACATTTTCATAGTGTTTTTTCATTCCTCCCTTACCATAATTTCCTTGCAAAGGTAGCCTAGATCGATAGTCACATATTTTCTTGTCTATGTCTATTACTAGTTGTTGAAGCTGAAGGTCAAGGACAAAGCACAGGAGCACATTAAAGAGGTGGACACACAAGAAGAAGGAGCAAGTAGGGAGCTCCAATAAGTGTATGTCAAATTTTCAGAAGAAATCCCTACAAAAATAGTGATTTTCATCACTAAAAACCATTGTAAATACCATTTTCTATTTTTATAACTCCATTTTGTTCAAGCCGAGGAGTCCTCGAGCTTGAGGAGTATTAGAAGTACCATCATACCAATTTTCATAATTTTTAGACTTCGTTTGAGCCCTCAAATAAGCCTTGGAACCTAATTTTTAACTAGGTCAGACACTAGGTCTGGACAGGGCCAAAACTACTCAAAAAACTATAAAAAGAGCTAGAGAGCCCATTTTTGGGGTTAGCTTGTTAGAGAATAGAGCTTTTGTAATAGAACTCATTGGCAATCGAAGCTTTCCATTGTTCCTCTCTTTGATCTTACCTTGTGCGCGTGTGTGTGTATGTGTGTGCATGTTTGTGTGCTTTCACTCACGCACTTGTGCCTTCACTTGCTCGTGGACTTCATACCAGTCCTCACGTCTCCGCGGATTGACAAGTAAAGGAGGTGGTGCTTACGCTTGAGCTACACCAAATTTTGGCACCGTTGCCGGGGAGAGAGCTTCGAGGATGAGCGTTGTGATGGTAAGATCGTAGATTTGCGATGTTGGAAGGTAAAAATAACTGTCATTTTTGTTCATTTTCTGATTTTTCTTCTTCATCTTCATCATCATCACCATCTCCATCTTCTTCTTCATAGAAATTTCTTGTTTTTTAGTGCATTTTCATCATTTTCATACCATTTTACATGCATTATTGTGTGAGAAGGAGTTAGGAGGTGCAAGGGAGACCAAGCACTGTGTTTTTTCATGATTTTTGCACATACGGAGCTCGCCATTGCTCGACGCTAAGAAATTTGAATTTCCCGCCAAAAAACACGATTCTGTGATGAAAATCGCGATTCTGTGAAAAATTCAAATTTTTTTGAAAATCATGATTCTCTGTTTCCCGCCTAAAAGCCTTTTGAAAAGAACACGATTCTGGGGTCATTCTCAGAATCGCGATTCTGTGGTTGTGCTCAAAATCGCGATTCTCTAAATTTTTGAAAACCATGATTCTCTCAGACAAAATCACGATTTTCAAAAACATGATTTTCATCCAAGGTATAAAATCGTGATTCTCTAAAACACGATTCTCTAGAACACGATTCTCTAAAACACGATTTTTAAAAACACGATTTTCATCCAAGGTACAAAATCACGATTCTCTAGAACACGATTCTCTAGAACATGATTCTCTAAATGTGCTCAAAATCGCGATTCTCACAAATCACGGTTTTCAGCCAAAAACATGATTGTGATCAAACACGATTTTCTGTTGGCAATCACGATTCTCTAAAAATGCGATTCTCTAATGGAATATATTCGGACCAACCGATTAGGTGCTCGCATCTATGAGGATGGCCTGAGGCGATCAGTGGTCCAACTCAAAAATCCAGATCAACCCTTTGGACTTGAACACCCGGTGGTCAAGTTTGAAGAAGGTTCATACATTGATAAGGAAGGAACCATGTATGTGGTCACCAACCTACCAGATAGGACCGATGAGTTTGGAAATATCATTCCTGAGAATGAGATAGGAGACCTAGAACAAGGAAATGTAGGACAAGGACCCCAGACTCCTAGAGGTAAGTCAGTTTTGACCAGAGTGATCACTCCAGATTGGATCCCTCAAGACAACAAAAGCATAGAACTATTCTTGAATAGAGAAACAGAGGAAGCCTTTTGGAGATTCAAGCTAGATCAACCTAGCTACGAGTTCAAGGATCCAGAGATACCAAGCAAAGTTGTCTACCTGGATAACACATCAGAGAAAATTTTCTTGGTAACACAACATGATAGACATGCATATACTTGGAAGAGTGAATTGATTTTCCCTTCACCAAGATCCAATGTTTCCCATGACCTCCAAGGAGTAGGATCATCCCAAGCTCATGAAGCCCAAAGAGAAAAAACTAGAGAGAGACCTGAGGTAAGTTTTGCACACACTGTGGGCAGAAATAGAGCAGGATTTGAAAATGAAAGACCTAAAAGAGAGAGACATCAATCGCATAGGCAACAAAGAGATGAACACGATTTTCCATTGCCTAGACCCCGAGAGCACACAAGAACCCTTAGACCCACTCAAGTGATCAAGGCAATGAAGAATTATTTTGACGGGTCACGAGATCCTTATGATCATGTGGTTGAGTTCAAACAAGTGTTACGAGCTGAACAGGTTGAGGATTTGTTCACCCAATACGAGGCATTTGGTTTGACTCTTAAGGGCACTGCCTTGGCTTGGTTTCAACCACTGAGTAGTTGAAACTATCGCGATATAGGTCAGCTGCTAGACGAATTCATTGTAGAATTTTCCAAGAGTGGTATCAGGCATAACACATCATCTTTGATCCACAGTTTCAAGCAGACACCCCAAGAAACAGTGCGACTACCAGGAAGAAGGTTCAGACAATACCTAGAAAGATGCCCTACTCCAGAGTTACCCACACCAGCCAAACAAGTGGCTTTGTTCTTAGATGGCCTATTGAGCACAAAGTTAAGATCATATGTGTACTTGAAAGAGCCTAGATCCATAGAAGAGTGTGTGCGGACATGCATTGACATAGAAGATAACTTGGGTGAGGAGTTAGGATTGTCCAAACTCTATAAGGATTCTGATAGTTCTACTAGTCATACTTCAAAAATCTCCACAGAAATAGATGAGATCGTTGAGCAAGTTGCCAAGAAGCTGGGAGTCCAAAATAGACAAACACAAAGAGTCACCTCATTGAACCGATGATATACCTGCGGAGGGGACCACATGGCTAATGTATGCCCAATGCAAAACCAAAACATTAGAGAAAGGAATGCTCCATATTGCACTATTGAGAGAAAATACACGAACCACACGGCTCAAGATTGTCCCTACAATAGGTAGGTTGTTAGACAAACTTATCAACAACCTTTCCAACAAGGTAGGTATCAGAACCAATACCAACATCCATATTATCGACCACAACAGCAATATCAGGCACAATATAGTCCACAACCAATCTTGGGAAACCAACCACTAGCTCTTGCCAATGTGATTCCAATCAAGTATGCTGTGGGAGAGGAAAATCCAAATAGAGCATTGGTGCTACTAACCCCATTGATACCAGATAATGACTCTCATGCTCATAGTTCAGACTACTCCCATGAAGGTAGTCCACATGCTTATTACACTGAGTCGCCTGAGCATAGTGATATTTACTTGTATCAATATGAGGCACCTCCTACGGAGCAAAATTGGGAGCCAAAATACTCCAATGTCATGTACACAAATCCTAACCATAGGCCCCAATTGAGACAAATGAGACCACAAGCCCCTAGAGGATCTTGTTTCAGATGTCAAGGTGACGATTTTATTCGTGATTGTCCCCACCCACCATCTCCGAGTCAAGGTCAGGCTATCACAATACAAGCTTTTTGTCTTGAATGTGGCAAAGACCATCTCCCTAGAGATTGTCCAAGAAACCCCTCCAATGCACCCAAGATTACACCCATTAATGCAGTAGGCTTAGTGGCACATTCAAGTTCAAGTAGTAGTAATGTGGCTCCTATACAAGCTGTCACTAGAGCACAAGCCTTAAAACAGGATAAACCAGCAGAACAATCGGAGTTGAGTGAATCAGGAGAGCCTAGTAAGAGGAAAACAAGAACATGGAAGGATACCAGAGATAAGGCCAATCGCAAGTGGAATAAAAAGTTATCGGAACTAGAAGAAAGCTTGAAAGACGCAAAAACAAAAATAAAAGACATTGCATCTCAAAACCCCTCGCATGCCGAAACTCCATCCACTCCACCTCATCCCACCCCACCACCCATTGTAAATAGGCCGCAACCAGGGTCTATTCTAGCAGATCCAACCCTAGAAGGCTTGGACATGATGTTCAAGGCCTACCAGGCTCGACTTCAAGAAGGGCCTACAGCTGCAAACCTAGACAAGAGTTACCCTAGAGCGGATTTAGAGATTGAACGGATGAAAATGTGCATGAAAATGGTAGAACAAGCTCAAGCTATACTTGAGACTAGTCAAAAGTTCAATCAGACAAACTCTATCAAACTGGATTTGTATTTCTAGGGCTTACTAGAAAGATTAGAGCAGTTGGTAAACAAACCACAAGTTTCTTTACCTCCACAGGCTCAACCAGTTATTGAGAGAGGAAGCTCACCACCAATGGTAGCTTATGTTCCTAATTCTATGAATGTTGGAACACCTCTTTCAATTCAAAATTACTCTCAAGAGTTCTTCTGGGAAATACAAGAGGAGAAATGGGCCAAGGAGAAGGGTAATTCCCCTCCTATTTGTGAGATTGATGATCTTCATGATCAATTTCCCCAAAACATTCCATCTATTTACGGAGATGAAGCAGAACAAAAAGAAGACGAAAGATTAGATTTTGAATCTAATACTTTGGAAGAGCTGCCTCAATTTCTAGGCCCTTGGGAATCGGAATCTCTTCAGATCAGAGCTCCCACAATATTGGTAAGGAATGAAGACTCAATGGTTCCAAGGAACACCGATATCGTGAAGAACACTAAGGTTCAGTGTCATCTCACTGTAGAAGAGTTGCTAAAAGCAAAACCCGAGCTATGGAATCATGTGAAGGATCAGGTCCTAGAACTTGATTCCAATATGCCAAAAACAAGCTCTAAGCAGAAAGTACCAGAGATACCTCTAGACAAAATAGGGGACATGTGTGAGGGTGAAGAAGGTAATACTTATCTTCCAATCACCTATCAAGGTTACACAACCAAAGCAATCATAGATTCAGGTGCTGGTGTTGCTATTGTGACCACCTCTTTGTGGAAGCAATGGGGCAAACCCACATTAAGCCAACTAGAATGAAGCTTCAAATGGTTGATGGCCATTTTGAAAGACCTCTAGGATTGCTTGAAGGGATAACTCTAACCACTTGTGGTGTAGAGTTTGAACATACATTTTCTATATGTGACTTTGAGAAAAATAATGTCTATGAGATGATCCTAGGAAGACCATTCCTATGACAATTGCAAATAGTACAGGATTGGGGAACCAACTCCTTGTACTTGCAGCACTGAGGGGTCACCACCAAGGTCAATTTGAGGGATTACTCCTTCAGAGATGTACCATCCCTACAGTGGAATCCTATCCACAAAGCAAAAGAAGATTCCATCTCTGTGCATTCTGAAAGTTCACCTAATCCATCATGGCTGCATGAAGATACTCATTTGTGGATGTGCAAGGTCGCAGAGGAAGAGGAAAAACGTTTAAAGGCAAGAGAAGAAGGAACTTCGCCAGGAGATAGACCAGTTAGGGACCCAGCCTACACACCGATGATCTTTCCAGATGAGGAATTTGAGCCTCATGGCTGGCCTGAAATCTTAGCCACCATGGACATTGTTGTCAATGAAGAACAATGGACACCTCATTGTGATGAGGAGGGTTATGATATTTCATTATTCATGTGTCAGCCCTTGCTAGAAGAATGTGACCCTAGTGATGTCATAGAAGAAGAAGAGAATGACGATGATATAGAGTCCATTGTGATGGATAGTTGCTTTAACTCAGAGCAGCACTATCTAGAAGATATAGGAGTGTTCACCCAGCAAGAAGAAGAACCTCTCACAAGTATTAAAATGGTAAATTCAAAGGATGGAAGTGAGAGCAGTCAAAAGAAAAAGAAAAGAAAAGCAGGGAAACAAGAAGAGGAGGAATCATTGTTTGAAGTACTAGAAAACTTCAAGAAATATGAAGTTGACGATTGCAAAATTTTGGTACAAATGCCTAAGAGAGAGGCCATCATAGGAGAATCGTATGATAATAAAGAAAAGACCAAAAAGATTGTTGTGACCATTGAGGAGAACGAAGAGAGTTGTACCTACATAGGAGATGACCTGAGTGCAAGGGAAGAAATGGAGCTTGTAGCTCTATTAAGGGAATATAGGGATGTGTTTGCTTGGCACTATAGAGACTTGAAGGGAGTAGATCCAAGAATTTTCTCTCATACTATCCCCATGACTGTTGATGCCAAGCCCACCAAATAGAAGCCCTACACATATAATGACACTTATGCGGCCAAGATAAAAGAAGAAATTGACAGGATGATTGAAGCTAGATTTATCTATGAGATTGAGCATACTCAATGGGTGTCCCCCATTGTAGTAGTGCCCAAGAAGAACGGGAAGATGCGAGTGTGTATTAACCTTAAAAAAGTTAATGCCACTACGATCAGAGATAGTTATCCACTTCCAATCACGGAACACCTTTTGGAACGTGTTGCAGGCAAGAAAGTGTATAGCTTCCTTGATGGATTTTCAGGTTACAATCAAGTAGCCATTGCCCCAGAAGATCAACACAAAACAGCTTTTGCCACAGAGTGGGGAATCTTTGCATTTCGTGTGATGCCATTTGGGCTCACCAATGCACCTGCAACATTCAAAAGGCTCATGTGTCATGTCTTCAAAGAGTTCTTGCGAAAGAGCTTAGAAGTATATGTGGACGATTTATGTGCTCATTCCCAAGAAAGAAGATACCACATCCCTGAGCTCAGACAGATCTTCAACAAGTGTAGAGAATATCGAGTGTGTCTGAACCCAGAAAAGTGTGTGTTCATGGTGCGTCAAGGTAAAATCTTAGGTCATATTGTTTCTAAGAATGGAATCTCAACAGATGGAGATAAGGTACGAGCCATAGCTGAGCTGCCAAGGCCAAGGAATTCTAAAGAGGTACAAGCCTTTATGGGCCATTGTGGATATTACCGAAGGTTTATCCACATGTATGCGATTATAGCTAGACCCCTTTATGCCTTGTTGTCTAATTTTGAGTGGAACGACGAATGGGAGAATTCTTTCAATGAACTGAAGAAACGTTTGTGCAGAGCACCAATACTGACCACTCCTGATTGGAATAAACAATTCCATGTCCATGTGGATGCATCCAATCACGCCATAGGATGTGAGTTAGCACAACCCACAGGTGAAGGAAACTTAGATTTGCCCATAGCATATACTAGTAGACAGCTCACCGCAGCTGAACGAAACTATACCACAATTGAGCGAGAGGGCTTAGGCATGGTTTATGCTGTGAAGAAGTTTAGACACTATTTATTGGCCAACAAGTTCAAGTTTTTCACTAATCATCAAGCTTTGTTATATTTGGTCAATAAACCTTGCAATACAAGACGCTTAGTAAGATGGTTCCTCTTACTAATGGAATATGACTTTGAAGTCGTTGTTAAGAAAGGTAGAACCCACCTCCGGGCAGATCACCTTTCTCGCATTACTTCAGGAGAGTCACCGCAAGGAGTGTCTGATGAACTACCTGATGCTTATTTGTTCAATTTGGAAGTTGTTCCTAAATGGGCAAATAAGTTGGTACCAGTCCTCACCTTCGGACCCGCAAATAAGAATGTGAAAACCTCGCAAGAAGAAATTGTAAAATCACAAAAATATCACATATTGGCAGGAAGCATGTAGAACAAGATACAGAGGGTGTACTCACTTGTTGTGTCGAGGATGACAAACATACTAGCTGGTTGCAACAAGCCCATGAAGTATTTCTAGGAAATCACTATTCTAAACAACGAACATTGCAGAATCTAAAACGTTTAGGAGTGTATTGGCCTAGCATGGACAAAGAAATTCATGAGTGGATTAAGAATTGTCATGTGTGCCAGGAAAAACCCCCAATGGAGCATGCAACCCTTTATCAAGTGTCATTAATTCCAGATTGGAGTGCTCCATTCGTAGAGTTTATGAGGTCGGGAAGATTACCCAAAGAGGCTAGTCTAGCAAGAAGACGAAGCATGGAGCAAGAGGCTCAAGGCTATGCCTTAGTAGGAGACAACCTATATCGAAGAGGCAAAGATGGTTACTTAAGATTGTGTGTTCATGAATCAGACTATTTGAAAGTCTTAGAAACTGCACACAATGGTGTTGCAGGTGGACACTTCGGTCCTGATCGAGTAATCAAGACCATTCTATTCTCAGGACTTTGGTGGCCCACTCTTCATATGGATGTCATACCTATGTGAAGAAATGTGACACATGCCAACGTGCACAATATCCAGTTAGAAAAGACGAGATGCCTTTGAGGCCAATTATGGGAGGGCATGCATTTTCAAAGTGGGGCATAGACTTCATAGGTCCTATTAACCCCCAGCTAGAAACTCCCATGCAGAGTATATTATTGTAGCCACAGATTACCTTACAAAGTGGGTAGAAGTGAAAGCCACAACAAAGAATGATGCTCAAACTACGGCTAAGTTCTTATTCGAGAATGTGTTCACGAGATATAGACTACCAATAGAGTTAGTGAGCGATAGAGGCACACACTTCTTGAATGGGGTCATTGAAAATCTTCTCCACGAATTCTTGGTGATACATAAGAAGTCTGCCCCTTATCACCCACAAGCTAACGGACAAGCCGAGAGCACCAATAAGATCCTCTGTAACGTATTGACAAAACTGGTAAATAATAAACGCTCTGATTGGGACAAACAACTTCATCATGTTGTTTGGGCTTACCGAGTTGCCTACAAAACGGTACTCAATGCCACCCCATTTTAGATGGTCTTTGGACAGAATGCTATTCTACCATTGGACTTCCTCATCCCAGCCTTAAAAGTAGCACAAAAGTATGAGTGGAATGGACATGAATTGTCCTCTAGGATCTTTGATCTAGAACGCTTAGGTGAGACAAGGCTACGCGCGGCGACAGGCATCTATGCTGCAAAGAAAAGACAAAAGGCATACTTTGATGCACACATCAAGGATAAGGGACTGAAAGAGGGAGATCTAGTGTTGGTTTACACACTAAAGCAACATGCCCGTAAGTTGGAAAAAAGAGGATACGGACCCATGATCATTAATAGAATTTCCACTAGTGGTGCAGTTCAGTTGGCCACTCTAGAAGGAGATATCTTGACAAACTATATTAGTGGATGTAGAGTCAAGTTATACCAAGAACCTCTTACAGAGGATATGCTTACGAGACTCAACACTGCTAAGAAGCGAAAAGAAGAGGAGTTAAGGGTGAGGGAAGAAGCACAGGCAGAGGCCAGAGAGCATATTAGGTGAAATAAGTTAAGGCGACTAGGCCTAGATGTCAACTCAAAAGCCCCAAAATATCACATGGATATGTGCCAAAAATCGGGCATAACTACTTCTCAAGTCATTGACCGACGTCCCTTTGTGACCATAGAGATAGGACAAGGAAAGGGTGCAAGGACTGTGAAAGCATTGATTGACTCAGGTGCAGCAAGTAGTGCAGTTAGACTATCCTACTGCCAAAACTTGCAGTTGAACATCAATCCCATAGAAGCTTATCTCATAGGATTGGGAGGTGTGGAAACCCCTTGTTTGGGTGAGGTGGAACTTCCCATCTACCTTCAAGATGTTCCAATGAAGGTCAAAGTGCTAGTGTGTCAAGATGAGAACCTTACAGAACCACTTGTCTTAGGACAAGATTGGATTTATGACAATGCAGTCAACTTGAACCTAAGAAGTCAACTTCTTCAAGTTTGGGTCCAGGGACAATGCTTTACATTAGAACTAGAAAATGGCATGCTCACAAATCCAGATGTCACATCTTGTAGTTCCCCTAGGACTAATCTTAGCAAAAGAGATGTTGTATGCGTCAAAAGCTCTATGTTGCAGGAGAACTCAATCATGGAAGAACAGGCTCAAAGACAAGTGGACTCCTCCTCTGGTGCAAGGACTAATGCCGCCACTACAACTCAACCAACAAGGCAAGCACAACGGAACAGGACAACTGCTATATCAAATAGAAAATGGGATTTCCAAAGGAAAGTAGTGCCGGGCATGAATCAGATCTGGGTACGAAAAGGAGAGCAACCACCGGCCTTAACCCCATAATTCCCCTCCAGGGACCCCCACCAGGCCAGAAGACAACTGAAGAAGCTAGGACAAACTCAACCACAAGATATCCGGCAAGTTTGGGTGCCTAAGAAATTAACTGCAGCTCAACAAGGACAATTGCAAATATGGGTACCCAAGAAGCTCTTACATACACAACAATCTATGCTCTCCCACATGAGAAAAGTCGCAACAAAGAAGCCAAGGCGGAGCAAGGGTCAGAACCAAACACCAAGACTAAAACCAGATCAACTCGCCTCTTCAACAAGGGTTAGAAGACTAGCCACAAGGGTATGGGTATGGAAGCCAAAGGAACTAGTAGCCCCCACAAAACCAAGGAACCAACCACGTGGGATACAAAATTTAAGAAACCATCCAAAGATGAAGATGCCTGAAGTGATCCTACAGTGCCAAATGCTGTTCTAAGATGGACCCCAATAAGGAGGATTACATCATTTCAAGATCCAATGGATACCTCCACCAAAGCCGACATCAACATCTACAAGAAACATCGAAAGCCTCAACGAGCGACAACCATGTGCTTCTTGCACAACCCTATCTTTTGCACCATTCAGGTTATGCATTTCCAAAGTATGCATTAATATAGGGCCACATTACACGGCCGTGCATAGACACATTTGAAAGTCCCATGCACAAGAGCACATTGACATATGTCAATCATTTTTTTCTGATACTAACATCTGTCTTCTTGTTTGGTGATATTGTTCCTTAAAAAAAAAAGGGGAGAGAGAGAGAGAGAAAGAACTTGTTCCCAGGTTTGGCTCATGAAACATGAATGAGTCATGCTTAGTTGAAGGTGGAGTTGTTGATTACTGGGCATTTATCAGTTTGGATAGAAGTGTGCTCGGCTAGCAGATGATATAATTTCTGCCTTATCTGGTAGATGTCAAGAACTTTGCATGAACATGGCATCCACAACTATTGTTTCCCCTTACCATGCTAGGAGGGAAGAGCTTGAAGTTCCACAACTTGAGCGATGCTTCACTACTGTATGTACGAGAGCATCCAAGGAGATATCTGCAAGAGGTAGTTCGGGTACACTGCAAATCCTTGTATGTATACTGGGTGAGAAGACTCATGCTTATGGTGAGCTAAAGAGAACAATGTGAAACTAAGCTTGGTGTAGTTACCCAATGTTGTTTGTCAAGAAATATAAAGAAATTCAATTCTCAGTATTTGGCAAATGTTGCTTTGAAAAGAGGAAACAGACCAGGCACTCAAAGGATTTTTCATCAGTGGCCCCTCAACATGGACATTCATCGACAATGTTCCATCACAAATGTCAGGTTTGCAACACGTAGGGATACACATCAATCGACCTTTCACCATGGTAAATATCTTCACTTTGGCAGCACCATAACCATGATAGATTAGGAAACCTCTTCGTCGGCATACCCTTGAGCACTTAGCTCAAGACCCCAATTTTTGCACCATACTTCCTCCAATGCATTTTTCCAAGTAAGCATGCATCGGGCTACATTACAAGGCCGTGCACAAGGCGCATATTTTACTCAACCCATGCACGAACACACTTACCCATCATTCATTATGGGTTACGAGTACGGGGCATGAGCTACATAGGAATATCATCTTTGGAAGATTTGGAGGACATCAATGGAGGCCCACCATGCACAATCATGTTGGAATCCAAGGAAGGAGCGCATACCAAGGGACAACAACTTCCAAAGGCTTTTAGTGACAAATGAAGAACCGGACAACCAACCCTGCCACATTTGGAAGGTAGACGGCTCTTGTTCCTACCAAACAGACACTACCTCTCAAAGAACTACATGGAACAACCATTACAACAAGGGTCTGTCAGGGACGACAGACTCAAGAGGGGGGAGAGTGTTGAAGCTAAAGGTCAAGGACAAAGCACAGGAGCACATTAAAGAGGTGGACACACAAGAAGAAGGAGCAAGTAGGGAGCTCCAAGAAGTGTATGTCAAATTTTCAGAAGAAATCCCTACGAAAATAGTGATTTTCATCACTAAAAACCATTGTAAATACCATTTTCTATTTTTATAACTCCATTTTGTTAAAGCCAAGGATTCCTCGAGCTTGAGGAGTATTAGAAGTACCATCGTACCAATTTTCATAATTTTTAGACTTCGTTTGAGCCCTCAAATAAGCCCTGGAAGCTAATTTTTAACTAGGCCGGACACTAGGTCTGGACAAGGCCAAAACTACTCAAAAAACTATAAAAAGAGCTAGAGAGCCCTTTTTTGGGGTTAGCTTGTTAGAGAATAGAGCTTTTGTAAGAGAACTCATTGGCAATCAAAGCTTTCCATTGTTCCTCTCTTTGATCTTACCTTGTGCGCGTGTGTGTGTATGTGTGTGCACGTTTGTGTGCTTTCACTCATGCACTTGTGCCTTCACTTGCTCGTGGTCTTCATACCAGTCCTCACGTTTCCGCAGATTGACAAGTAAAGGAGGTGGTGCTTGCGCTTGAGCTACACTAGTCGTTGCTCCTTAGCAGCCTTCAATAGTTCACAATCTCTCAAAAGTGCTCTAACGAATCACACCAAGGACACCTACGAGGGCCACACACAAAATCATTTTGATTTTGAGGATTTTGATTAACTTGTGGTGGGAAATTTTGAAATTGAGTATTTTGTTGATAAGGTATTGCTTGAACAAGATAATTAGGATTTTGATAAGGTAATTGATGTATTTGAGGAGCTTGGGGAGCAACATGTGGTACTTGAGGTGCAAGAGGAGCTTCCATAGTATACGGTTGATGATTTTGAAAATTTTGATTTTGAGGATTTTGAAAAGCTATTTGAGAAGCTTGAGGATACATGTTTTGATACATTTGAGGATTTTGCACATGAGGATGAGGATTTTGCATTGAAGGATTATGCATTGGAGGAACTTGATATGCTTGAGTAGGAGCTACTTGTGGATTTTGATTGATAGCTATAACATGTTGATTAGGCTCTTGAAAAGACATTGGGTTCATTTGATTTTGGAAAGTTTTGGTGTAAAAAAGCATCTATAGTCTTGGCCAAATTGGATTGTGTAGCAATAAGACTTTCCATTTGCTTAGTGAGAATTTTCACTTGAGATTGTTCAACTACACTTTTATTTGGCTCTACTTTAAAACCTTGAGTAGGCTCCATCATTTGAGGAATAGGAGTAGAGTCAAAAAGCATAGCATGGGATTGTTCTCTAACTTGCTCCTTAGTTTGTGGAAGGCTAGCTTGAGGAAGACTATTTTGCTCATAAAGCATGGATTTTCTTTGATGTCTATGGGCTACATCCTCTACTACTTTACGCACTTTTTTTGTCAGTAAGACCATAGTGCTTATCCGGCTCTTCTAATTGCCGTTCAACTTCCCTACGAGTTTTAGGATGAAGAAGCTTAATAAAATTGATCACAAGATCAGGTTCCAAAGTTATCTTATCCTCATCAGGAAGTTGTTCATAGTGTCTAATATACTCACTTTGTAAATGAGTAATAGAGCTACTAGGCTTTGGGGAATTGACCCATCGTAGAAATCCATCTCGATTATGTTGGCTATAATCTTCAAGATAGAATTCTTTGAGCATCTCCTTTCTAAAATCACTCCAAGGAAGACTATCATATTGAGTGACACGGTTAATGATAGAGCTATCAACAATTCGTTCAAAGAATGATATCAAAAGATCTTCAAGAAGACCAAAAATCATAGTTTGCTCTTCAAACAAATCTAAGTAGCTTGTAATGTTGATGCCATTGAATTTTCCCTTCTCTCTCAACATAGTAGAGACTATTCTTTGGCCTTGTTTCTCAACAATAAGGGATTTGAATCCTTCCTCCATCTTATGTGAATAAGCAAGTGATGCACGATGTTCTAGATCTCTCACAAATGCATTTACTTCACGACGAAGATGTGCACAATATTGTGAGAAATCCAGTGCAACGCTCAAGAATGATGATGATGATATGATGAGGATGAGAAATATGAAACAAAAAATATGGATCACAACATCCCAACAAGATCAGAAGCAAATGCCAAAAAGCGTTTCACATTGGGTTCAAATGTGGAGGTGATCACAATCCGGGTGGATCGGGTCCAGTCGTGTCACACCCGGAGTGTATGAAGCTAGTGAGTGTCGGAAGGTTTATGTATTAAAGAATGTGAAGATGAAGATGAAGTTGGGTATAGGGAGAAGAGATTTCATTATTTGATTAGAGAAAGGGGAACATATGAACACAAGATAATCGCATGAACATGAATGATGAGGACAAAAGAAACCATTCACATGAATCAATTTAGAAAGGAAGAATGGTCCAAAAATATGGAGCTTCTTAAACACTTTCCAAATTCAATTCACATTCATAGGTTATTTTGAATGGAATGAATGCATGATGAGAAAAAAAACTAAAACCACACACATGAATCAGTCTCGAAAGGAAGAATGGTCCAAGAATGGAGCTTCTTATACACTTTCGAAACTAAAACATATGTATGGGTGTTTGTGGGTGGTATGAATGCACGTGGGTCATGATTTATGAATGAAAAGAAAATTATTCTCTCAAATTTAATAGATCATAGGAAGTCTAAAAATTGAATCTAGGAACTATGCTCTTACTAGCCCACCTTGGATCCTCACACGCTCAACTGAGGGTGATCGTCTCAAGGAAACCATGTGCTAGCAAGGGTCCTATGGATGCCTAACAATGATGCTCTAGGAGTTTGGAGGGGGGTTTATATAGTTTTTTGAATGAATTTGGGCCCTTGGATCTAGAGAAATCAACTCTCAACCCTAAGATCAGCTTCTTTTGATTACAACCATTGGATTTATTAAATGGATGGTTAGGATTGGTTCTTTATATGGTATCTAGGGAAAAGGGGAGGAAAATAGGTGCCTTCATACTCCACCATTGGATCTGGGGTCAATTTGGATAAGATAAGCCACTATTTTTGGAGAAACTTTGCATTATTGATCTTTGATCATCAAAAAAGGCTTATCCGGTGAAAAAACTCGTGGATCCTCCTTGCTTTATGCTTTAGTGCATCTCCACCCTTGAATATGAGCTCATCTTGACCGTACAACATGGTCCAATCATTGTTTGCCATGTGGCAGCCCTTCAAGCCTTCAATTTTCTTATTCTAGGAAACTGCAGTGACCTTGAAAACTGGATTTTGTGCTCTTTGACCCTTCAAATACCCTTTGATGAAGATAAAAATTTATAGGGCTATGTTTTCAAAGGCCATTTTGAGGAATATGCAGAAAAAACTCTCATCTGAATCTCCCTTGTATAAGTTTGACTACATTTGGAAGCTTGCAAGGTGGCATTAAGGTCTCTAGGAAGCTCTGATACCCTTGAAAATTTGTACAAATATGTAGGCTCATATTTCTTTATACATGCCAAACCATATGGCTAACAAAAATTCCTATGCAAGATTTTGTAGGGTCTAAGTGGAAAAATTACATTTTTTACAAAATGCACATGGCATATCAATGTGCTAGAAAATCCATTTTCATGTGAATTCGGGCTATAGACTGCCTTTGATAGGCTTTACAAGTATATGAATTTTCATGTGATTTGGAGACATTGAAATTTTTGCCCTAATTTCCAAAGTTTGATCAGCTTTGACCTCTACCCTGGATTTGCTCGATTTATTCAAAAGTTTGCATGTGAACTCCCTTTGACATCCTTGATGCATCTTGGACTTCTCAGGGAATTCTGGCTACCTTCACCGAATGTGTTTCCTATAGGCCTTCATGAGTGAGAGAGGAGAGAAAATCTCGACGACAATGCTCTGCCCAAAAAAAACCCGAGTACATGTGACATGTATGACAGGCAATGAAAACATGATTTGATAAAGCAAAACATACTGTCAAACACAAAAGACATGAGAAAAATGAATCATGAACCATGTACAAAGAAATGAAACACTTTGACATGATATTTATAAACAACAACTAAAACACGTGTATATGTGTGTATGCCTATGTATATACATGTGTATGTGTATATGTATTATGTGTGTATATTTGTATATGTGTAAATATTTGTATGCATGTGTAAAAACCCTAATCCTGAAGACCTAGACCTGAAACATGTGTATGTGTGTATGCTTGTGTATATATATGTGTATATGTATATATATTATGTGTGTATATGTGTATATGTGTATATATGTGTATGCATATGTAAAAACCCTAAAATCCTAATCCTAAAGAACTAGACCTAAAAAATATATATCTGTGCATGTATGGGTATATACATGTTTATGTGTATATGTATTCTGTGTGTATATGTGTATATATGTGTATGCATGTGTAATAACCCTAAAAACCTAATCCTAATGAGCTAGACTTAAAACATGTTTACGTGTGTATGCATGTGTATATACGTGTATGTGTATATGTATTATGTGTATATATGTGTATATATGTATATATGTGTGTGCATGTGTAAAAACCCTAAAACCCTAATCCTTAAGACCTAGACCTAAAACATGTGTATGTGTGTATGCTTGTGTATATATATGTGTATGTGTATATGTATTATGTGTGTATATGTGTATATATGTGTATGCATGTGTATGTGTATATGTGTTGTGTGTGTATAGTGTATGCATGTGTCAAAACCCTAAAACCCTAATCCTATGCATGTGTATATGTATTATGCATGTATATGTGTGTATGTGTGTATGCATGTGTGTATGTATGTAAAAACCCTAAAAACCTAATTCTAAAGACCTATGCCTAAATCATGTATATGTGTATATGTGGCTATGCATATATATATATATATATATATATATATATATATATATATATATATATATATATATATATATATATATATATATATATATGTGTGTGTGTGTGTGTGTGTGTGTGTGTGTGTGTGTGTATGTGTGTGTGTGTGTGCATGTGTGTATGTATGTATGTAAATGATAAAAACCCTAATCCTAAAAACCTAACTCTAAACATGTATATGTGTGTATGTGTGTGTATGCATATGTGTATCTATGTAAAAACCCTAAAACCCTAATCCCAAAGGCTTAGACCCTATGTGTGTATGCATGTGTATATATATGTGCATGTGTATATGTATTATCTATTTATATGTGTATATGTGTGTATGCATGTGTGTATATATGTAAAAGCCAAAAACCCTAACCCTAAAACATGCATATGTGTGTATGTATATGTCATGTGTGTGTATGTGTATGTGTGTATGCATGTATGTGTGTATATATATATATATATATATATATATATATATATATATATATATATATATATATATATATATATATATATATATATATATATATATATATATATATATATATATATATATATATATATATATATATATATACATATATATATGTGTGTGTGTGTGTGTGTGTGTATGTAAACACCCTAAAACCGTAATCCTAAAGACCTAGACATAAAACATGCATATGTGTGTATGTGGGCATGCATGTGTATATATATATATGTGTATGTGTATATGTGTGTATATGTGTGTATGCATGTGTGTATGTAGGTAAAAACCAAAAATCATAATCCTAAAAAGCTAACCCTAAAACATGTATATGTGTGTATGTATATGTGATGTGTGTGTATGTGTATGTTTGTATGCATGTGTATATGTGTGCATGTGTGTATGTATTATGTGTATATGTGTAAAAGTCAAAAACCTTAATCCTAAAACCCTAACCCTAAAACATGTATATGTGATGTGTGTGTATATATATGTGCATGTATGCATGTGTGTGAGTGTGTGTATATATATATATATATATATATATATATATATATATATATATATATATATATATATATATATATATATATATATATATATATATATATATATATATATATATATATATATATATGTGTGTGTGTGTGTGTGTGTGTGTGTGTGTGTGTGTGTGTGTGCATGTGAGAATGTATGTAAAAACCCTAAATTTCTAATCCTAAAGACCTAGACCTAAAAGATGTATGCGTGTATGTGGGTATGCATGTGTATATATATTTGTATATATGTGAGTATATCTGTATATGTATGTATGCATGCATGTATGTAGGTAAAACCAAAAGCCCTAATCCTAAGAACCTAACCTTAAAACATGTATATGTGTATGTATATGTGAATTGTGTGTATGTGTATTTGTGTGTATGCATGTGTACATGTGTGCATGTGTACATGTGTGCATGTGTACATGTGTGCATGTGTACATGTGTGCATGTGTGTATATATATGTGTGTATGTGTGTATGTGTATATGTGTGTATGTGTATATGTATGTATGTGTATGTGTATATGTGTATATGTGTATATGTGTATATGTGTATATGTGTGTATGTGTATGTGTATGTGTATGTGTATGTGTATGTGTATGTGTATGTGTATGTGTATGTATATGTGTATGTGTATGTATATGTGTATGTGTATGTGTGTCTATGTGTGTGCACATGTGTGTCTCTTTTGTGTGTGTATATATGCATGTAATTATATGTGTGTCCATATGTGTATGTATGTGCATGTATGTATGTATGTATGTGTTTGCATGCATGCATGTATATGTGTGTGTATATGTATATGTGTGTATGTAGGTATGTGTGTGCATGCATGTATATATATGTGTGTGTATGTATGTATGCATATGCATGTGTGTCTCTTATGTGTGTATGCATGTGAGAGTATATGTGTATGCATATGTGTATGTATGTGTGTGTATCCATGTGCATGTATGTGTATGCATGTGAGAGAGTATGTATATGCATATGTATGTGTATGCATATGTGTATGTATGTGTGTGTACGCAAGTGTGTGCATGTATGTGTGTGTGTATATGTATGTATGCATATGCATATGCATATGTGTATGTAATATGTATGCATGTGTGTGTATGTATCTCTATGTCTCTCTCTTTCTTGCTATCTATATCTCTCTCTTAATCTCTCTCTCTCTTTCATCTCTCTCTCTCTCTATCTCCCCTCTCTCTCTCTCCCCCTCTCTCTCTCCCCTCTCTCTCTCCCCTCTCTCTCTCTTCCATCTCTCTCTCTATTTATAATAAAGAACAAAACAATCACTTACATCGATGTAATTCTTTGGATCGCTCTCGTCAAATCCCAATCGACATCGTCTCTCATCAAATTCCAAAGAAGTGATGCCAAAAAGCTCCTACAGAACAAAAGAAAAGAGAAGACATAGAGAAAAAGAGAGAGTGAAAGTATATGCACATCACTTACCAAGATGCGATAGAGAGAGAGAGAGAGAAAGAGATGTGTGTGTAGGGAGAGAGAGATCTCAGATATGTGTGTGTGTGTGTGCACAAGACAACCACAATGCAGGTAGACGAGCATAATGTACGTGTGCAAACTCAAAAATAGTAGTACACAATTCAAAATAGAAGAGAGTGTTGACTTTTCGCTCTTGGGGTATTAAAACTGGTGTCGGTATAAGCGTCAGTATACGTGTCGGTATATGTGTCGGTAATTTACCGATGCATATACAAATGCTTATACCGATGCATATACCAATGCATATACCGACACTTATACCGATGCCGATTAACGTCAGTATGGCTTGCGTGGTCATCCTAGACAATTTCAATGGTCATACTGACGTCGGGGATGACCGTCGATATGGGTAGCATCGGTATGCCCCCCATATGTTGTAGTGTTGTCGTATACTCATGATTGATTGCAATATTGATATGGAACTTATCACACAAAGTTCGGTTGGATGAAAGTTCAGTGAAAGTGTTTGGATTGAGGTTCTCCATGATGAAAGTGTCTAGAATTATGAGGAAGAGAGATGGAGGTGTGCTATGGAGAGTAGAGTAAAAAAATGTAGAACATCCTAAACACGCATTATATAGGTCACAGAACAAGAGGAAAAACTTCAAAATTGGTGAAGGCCCGATAGGCACAAACTTTGAGGCATATCACTTTTCATGATTTTCACATGAAATTCCTCTCTCTTCCATAATTAACATATTTGCATGAGATACATTTTAAATGAATCTACATGAAATTTTTAAAAGAATTTGACAACATTAATCTAGATTAACCACAACTAATAGAAATCCTTATGCAACCAAACATCAACAAAAATAGAGATTACACCAATGTAAAGAAATAAAGATCGCAATCCATTTCGTTGAGACTAACAACATGACAATTAAAACAAAATTTCATTCATAAAAATCACATAAAATGAATGTTACAATCATCCAAGATTGATTGTATAATAAAATGTTTCCATTTTGCACCACAAGTGACTTCCTTTTCACTTAAACAATGCAAAACGGAAAAACATACAAGGAAATAGTCGATTAATTTGATACCTAGTCACCATCCATGTGCACACAAAAACATCCATCGTTTTTCTTAAGAGAAGAATGCTCCTACTATCAATGCCTTTAGCGGAAAGGTTAACATATGACCCTATAGGTTTGTATTACTTTGACTCAGGTTTAATATTCCATCTAATAATTGAGTAAGAATAAAAATTTAGAGGCACGAATCAAACCTACTACAAGATGAGTGCTTTCTTCTACCAAAGAGAGGAGTTTAATCAACTATTTGCGGGATCAATCAAAGGCTGCAAATACGATTTATTAGTAAGCGAATTAAAATATAAAGTGTGTTTTTTGTTTTACAAACAAATTGCTGCAAGTACTTCGATGTCATGTAAAAAAACTGTTTGTACAGGGTTTCTCATTACCTTTTTTTCCATAGATAGCTAAAAAAGGGTGAGATAGGTAAAACAGAGGAAAAGAAGAAAGCTTAGTCTTATTGTAATTTTGAGTGGACCCAAGTTCATTGTTCTTATGCCAAGGCCTTTTTCTGAGGAAAACATTATTAATACTTCAATGCTCTGAGACTCATAAAACTATTAACAGCAATTTTAATCAGATTAAAGTCCAAAATGAAATGGTTACTAATTAGGTACCTTACTACCCATGTGTTCTAAACAACTCCAGGATAATATATAGTACCGTGGGTACCAACCCTATGTATGGTCCATAACTGCTACTAAGGATGAGTTTCTTCAGTATCTCAAAAGCTTCCTACACATAGAACTGCTAATAATTTAGTTTCAATGAGAACATCAAAAGGCATTGTGTTACTATGCTTCCCGATATATGCATGAAAATTCCAATCGCAATAAATACTATCTACATCATGCATTGGAAAACAACTAGAAGCAAGTGTTATTGGGTGAAGTCATGGGTTGTTCCTCAAAACTGTGGAATGCTATAAGAGATGAGACCCTCTAGAAGATCTGGAAAAAGAGGTGTGTGACCCATTTTGGTAGCCTTCCTAAAGAATGGTCGATCAAAAAATCACTTTTCCTTTTAGGCAAAAGAGTTTCCAATTGTAAGAAGCCCCTACCTTTTAGGCATCATATAATGTTTTTCCTTGAGTGCAACAAGATTAAAAGAAAGTGAGCCCCCATGAGGGGGACAAAAGGATTATCAACCTTCTTTGTAATGTCTTCTAGAAAATTTTAAGCTACCTCTACTTTGTGGGATTCAGGGGGGTCCCATGAGAGCTATGCATGTTCACTTGTACAATTGTTCTTTCTATTAATTAAAGTTTGGGAGAGTAGGTTGTTGCCAAACTTCCTTTTGAAAAAAAAACGTATACAATTCAAGCATGTTTGGAGACATGGATATGGTGGGAGTCTTGGGAGACATGGATAAGCTGGCATGTTCGAAGACATTGATAAACTAGCAACCTCTGAGGTATGGGGCAAGGGTTTGTTGGAGTTAGACATCTACGGAAGCACGTGAATAGCACAAGGAAGAAGAAGAAGGAGCTTGGAGCACAACACACAATACTGAATGTATTACCACTAGAATGTACAAAGATAAGCAGCATGTTAGGGCAATAGGCGTATATACAAGCCAAGGGAAAAAAACCTCATAAAGAGAGAAAAAGTGCCCCTGCAGTCCTAGAGTGTTCACACATAACTACCTAAATATATCAACAAATCCCCCTGGGAGTGATGCGGTGAACAAGGAGCTTGCACTCAATCACTCCACAAAAGGAAGTAAGCCCAAAGCTTTGCGAAAAGCTTCAAACTTCTCCCTAGGCAGAGCCTTCATGAAAAGGTATGCAATGTTCTCTTGCGTGGGCACATATGCCAAGCTGATCTCCCCAGTAGAGAACCTCTCCCTGACATAATGATAATGCACCTCAATGTGCTTAGTGCGAACATGGAACACAGGGTTCCTCACAATTGCCAATGTGCTCTATCTGTCAGTGAAGATGGTGGTGGCAAAAGACTGACCAACACCCAAATCAGCCATAAGGCGTCCGAGCCACAGACACTCAACAGTAGCTATGAAAGCTGCCCTATACTTAGCCTCACAACTGGAAGTGGCCATAGTAGGTTTCTTCTTTCTCAACCAAGATATACATGAGCTACCAAGCATGAAGCAAAAGCCACTAGTGGACACATGAGTGTCATAACAACCAACCCAGTTAGAGTCAAAAAAAGCATGCAAATCTGGCGGTAGTGATCCCCCCTTGGGATAAAACAACCCAAATAGCCGAGTACCACTCAAGTAACGAAAGATGCACTTAACCGTCTGCCAATGCTTGACACCTGGGCAATGCATAAACCTACTCATCTGTGAGACAAAAAACTGAATATCTGGCTGAGTAATGCATAAGTAAATCAAGCTTCCAACAGCCTGCTGATAGAGAACAGCATCAAATGCATCTCGAGCATCCTGAAGACTCAATCGTAAATCTATCTCCGTAGGAGTGGCAATAGGCTTACAATCTTCAAGGCCGAAATGCTGCAATAATGTGTCAATATATTTTGTTTGACACAAAGCCATTCCACCATCAACGTGCATAAACTGAATGCCCAAATAGTGATGCAAATGCCCCAAATCAGACAACTCAAATGAGGCATGTAAATCAGCCTTAAAATCAGCAATATGCCTCTCATGAGGACCAGTGAGCAGCATGTCATCAACATAAATCACAATGATCAGAAGTACATTATTAGCACGCTTAACATATAAGGTGCTTTTAGTTGGATTGTTCCCAAAACCATGTGCAATCAGATAGGCATGTATCTTTTCATACCAAGCATGTGGTACTTGCTTTAAGCCATATAATGCCTTCTTTAACCTGCACACCTGGTTCTCATGCCCTTTCTGCACAAAGCCACGGGGCTGAAAAATATACACTTCTTCATGCAAGTTGCCATTCAGAAATGTTGTTTTGATATCCAACTGATGTACATTCCAACCACGATGAGCTACAAGTGCACAGATGCTAGGAACAGTAGTCATTCGACAAGTAGATGCAAAGATCTCATCAAAATCAATGCCTCTTTCTTGCACATAACCCTTTGCAACAAGCCTAGCCTTATACCTGTCAACTGTACCATCAGGCTTACGCTTTAGCTTGTATACCCACTTAGTCCCAATGGCCTTCTTGCTAGGAGGCAAGTCACATAAAGGCCAAGTACCATTCTTCATTATAGCATCATATTCAGATTGCATAGTAGCCATCCAATTTTCTGAATTTTGTGCTTCATCAACCAAAATAGGCTCATTCTCATCACAGAGATTAGATGCAGCCATAGCATAGCAATCTGATGCAAAAGAGGAACTATGAGAGCCTGAACGAGTATGATATGACAAAGGTGCATCTAATTTGCTATCATGCAAAGTCTGCACCAGCCATTTTGGCATAGTTTTTGCCTGCTCAATATCAGCTCTCTCATCAACAAGTGCATCATGTATATCTGCATTAGAAATGGAATGATCTGCATCATTACATGAAACTTGCAAAGGCTGAGATTAGCCAAAAATGTATTAAAATTAGAAGACATATATTCCCTCCCTCGACCAAAACGGATGCCTGGAAAAATCATCGATGAAAGTCACGAAGTAAAGATAATTTCCAAAAGAAGGTGTCTGCATAGGATCACAAACATCACTATGTACAAGCTGCAATTTTTGAGTAGCCCGAACTGAACCAACTTTTGGAAAGGAGGAAAGCTTCATTTTGCCCAGAATACAGCCTTCACAAACATGTTTTCTAGGTACCTCAAGTTTGGGCAAGGAGGACACCATTTCAGATTTCTGCAGGTGTAGAATCTAGCAAAATTCAGATGACCAAAGCATGCATGGCAAAGCTTTGCATCTCACATAGCCTGAGAATCATGTACTGCACATGCCAAATCATTTACAGATCTTCCATAGTCTATGATCTTATACAGCCCATGACATAAAATTCCAGAAGCAATAATCACGTCTCCATTTGACAGATCATGAACTGTACATCTTTCATCAACAAATTTCACAACCAAGCCAATCTTGGCTAATGCAGAAACTGACAACATATTTTTCTTTATCCCTAGCACAAACAAAGCATCTGACAAAGTGAAACAACTACCATCCGCAGTAGTCAAAATGATCTTACCAACTCCCATAATAGGATAAGAGGAGTTGTTGGCGCATGCAACAGTATTCCTTGTAGGGGCAGGCTCGAGTGAAGAGAAGAAACTACACTGCAAGGTAATATGTTTGGTCACCCCATTGTCAAAGTACCAAATATCTGAGTCTACTGCAGACATGCACTGCTCATGAGAAGATGGGTCAAAACTGCAAACAGTAGTAAACACCCATTCTTATTCCTGCACAAGATTAGCAGACTCAATTTTTGGTGTAGAGGCCTCTACAACAACCATTCCAACCTCTTTCTTCTTTGCCTCTTTAGCAGCCAATTTTGGACAGTTCTTTATGATATGATCATTTCATTTACAGTACTTGCAAAACAATTTCTGCTTTTCTGATTTCTTATCATCTTTGTCTTCCCTCTTCGATTGTGTAGAATTAGCAAATTTTTTCTTACTACTTGAAGAGCTTCATTTTCCTTTGCCTTTCTGACTAGCCAGGAAATATTGATCTGCAACACGCATAATGGACCTGTTCTGCCTGGACTGATCATCCTGCAACAGAACAGAGTCAAACTCCTCAAATGACAAGGCATTTGGATTGCCTTTCATCATCATCCGAAGAGTAGAAGCAAAACTTTGATATGAATCAGGAAGACCATTCAGAACGGTCTGCATAAGTGAGCTATCTGGTATAACCTCATCAACAAAAATCAACTGTTCCTTCAAGTCTTTGATCTTTGTTAGAAAATTGTCCATAAAATCACCTTCATTCATGTGCTCACTCTCCAACTATTTTCAGAGGTAAGCAACACGAGCCTCATTTCTAGCTTGGTACAATGTGGTAAGTGTATCCCAAGCATCCTTAGCTGTTCTGCAAGAGCGAATGTGAGGAATAATGGCACATTTGACAGACAAAGCTATCAATGCATGTGCATGGCCATTTCTGCCATCCCAACGAATTTTCTCTACAGTAGGTGTAGCAAAAACCACAGCACGAACAGGAATATGCAGAATATCATCATCTTCAACACCTTCTGCATCAGCTTTAGTACCTGCAGTTGTAACAGTTGCAGGTGTGATAGGACATTTTTCAACACCATGCACAATGTTCCACAGTCCTTAACAACCAATACATGTCGCATCATATAAGCCCATAATGGGTAGTTGGTATCATCCAACTTATCCTCAACAGCCAACATACGGAATACATCACTGCTTTCAGCCATGGCGAGTGACTAAAATACCTTGATGTAGAAAATTGACTATATCTCAAAAAATTGAACAGAACTGCTCAGACAAATTCTGCTAAACCTATATCTGACTTCGAGACGCTTATACTGGCGAACCGAAACTTGTATATACCTTTGGCACAAAAAGACAAAATAACCTGTGCAAGCGCTACGATAGTGCGTTCGGAAGCCGAAACAAGCTCAGATCGCGATTTCGGCACCACAAAGCAAAGCCATTTTAATCTCGAAAACATGCTGAGTATGCTCACCAAAATTCGTGCGATTTTGAGACTGCAATCGGAGGAGTGTCCACGATGCCCTAGATGAAGTGGCAACCTGCTCTAATACCAATTGTTGGAGTTAGACGTCTGCAGAAGCACGCGAACAACACAAGGAAGAAGAAGAAGCTTGGAGCACAACACACAATACTGAATGTATTACCACTAGAATGTACAAAGATAAGTAGCTTGTTAGGGCAATAGGCGTATATACAAGCGGGGGGAAAAAAACCTCCTAAAGAGGGGAAAAAGTGCCCCGACGATCCTAGAGTGTTCACACACATCACTACCTAAATAAATCAACAGGGTTCTATCCTTGTGAGCTATGTTGTGAATGTCTCATTACAAATTGGGAAAGATCCTTAACAATTGGGAATCATGATATGTTGGCTTTAGGATTTGTGGGCTTCATTCTTGGTGCACCATATGTTGCAACCTCTATGCCAGTTCAACCTCATTTTTGTCCTTCAGGTCCACCTAAGCCAGTTTTTTTGTTGGGCCTTAGGGTTGTCCCTTCCCTAAATCTACTCTAGTGAGCCTTCACGCTCTTTAATCCGAGTCGGTTTTTTAACCCCTAATTTATGGGAAATGAGTAGACCATGGGTAATAAACCCACATTCACTTGTAATGAATGAAGCAATGAACATTCAAATCACAGAAACTCACTTAGATGGAGAAGCATTGGTCAAGAATCCAAAGAAAGAAAAAGTAGAGGAAACAGCGGAGGAGCCCGAACCCTTCACACCAATCAGGGTGGTAGCGGAGCCATCTCCTTTGGATGTCACTTTTCAAAGCAGTGCTACAAAATCGACCACAAATGAAGATACGAGAAGAGAGAGAGAAGTGCACCTTCAAATAAGACAACCACACAACGAAACCATACATGTGGAACAAGGAAGAGACGTACGAACAGGGGAAGAGCCAAGCATCCCCAAAACACGGCTAAATGTGGATGTGGCTCAATTAAAGCCTATTATCAAGCAAATGATACAAACAGCTATGAACACTCAATACTTAATGCTACAACAAGGTTATGCAAGAGAGAATCCAATTCTAGGTAATAAGTAAAAAGTTATCTGCATAGTTAATTCAAGCTCAACAGGCACTCTCATCCAAGGAAGCAGAAGCCAAAGAAGCCAAGAACAAATGCAACATGCTAGCGATGGGGAACCAGTAGCTTCGAGATCAACTTAGCCATCAAAATGACAGACAAAATTTTGAGTATGCTACTTACACTACTAAAGGTATTTCAGCACGCGAAATATATCTTTTTGAATTTCAGTGGAATTAACCAGGGATTAGATGCACTAGTTTTTTATTTATCTACTATCCTTATTCGCTTAACGCTCATGGCCATATACTCCAGACTTATGTTTTTGCCGAGTCCATATATGCAAACATTCGAAGAGGCATTCTTTACAAGATTTTTTGAAATGGACTCAGAGATCTTTGAAAAATATCTTCTAACTTAAATGCGCGACTCGTGGCCTACGAATTAAGCTTTTTTGCAGACCATAGATAGGCACCAAATGACGGACTAAAGTCAAGCCAATGGAAGGAAGTGATGATATGTCAAGCATATTCACTTAACCTTAGAGAGCAGAACGTCATACAAACATATGCACGTCGCCACAAAAAGCCTGTCGGAGACGGCAGCGTTCAGGAGGAGGGACCTATTCATGCTCATGGTGTGTGTGCATCGTGGGGTGTGTGTGTGTGTGTGTGTGTGTGTGTGTGTGTGTGTGTGTGTGTGTATATATATATATATATATATATATATATATATATATATATATATATATATATATATATATGTGTGTGTATTAATTTGTAGTTTTATGCCCACTATTGGGCACCGATGACATTAGTGGGGATGTCATAGTATTGAGTCGATACTATGCATAGGGAAATTGATACATACACTTCATCATGCAAATCATCATTTATAAATGTAGATTTAATGTTCAATTGATGTACATTCCAACCATTATGAGAAGCAAGTACATAGATGCTAGGAACGGTTATTATGCAACATGTAGGACTAAGGGTCTCATCGAAACCAATGCCCTTCTCTTGAGCATAATTTTTTGCTACAAGCTCAATCTTATAAGGATCAATTGTTCCATCATGCCAATGTCCTTTATGTCAAGAGGCAAATCACATAAAGACCAAGTATGTTCTTCATAAAGGAATGATATTTTTATTGCATAGAAGCTATCCAATTTTTTGAACCATGTGCTTAATCAAAAGAGACAAGCTCACTCTCATCACAAAGACTAGAAATAGTTGCTACATAACAATTTGATGCAAAAGAAGTGTATTTTTTGTAATTCTTTCCATCTGTTTGCATTTTGTGCTAGGCTTCATTATGGTTGTGTTTGGACATCACTTACAGAAGTGATAGAAACTTATTTCAAAGAGCTTCTTGTGAGTTCATGCTCATGGTGTGTGTGTGTGTTGTGGGGTGTGTGTGAGCATATATTCATTTGTAGTTTTATACCCACTATTGGGCACATATGACATTGGTGGGGATGTCATAGTATTGATCCGATACTATGCATAGGGGAGTTGATACATAAACTTCATCATGCAAATCATCATTTAGAAATGTAGATTTAACGTTCGGCTGATGTACATTCCAACCATTATGAGCTACAAGTACATAGATGCTAGGAGCGATTATCATGCAACATGTGGGAGTAAAGGTCTCATCAAAACCAATGCCCTTCTCTTGAACATAATTTTTTACTACAAGCTCAATCTTAAAAGGATCAATTGCTCCATCCTGCCAATGGCCTTTATTTCAGGAGGCAAATCACATAAAGATGGAGCATGTTCTTCATAAAGGCATCTTACTTTGATTGCATAGAA
Organism: Ceratopteris richardii; assembly: GCA_020310875.1. Taxonomy (NCBI): domain Eukaryota; kingdom Viridiplantae; phylum Streptophyta; class Polypodiopsida; order Polypodiales; family Pteridaceae; genus Ceratopteris; species Ceratopteris richardii. The sequence goes on from CM035431.1 coordinate 101,633,347, forward strand.
GCCGTCCAATTTTTTGAACTATGTGCTTGAGCAAAAGAGACAAGCTCACTCTCATCACAGAGACTAGAAATAGATGTTGGATAACAATTTGATGCAAAAGAAGTGCTATTTTTGTAATTCTTCCCATCTTTTGTTTGCATTTTGTGCTAGGCTTCATTATGGATGCGTCTGGCCATCACCTTTGGAAGTGATGGAAACTTCGCTCGCAGAGCTTCTTGTGAGTCCATGCGCATGGTATGTGTGCATTGTGGGGTGTGTGTGAACATGTATTCATTCGTAGTTTTATACCCACTATTGGGCACTGATGAAATTAGTGGGGATGTTAGAGTATTGAGTCAATACTATGCATAGGGGAGTTGATACATACACTTCATCATGCAAATCATCATTTAGAAATGTAGAATGTTCAACTGATTTACATTCCAACCATTATGAGATGCAAGTACATAGATGCTAGGAATAGCTATCATCATATAGGAGTAAAGATCTCATCGAAACCAATGCCCTTCTCTTCAGCATAAGTTTTGGTTGCAAGGTCAATCTTATAAAGATCAATTGTTCCATCGTGCCAATGGCCTTTATGTCAAGAGGCAAATCACATAAAGACCAAGTACATTCTTCATAATGGCATAAAATTTTGATTCTATAGAAGCCGTCCAATTTTTTAAACTATATGCTTCATCAAAAGAGACAAGCTCACTCTCATAACAAAAGACTAGAAATAGTTGTTGCATAAGAATTTGATGCAAACGAAGTGCATTTTTTGTAACTCTTTCCATCTTCTGTTTGCATTTTGTGTTAGGCTTCATTATGGCTCTGTTTGGCTATCACTTCAGGAAGTGATAGAAACTCAGTTCACAGAGCTTCTTGTGAGTTCATGCTCATGGTGGGTGTGCATTGTGGGTGTGTGTGTGTGTGTGTGTGTGTGTGTGCATGTATTCATTCGTAGCTTTATACCCACTATTGTGCATTGATGACATTAGTGGGGATGTCATGGTATTGATACTATGCATTAGGGAGCTGATACATACATTTCATCACGCAAATCATCATTTAGAACTGTGGATTTAATGTTCAATTGATGTACATACCAACCGTTGTGAGCCGCAAGTACATAGATGCTAGGAACGGTTATCATGTAACATGTAGGAGTAAAGGTCTCATCGAAACCAATGCCCTTCTCTTGAGCATAATTTTTGGCTACAAGCTCAATTTTATAAGGATCAATTGTTCCATTTTGCCAATGGCCTTTATGTCAAGAGGCAAATCACATAAAGACCAAGTACGTATGATATTTTGATTGCATAGAAGCTATCCAATTTTTTGAACTATGCGCTTGATCAAAAGTGACAATCTCACTCTCATCACAAAGACTAGAAATAGTTGTTGCATAACAATTTGATGCAAAAGAAGTGCATTTTCTGTAATTCTTTCCCTCTTTTGTTTGCATTTTGTGTAAGGCCTCATTATGGATGTGTTTGGCCATCACTTCTGGAAGTGATAGAAACTCAGTTCGTAGAAATTCTTGTGACTTCATGCTCATGGTGTGTGTGCCTTGTGGGATGTGTGTGAGCATGTATTCATTCGTAGTTTTATACCCACTATTGGGCACTGATAACATTAGTGGGGATGTCATAGTATTGAGTCAATACAATGCATAGGGGAGCTGAAATGTTATATAGGCTTGTGGTGGATTACCATGAGCTTATAGTTGCACTTCCATTTGAGGGTGGATTTAAGTTTTGTCTGGATTCATTATGGTATATATGATTGTTGTATTAGTGGACATGCAATTTTCACTTGTGGATTCTTCATGCGAGTTGCCACTGGTTGATAGGTGTGTATACCCTATTAACTATGCATTTTCTATAATCCTTCCTATCTTTTGTTTGCATTTGTGATATATCAAATTACAATGTGTGTAGATGATACAGAACTGAATGTATGCTTACAAAAATTTAATATAGGCTGAATTTCATGTTCTAGATACAACAAATTGTGCATAAAGTACCTAAGAGGTATGGAGTGTTTGTATGTGCAATTGAAGGGAATGGAAATAGTCTAGAATTGTTTGTACAACAAACCCTAATTTTGAAATTAGGGTTTCAAAAAATCTAAATAAAAAATTGACATAACTAGCAAGATTAATCTCCTCCTTGTGTTGAAGTAGAAGGCAAAAGCCTTGGAACAACAGCAATAGAAGAAGAAGACTAAAATTGGACTTGCAACTTACAAATTCAGCAAAAGCTGATGGTTCGCTACCAAAATCTCCTCCAAATCTGCACCAAAACTTAGGAACACCTCCTCCAAGAGTTATGGCACTTAAATAAGCCTTAAGTCATGCTGAATTATGACCTCCAAGTGCTTCTTTTATAGGCTTTAGAAGTTTTGGCAAAAATTTAGCGAAAAGCTTATGAAAAACACAAAAAAAGCTTGCGAAGCTTTAAAAAGTGATCAGCTTTTGGTGCACAAAACATCAGCGATCTCTTGATCTGGGCACGGGAAATGCATATGAGGTAGCTTTTCTTGAATCTTAAGAGGTAAGGATCATGAATATGAAAAAAAAAACATTTATGGCATAATTTAGAGTTAGGGTTTTCTTGCATTTTTGGACCTATGATGACATAATGTTATATATCAAATGAAAGCTCTCCTCAAGTACTATCTCATGAGCTAATAATAATTTTTGACCTTCTGTGATCAAAATTTGGCTAACTACCAAAAATTAGGGTTTTGTGCTATTTTTACATTGTTTCCAACAATCCCCCCTTCAACTTCATAATACAATCTGCAAAGCTTCTTATGTATGTCTCTAGATAATGCTTTGGTAAAAATATGTGTAACATTTTCACCTTTAGGTATGTAGACTAGTTCAATATGCTTCTTAGAGACCCATTCTTGAATGTAGTGATAGTGTACTTCAATTCGCTTTTGTCCTTGCATGATGAACATGATTCTTTGCAATAGCAATAGCACTTTCATTGTTTGAAAATATTTGCATAGGAAGATGAATACTTGTACATCAAGATAACTAAGAATTTTCTGCAATCAAATAGCTTCAAGTGTGTTGCTAGTGGGGTGGGCCTACATAACATTATTAATCACAGGTTTACAGGATCTTCTAACACATGAACCTTAGCATATACACCTTAATAATCAAAAAGATATTAGTGAGAGATATATATGTATAAAGAGAGAGAGTAGATAATATTTTCAAGTGTAACGGTAAGCAAATACCTATACTATTTGAATCTAGGTAGAAATAGGAAATTAGATACAAGAACTTGTGTGTAAAGTGCCTAAGAGGTATGAAGTGTGTGTATGTGTGTGTGTCACTTGTGAGAATATAGAGAATATGAAGAGTTTAGAAATGTTTTACAACAAACCGTAATTTTGAAATTAGGGTTTTGGAAACCCTAAATCAGAAAACTGATATAGGCTTGTTATTCAAAGTAAATCAACAAGGATGGTGATGGTTGGCTAATACAAACTCCTCCATAATTGCACCGAGGGTAGAGCACACCTCCTCCAAGTCAAGAAGACTTCTCCAAATAGAACACTTGATCTCCAACGATGATCTTGCTTTGATCCTTGGATCGATGCCTAGAAGTGACCCAACATCTTTCTTATATAGTTTGTTGCTGCCCATGGCTGCTTTTCTTGAAAGCATGCACTAACTTTCTTGAAAAGCTACGATTAATCAACAAAAAGCATGTGATTCAATAAAAAAGTATTCGAATATGGTTGTGATCTTTTACTTTTAGATTGAAAAACGAGATTGGTTTCCTAAATGAACATGAGATGAGGATTCAAATGAGATAAAAGCACATTTATAGTAGAAAATAGGGTTACGGTTTTCTCTTGATCTAGAATGTTGATGATTGAATGTTATATATCAAATAAAAGCTCTCTTCAATCTCTATCTGATAAGCTAATAAAAACTTTTGATGGTTTGTACCAAAAATTGACTAAGTACCCAGAATTAGGAATGCTAAAAATTAGGGTTTTGTGCTATTCTAACATTGTTTCCAACAATCCCCCCTTCAATGTTGTATTGGTATAAGGTTCAATAGTCTGAAAAACTTTGAATATCACAAATCTTCCAGGTTTGATTCTTATGAATAGAATCAATCTCTTCTTTTATAGCTTTCTTCCATATAGGAATTTGTAGTGCATCTTTGATATTAGCTACTTCATTCTCATCTGAAGTTAGTGCTCGGCATATTCATGAAAAGTGATGAAATCTCTTCTGGTTCTTCAATATCTCTTTCTTCTGGAACTCTCGAACCTTCTCCAACTTCATAAGTCGGAACTTCAAGAGGTATTGATGATGGACTAGATACAAACGTAGGTAATGAAATTCTCTCTTCACCTTAATCAAGTGCATCTTTTAGGGTTTGAGAAGGTTCATCACCCCCCTTGTATGGTTGAATATAAGAATTTGAATTCCTTCTAAAAAATGCATAGTCATCTTCTTTTATGAAATCTAGAATCTCTGTCTTCTTATCATAAATATGACCTTCTGCAATATATGCATTGCATGAGAGTAAGATATCACCTATCTCAGGATCATAGAATCTATTTCCTTTGCTTTCAATTGCGTGAGCAATAAAGATGGCTTTAATGGATTTTACATCAAGCTTACCATGATTCTTCTTCTCAATGTGAACATAAGCAAGAGAACCAAAAACTTTGAAGTAACTCACATTGGGTTTCTTCCCATAATAAGCTTCATAAGGTGTAATGACCTTCAAAGATTTCGTGGAAGACCTACTCAAAATGTGATTAGCTGTATGTACTTAATCAAACCAAAACCTAAGAGAAAGCTTTTTGGATGACATCATTATATGCATAATCTCAACAAGTATCCTATTCTTTCTCTCTATGACAGCATTTTGTTATGGAGGGTAAGCAATAGTGAGCTGATGAGAAATACCTTTGTCTTCAAGAAAAGGCTTAAAGTCTTTTGATATGTATTCTCCTCCTCTATCATTTCGCAAAATCTGAATTTTTGATTGACTTTCATTTTCAACCATAGCTAAGGACTTCTTGAAAGTAGGAAATTTTAACTTTAAGACCATAAATCCAAGAATATCTTGAGAAATCATTAATTAACAAAATACTTGAAACCTTGAATAGGATCCGTTCTCATGGGACCATTCACATCTGAATGTTTGATCTGCAACTTTCTTATGGCTATGATGTATTCATGCTTCTTGAAAGGAAGTTTGTGAATCTTTTATTAAAGACATTCTTCACATGATTCTACATCATCTGGTAAAGCAAAAGTAGGAAAATTGTCCATCATTTCATGATCTCTGATGTGTTTGGGAGCTGTATAACTGATATGACCAAATCTAGCATGTCATAACTTCATGTTCTCCTCAGGTGTAGAAAATCTAGCAACATTAGCATGACCAATTTTGGATAATACAAAGATGCCACTTTTGTTTTCACCTTGAACTAGACAATGCTCCTCATTAGGTGAGAGGATCTAACATAAATCTTTCTTAAAAATGACTTTAAAACCATCTGACAAGAAAATAGATATAGAGTGTAAATTCTTCTTCATTTCTAGTAGATAAAGAACATTAGAAATTGTGAAATTTCCACCTGCTCTTGACTTTAGGTTTACTTCTCCAACACCAACAACATCCAAATCATGACCATCTGCAATGGTCACTCTTCTACCTGAAGAGATAGTAAGAGAATAAAATACCTTTCTACAACCTTTAATATGCTTAGTAGCTCAAGAATAAAAAATACAAGGATTATTTGAGATTGCATTTAATGTTGCTTGATCAAAAGTTATTTCTTCAATAGTAATACATGCATAAGATTCTTCCTTTGAAGTTTTAGATTTTGATTCATCTTCAACAGTATTACCCGATGATTTCTTCTTCTCATTAAAAATCCTTGTTCTTCATTATGCCATGAAATGACTTGGTTTCTTACAATAATGGCAAATTTCTTTCTTTGAAGTAGATGTAGTAACAAATTTTTCTTTGGTTGTAGAGGAAGCATTAGGGGTAGGACTAGAAGAAGTTTTAGCAGTAGAAGACTTACTTTCTTGCTTAGTTTGCCGACTCTTCTTCTCCTTCTTTGTTGTCTCCTTCTTCTTCTTACCCTTTGATGATGATAGCATGCCTTCATCATTCTCTTCCATACTCTTTTGTTGAACTTCATCTTTTGTAAATCAGCAAGAATGTTGATGGTTGGCTAATACAAACTCTTCCTACACCAAGGGTAGAGCACCTCCTCCAAATATAGAAGACTTCTCTAAATAGAACACTTTATCTCCAACGATGATCTTGTGTTGATTCTTGGATTGATGCCTAGAAGTGACCCGACAAGTGATGGACTGATATAGACTTATTACTCACAGTAAATGAGCAAGGTGGTGATGGCTACCAAAATCTCCTCCACACCTGCACCAAAGTAGAGCACACCTTCTCCAAGTGTGTAGAACACTTCCTCCAAAGGTAGATCACCTCCAACTTGCATTAAGCACTCCTTGTGCCTTCAATGATGGTTCATAATGATCCAAAGTACTTCTTATATAGGCAAGTTGCTCACAAAAATACCTTGCACAAAAGCATATGAAAAGCATGCAATCCCATTAAAAAGATTTATCGTGATTTTAAAAGCATGGCAATTAAAAATAATGTAAGATTTTTAGTTATCATAGAAACTTTCTTTTCGTAAATAAAGTGGCTTTAAAATACTAAAGCTCTGAAGCTTTGGGACACGTCATGATCATATCATCAAACATATATGATAATAATAATCAAAATATATTCTCAGCTTTAACATAAAGAGTAGGAGCTGCATCTAACTTTTCAAAACCCATAGATAAGAGACAAATATGTATCTTCTCATACAAAGCTCTTGGTGCCTACTTTAGTCCACACAAAGCTTTAATAAGCTTGCATACTAAATGCTCTTTACATGGCTCTTCAAAACCTTCTAGCTGTTGAATGTAGATATCTTCATGAAGATCATCATTAAGAAAGGATAATTTTGATACCTAACTGGTATATATTCCAACCAAAGAATGCAACAAGAGAAAGTATTGTTCTGACTACTATCATTCTAGAAGTAGGAGCAAAAGTCTCATCATATTTAACTTTTCCTTTTTTTGTGTATTCTTATGAATAGAATCAATCTCTGTTTGTATAAATTTCTTCCATACATGACTTTGTAGTGCACCTTTAACATTAGCTGGTGCATTCTCAACTAAAGTTAGTACTAAAATATTATGAATATCAAAATGTTCTACGTAATTTACCTAAAGTGCTTGTTCTCTCCTTGTCTGACTTCTGGTTTGTCTTGTGAAGTTCTTTATATTTCCGTCCTTCCAATTTTGATATAACCACCTTGGTGTATTCTTGATGGTGAAATCTCTTATGGTTCTTCAGTATCTCTTTCTCTTGAAAACTCTAGAACCTTTCCAACTTCATAAGTTAGAACACCAAGAGGTATTGATGATGGACTAGGTACCGATGTAGGTAATGTAGCTCTCTCTTCACCTCTATCAAGTGCATCTTTTAAGGTTTGAGAAGGTTCATCAACCCCCTTATATGGTTGAATGTAAGAATCAAAATTCCTTCTAAAGAATGCATAGTCATCTTCTTTTATGAAATCTAGAATCTTTGTCTTCTTGTCATAAATATGATTTTTTGCAATATATGCATTGCAGGAGAGTAGGATATCACCTACCTCTAGAACATAGAATCTGTATCCTTTGCTTTCAATTGCATAACCAATAAAGATTGCTTTAATGGCTTTTACATCGAGCTTACCATGCTCCTTCTTCTCAATGTGAACATAAGCGGGAGAACCAAAAACTTTGAAATAACTCACATTGGGTTTTGTCCCATAATAAGCTTCATAAGGTGTGATGAGCTTCAAAGCCTTTATGGAAGACCTATTCAAAATGTGATTAGCTGTATGTATTGTGAACCAAAACTTGGGAGAAAGATTTTTGTATGACATCATACTACACATATCTCAACAAGTATCTTATTCTTTCTCTTTGCCACACCATTCTATCCTGGAGTGTAAGCAATATTGAGTTGATGAGAAATATGTTTTTCTTCAAGAAAAGACTTGAAGACTTTTGACATATATTCTCCTCCTCTATCATTTCTCAAAATGTGAATTTTTGACTGACTTTCATTTTCAACCACAGCTAAGAACTTCTTGAAAGTAGGAAAGACTTCTGACTTTACTTTACGACCATAAATCCAAGATTAACTTGAGAAATCATGAAAGTAAGGAAATACTTGAAACCTTGAATAGAATCCGTTCTCATAGGACCATTCACATCTGAATGTATGATCTGCAACTTCCTTGTGGCCGTAATATATCCATGGTTCTTGAAAGGAAGTTTGTGAAGCTTTCTTTCAAGACATCTTTCACATGATTCTGCATCGTCTGGTAAATCAAAAGTAAGCAAACTCTCCATCATACCATGATCTTTGATGTGCTTGAGAGCTATGTAACTGATATGACCAAATCTACCATGCCGTAACTTCATGTTCTCCTTAGATGTAGAAGATCTAACAACATTAGCATGATTAATTTTGGATAATACGAACATGAAACTTTTGTTTTCCCCTTGAAGTAGACAATGCTCCTCATTAGGTGAGAGGATCTGACATAAATCCTTCTTAAAAATGACTTTCAAACCATATGAAAAGAAAGTAGATATAGAGAGCATATTTTTCTTCATTTTTGGTACATAAAGGACATTATAAATTGTGAGATTTCCACCTGCTCTTTACTTTAGGTTCACTTCTCCAACACCAACAACATCCAAATCATGGCAATCTGCAATGATCACTATTCTACTTGAAGAGTTCGTAAGAGAAGAAAATACCTTTTTGCAAACTATCATATGCTTAGTAGCTCTATAATAGAAAATTTGAGGATTATCTGAGATTGCATTTAATGTTGCATGATCAAAAGCTATTTCTTCAATAGTAGCACTATTACCTGATGCTTTCTTCTTCTCAATGAAAATCCTTGTTCTGCATTCTACTATGAAATGACTTGGTTTCTTATAGTAATGGAAAATTCCTTCTTTGAAGTAGATGTAGTAGCAGAATTTTCTTTAGGTGTAGAGGAAGCATTAGGGTTAGTACTAAAAGCTTTACGAGTAGAATACTTTCTTTCTTAGTTTGCTGACTCTTCTTCTCCTTCTTTGTTGTCTCCTTCTTTTTCTTACCATTTGATGATGATAACATGGCTTCATCATTCTTTTCCATACTCTTTTGTTGATCTTTAAAACCTTGAAGTAAACAATGCTCCTCATTAGGTGAGAGGATCTGACATGAACCTTTATTTAAAAAAAAAAAAAAAAAAACTTATTATCCATCTGACAAGAAAGCAGATATCGAGAGCAAATTTTTCTTCATTTCTGGAACATAAAGAACATTAGAAATTGTGAAATTTCCACCTGCTTTTGACTTTAGGTTTACTTCTCTAACACCTACAACATCCAAATCATGACCATTTGCAATGGTCACTCTTCTACATGAAGAGTTAGATAGTGAAGAAAATACCTTCCTACAACCTATCATATACTTAGTAGCTCCATAAAAAAAAATCCAGGGATTATTAGAGATTGTATTTAATGTTGTGTGATCAAAAGCTAATCCTTCAATACTGCCACATGCATAAGATTCTTCTTTTGAAGACCTAGGTTTTGAACCATCTTCAATATTATTACCTGACACTCTTTTCTTCTCATTAAAAATATTTTTTCTGCATTTTGCTATGAAATGGCCTAGTTTCTTACAATAATGGCAAATTCCTTTGTTTAAAGTAGATGTAGTGGAATTAGAATTCTCTTTTTGTGTGGAAGCAGTAGAGGTAGATGTGGTAGAAGATGAAGTGAAGACTTCTTCTCATTCTTTGTTGTCTCCTTCTTCTTCTTACCCTACGATGATGATAACATGGCTTCATTATTCTCTTCCATAATCTTTTGTTTATCTTCATCTTGAAGTAACAAGAACCACAACTCTTCAAATGAGATTTCTCTATCTCTTGTAGAGAGAGATAAAGAAGTAACAAAAGAATGAAATGAAGATGAAAGTGAATTTAAAAGTGTGTTTACCATCTCCTCATCTGAAATACTAACTCCAACATTAAGTAACTGATCACATAAATCTTTGAGCTTCAAAATATGTGACGGACTCATCAACTTTCATCCTTGTGTTAGCTTAGTATCTCCTTAGTTGAGCTTTCTTGGCAAGATTTTTGCTTTGATAGAGATTCTCTAACTCCAAGCAAGCTTGACAAGAGGTTTTGCATGACCTAATTTGGGGTATAATATGCCTCTTGACTCTCATAGCAATGAATGAAAGTGCTTGTGCATCCCTTGAATCCCATCTGGATTGCTCATCTCTAGGAAGTAATCTGGTAGTATCACGAACTTTGGGTGATGAAAGAGTTTCTTCTTCTTCGTCAATAACCTCTTGTTGAGTAGAAATTGGGGTAGCATGTCTTTTGGAAGATGAATCAATATCCTCTATTGTTTGTCTTGGTCTTGGGTACTTGCCATTGACAATATTCTACAAGTCTTTAGATACTAACAAATTCATAATCATAAAAATCCACATTGGATAGTTAGACATTCCTTCAAGTTTATCTTCATTCTCAAGTCTATAATCACTTATCTTGTTAAGGGTGTATATCAACTATGCTATGATACCAAATGTTGGAAGTGGGATGGGCCCTAATAAATATATTCACATGTTTACAGGATCTTCCAACACATGAACCTTAGCATACACACCTTAAGACTCAAAATTAGATAAATGAAAAATAGAGAGAGAATACACAATTTGTCAAAGTGTAACGCTAAGCTGAATGCCTATCTACACTATCAATATGAATGTCAAATTACAATGTGTGTAAATGATACAAAATTGAATGTATGCTTATAATAATTGAATCTAGGATGAATGTGGGTTCTAGATATAAGAAATTGTGCATAAAGTGCTTAAGAGGTATGAAGAGTGGGTGTATATTTGATTCAAGTGAATAGAAACAATTTAGAACTATTTGTAGAGTAAACCCTAATTTTGAAATTAGGGTTTCAGAAACTCTAAATCAGAAATTGATTAAAATAACAAGACAATCTCCTCTTTGTATTGAAGTAGAAGGAAAAAGCCTTGGAACAACAACAATAAAAGAAGAGGAACTAAAATTGGACTTGCAACACACAAACTCAGCAAAAGTTGATGGTTGGCTGCAAAAATCTCCTCCAAATTTGCACCAAAACTTAAGAACACCTCCACGAAGAGTTAGAGCACTTGAATAAGCCTTGAGTGATGCTTAACTACGACCCCTAAGCCCTTCTTTTATAGGCTTTAGAAGCTTTGGTGAAAAGCTTGTGAAAAGCACAAAAAAAGCTTGCGATAGATTTATAAAAGTGATCAGCTTTTCGTGCACAAAGCATCAGCGATCTCCAGATCTAGGCATGGGAAATGCATATAAGGTAGCTTTTCGTGATGCTTATGAAGTGAGGATCAAGAATATGGAAAATTTTAGGGTTAGGATTTTCTTATATTTCTGTACCTCTAATGACATAATGTTATATATCAAATGAAAGCTCTCCTCAAGTACTATCTGATTGCTGGAAATTAGGGTTTTGTGCTATTTTGACATTGTTTCCAACAATGAGTGTTCATATATCTACCAAGCAGACTCCCTTCTTTGCAAATTATGAACAACATCCAAGGATGGATATATAACTCTCGAATTATGTCAAGAACTAAGCTGCCAAAGATAAGGCCCAATACCTCATGGATATTCACAAAGAACTCAAGGAAGAGATCCATAGAGCTCAAGAACAATATAAGTATTATGCAGATTAGCGTCGTGTTCAAAATCCATCCTATCACATTAGGGATGAAGTGTGGTTACTCAGAAATAATTTGCAGACTTAAAGGCCTTGTGCAAAGCTAGACCACTAGAGATTTGGTTTGTTCACTAGCTTGATCGAGATTAGTCTAGTCGCTTTCAAGCTCCAGTTACCAAGTACCATTAGAATACATTCAGTTTTTCATGTGCCCACGTTGGAACCATATCATATTTCACCATTGAGGGGGGAGAAACCTAGTCCTTCACCATCTATCGAGATTGATGATCATGAAGAATTCGAAGTCGAACATGTCCTAGATTCGAGAATATCTCAAGGAAGAATGGAGTACCCTGTTCATTGGAAAGGGTATGACATCAACGATTGTATTTGAGAACCTGCAGAAAACCTTCGGAGAGCACCAATCAAGGTTCGATAATTTCATAAGAAAAATCCAATGAAGACGAGACTAGAGAACATGACCGCTTTTCGTGAAACTCATAACCTCGCATTCCATGTGACTTTCTATATCTCATGATTGGTTTACAATAATTTGGAGAAACTAATGCTTCAATTCCGTCGGAACAGGACAAAACCTGGGCAAGATTGCATTTGGAACCAAATGGTAGCCTCAACAAGCTCAAAGTTGCCTCACATGATTGGTTTAAAATAATTTGGAGAAACTAATGCTTCGATTCCGTCGGAACATGCCAAAACCTGGGCAAGACTGCATTTGGAGCCAAATGTAGCTTCAACGAGCTCAAAGTTGCCTCACACGCAACGCTTAAAACGGCAGGCCCCCATTGCTTGCGTGGTTGGCACTATATAAGGACTACATTCAACCTTTGAATGGCGGCATTATATAAGGACTCCATTCAGCTCAAGCTTCACGATTTGCTCGGTGGAGGTTATTCTGCTGATGTTTTGATTTGCAGGAAAAAGAATTTTTCCCTGGTGTTTCTCAGTGCTCCAACGACTTTACGGGTGCTTTTTGAATTGTTTGGCTACCATACTGCTGTCTCTTTCTTCCTTCTTCTTATTGTCATCAGTCTATTTTCTTGGTCGTATGCAACCTTGAAGCTCAACAGTGATCCAAAATCCACCTACTGTACCAAAGCACAAGGTGTCTGGTGAAGCGGTGCTGAATGGCGAAAGCCTTGAAGGTGGAGATCATTAAGTCACGAACGAAATTCATTTCATTATCTGATCAATTGGATTAAACCCCGCAGCAAGTCATAACAAGCTCTCCATTCTCAAATTGAAGTATTCCTCTTCCAAGTTTTCCACAGCCTTCTTCAGTGGCACCTCATACGAAAGATGGAAATCCTTTTATGGCTGTGATAGACTTTCTCAACATGGAGAAGAGATATTTCAAGTACTGGACATGAAGCAGCTGTTGTCCGAAAAGGCCCACCAAAAGCTTGCATTGAGACTCGATTATTCATATGAGCAGGAAACTGTGGAGCAACAGGGTTTCGAGATTTACTCAGATGGAGAAGTGGATGAAATCCTGATCTTTCTGAAGCCCAAGAAAGTTCTGAAGATCTAGAATGTGAGAAGCCAATTGACCTTGAGGTGTCTCAGGGACCTGAGAACCAGGCTACTGCTGTAGTGTGTCATAATGAATCAGCAACAGAAATGCTTGATTTGGAAGGAAAGGTGGATCTGGAGGGAGAAGCTACTATGATTGATACTGAGAATGAAGCAACAGCTAACTATGAACAAGTTACACAGAGTATAGTGCCCTTTCAGAAAAGATCTGTTCAAGTATGAGTGTGGAAGGACCTATGCAGCACATGTCTGTCTCAGAACATGCTGATGAATAATCAATAATTCTCTCTGAGGTCAAATGTAAAAAAAAACTAAAGAAGTTGAGAATTTGTCTGCATAAAAGGAAGTATAGAGTCATGAAATGCAGGCATTTAGCATTCAGGCCCCTCTTGGCTGTTGATACAAATGATACCACACATCTCAGATACTTGGAAGGAGTCAGTTCAAGGCAGTCGTTAATGCAGCAATTCTAGCAGCGTATGTCTTATATGGCTGTGCAACTTTGCCTTTGGACATATGCACTTTATATGGAGGAGACTTGGTGCTGAAAGGAACTGAAGGAGGCCCACCCGACTGATTAATGGGTGGTGATTGCAAATGTTTTTGTGGAGGCAAAGTCTTCTCTTCTTCGCTTTTCTCTTAGACAAGACCTTTGAGGAAATTTCTTATGATATCTCAACAAGTGTTGCAGAGGCAGTAGAGGAACTTGCTCGAATAATCAAGCTTCCCATCTTTACTACAATTAATCTCTTTGAATGTCGCAAAGTTTTTGCTAGTTCCAAGCTATATAGCTTTGGATGATTACAGATACATTGGTGACCTTTTGTGTGAATTCAAAGCTGTGAAAGATCAAAGTAGAGGTGAAGTACTGCAATGCAAATTAGTGTTTATGGAAACACTGGATGTGCCATTATTGCAGGTCTAACGCACAATTTTCTCTTTGATAATTTATATGGCAGTCTAGGAGATGATGATTCTACATGGCGAATTAGGAAGTTGAATGCCAAGTACATAGGCAGGAAAATACCACCAATGCCAATGTCATCCACCAGCAGCATCAGTTGGGTGCAATAGATACGATGCACAAGTTTCTTCCTATACTACCATCAGCCTTGGAACTGGAATCTGTTCCAGGTTTAAAAATTTCCATCTTCAGACATTGAAAAGCCACTTGTTATGGAATTGGCTCTAGCTACAATGGAGGAACTTTATCAAGTTGCTGAAGCAGGGGAACCTATCTGGTACGTGATACTTATTTGCACCGATTTCCTAGGGGCATTGGGCCTTATACCCCAGCTGGCCTGAATACCGAGACATCAAGGCACACTGGAGACATCAAGGCACACTGGATAAGTTATCATGAACTCCAGCTCGCTGGTTGAGCATTCATGAATGTGAATCAATGGGTTACGACGTTTGGTATCGAGGTTGCTAAAGGTGCTCTCAACCGGCATTGTGGGCACATATGATGGGGCTATCTAACTGATGTATGCAAAGACTCATGTGCCATCTCCTTTGGTGCCTATGTGTGAATGATACTTTTCATATGAGGGCAGTGGTTGATGTTTTGATTGACAATCTGCATGGCAACATGCCACTGCACTATAGGAGACGTTCATCTAGCTATGTCATCTAAGAAATGTTGAGTGGGTGCTCCAAGATCACTAGGTTGGGACATGTGGAGGTGGACCCAGGAGGTGTGTATGGCATCTTCCAGCATTACTTAAATACTGGCTTGGCATTTGGGAGCTGTTTGGTTGGATATGCTCTTTACAAAGGCATTCGGAGAGAATGGCGATTTTTCTTGTTAGTAAGGTTCTTTTTGGAGATATGAACGTCTTTCCGTCTGCAGAAGGTAGGAGAGTAATGCTGAAGCTTGCAGAGGAAATGGCAAACAGTTTTTGTGGTGGAGTGAGTGCATCCACGGCACATACATGGGTCACATTGGCTGAAAATAGTGGGGCAGATGATGTTCAAGTTCTTATCAGGAAAAGTGTCCATGTTCTAAGGAGTGCATGAATGGACTATTATTCACCGATTCAGTGTTCAGTCACATCAAATGGAAGCGGTAGAAGTACACTTTCTGATAAAGGAAAAATAATTTACGGAAGGGGTTCACTCCAAGGAAATTGGATTTCAGGAAACAACGAAACATTTTCTCATTCTCTCCGACAAGAAAATGATGCAAAGCTTGCAAGCTGGTAGAAGAATCTGTTTCTGCAGGTCCTCATCTCTTCTACTTTTTTGTAATTGTCAGCTTCACCCCTTTATTCTCTCAGTCATCTTTATGCTAATCCTCTTCTTCAGCTCCTTGTATATCTCCATTGTGATCTGCAAAGTTGCAGGTTTTTTTTCATCCCTTTGCTCCTATGGTGTTATTCTTGGAAGCTCTTCTTTTTTTTTTTTGGGAAACAGAAAATGAATATTAATACAGGGATGTTACAAAAGACAGAGGAGGCAAGTCCTCAATCAATCAAGAAAGACCCCATCATAAGGAGGCAGCCATAAAGAACCTGATGTCAGAGGAGTAAAAGAGCAGCTTGTCTCTCCATTCACTAGCGTTCGTGCTTCTAATAATTATATGAGTACAATTTGCAGGGAGAGCATCAGTAGTTGACTTGATACAATTTGCAGCAGTTCTTCTAAGAGCTCTATTACAGTAGAGGACAAAGTTCTTTCTTCCAGTCTTTTCAGCCATAGGGGAATATCCAATCTTCTACACACACCCAGCAGAATTTCTTGGTATCCAAGCTGGTAAATGCCAACTTGTTCGCAAACTCTATGTATCAGGTTCCAAAACTGTTGAGCATGCCAACAGGTAATAAAATGATGAGAAACATCTTCTTCTTTGCCACAGAAAGCACAATCCCCAGAATCAATATTCATTTTCTTTGCCCTGCTACCAGTCCACAAACCTCTGTGCAGGATGAGCCACTGGAGGGCAGAGTGTTTAATTGACATAGGGAAAGCCCAGATTGCTTGGAATCTATACTTTGGGAGTCCAGTGCAGCATCCACCTTTTGTTGAGTTTGTCAACCAATGCAGTGATGGATAGCTTCCTGGCCTTGAACTGCAGATAGATGTGAGCAGCCGGAGTGCAGGTCAACTTCCTTATACTGACTGGTCTTGTCCAAATGTTGCTTCAACACTCTTTTATGCTCAGCCAGGATCTGAATACAGGCATTAGAGATATCAGTAAGATTTCTCAAGTCAAAATCTTCAAGCATTTCTCCATTGTGCAGGAAATCTTTCCAGGAACAAAAGCAAGTTTTTTCGACATTTATTCTTTCTGATGTTTAACTCTCATTTATCTTGATGGTCGATCCAGCCCGTCCAGATGGAGTCCTGAAGGGTGAAGAAAGAATTGTTAAAAAATTGTTTATACAAAACATAATTCTCCTTCACCTGCATCCAAGAATGCCACATATTGCATATCAACTTGCTACCTGTAGGAACAAAAATAGAGGGGGAGCTGACAACTTCCAGAAACTGAAGTTAGACCTGGATTTCTAGTTTTTAATGTAGAATTTATGATAGTTTCTTTGAATAAAACAAGCCCAGAAATCATTGGAGTTAGTAGCTCTGAGGATCCACTTAGCAACCATAGTCACAACCATAGTAGAAGGACAAAGAATCCCAAGCCCACCTTCTTTGGCCATACAACAAATGTTCCAGGCAACCTTAGGGATGCGAGTGCTGTTAGGAAGCCCTCCCCAAAGGAATCTACGAGAAAGAGAAATAATTTGGTTCATCTGCTTTTTAGTAGGCTTCCAACAAGAGAAAGTATATAAGAGTAGGAAGAATATAGTGTTTCAGCACAAACACTCTAAGAATCAAGTTACTTTAGAAAGCCATCCTTTTAAAAATTCTTTGTCTAAATTTATTGAGCAGCCACTCCCACCTTTGGTCAAAAGTCACATTGAATCCCATGGGAATCCCTAAAAATCTGAAAATAACTCCATCCTGAATGATCTCACACCCAAGCGTAGAGATACATCTAGGAACATTATTATTGAAGGCCTTGAAAGAAGTATTATCAAGAAGTCTTTAAGTTTCAAGAAGAACTCATTAGGGATCCCATCAATACCAGGGGATTTGCCGGTTTTCAAATTACTATCAGTTTCTTTAACCTCACCAGTAGTGAGGCGCAGATCCAAAATGGAAGCCAGCTCAAGAGGAATTTTTTTTTTCCTTTTCAAGGCAATAAAGGCCCTAGCTCTTTGGATATCCTCCCCCCACTTGGGAGGCATCGAGAAAACTTTAGTATAGAAACTAACAACTTCTTGTAAATTGTCCGTGATATTGGTCGCATGCTCACCTGAGTCTTTAAGCATAGGAATGAAGTCCTTAGCTTTTTTCTTCTTCATCAAGTTGAACATGTATTTGTTAGGTCTGTCCACTTTTGGAGCCCAAAATTCTCTTGAGGTGGCAAGGGCACTATGAGCAAGAAGGTAATCTTCATAACTCAAATTTTCCTGAAGCTCGAGGATCCTCAGACTGGTACTAGGGTCATTAGAGGAGGATCCTCTAATATTCTCAATCTCCTTAATAATCTTCATTCTTCTTTTAGGTCTGATCTGCTTGGCCAAGGCCTTGTAATAAGTAAACAGCTTTTGAACTTCTACCACAGACTTTTCCCAGGCAATAGACAGAGAGTTATTACCCCTAAAATGAAATCTGAAAATATCCTTGGTTTTATCAATGATGTAAGGGATGTTAAGTAAGGAGGCATCCAAGTGAGGCCAACCAGCCTTGAACCTAGGGCAGTTCCTATACATCTTGGCAATTAAGGGAGTGTGGTCAGAGATAGTCAAGGAAGGGTCAGTATCACAGGTGATTTGCCACAGTTCCTGCATTCTATTTACGTTGATATACTCCTATCAAGTCTAGCAGCCAAGAATTTGTTTTTACTTCTATTGTTCCAGGTGATACCAGTATTAACAGAGAAATGAATCATGTGCTTAGCATGCAGGAGATCAAACCAGGCAGCTTTCTCTCTTCCATAAATGATATTGTTCCTGCTACCAATTCTATCCTTAGGGTCTAAAAACATATTAAAATCTCCCATAAGAACAAGGTCACCCCCAAGTCTAGTAAGCTCTTTCCAACGACAAAATCTTTCTTGTTCAAAGCATACAGACTAATGAAAGTGTAATCCAAAGGAGCACTGCACTTAATACTAACCCATTGGTGCGTAGGGCTGATGCAAGGGGCAATGTCAATAGCAGCCCCACCCTTACCACAGTTATGAGAAGTAAAATACCACTTATGGTTAGAAGATACAATGTTCAGGCTAGCACGAAGCTTACTGTCATTGATTTTAACCTCTTGGATGCACAGCAAAGCAGGAACATAAGATAAGTCCTTCATCCAGTTCGATACTATCTTAGCTCTAACTGGGTCAGTTAGACCTTTAATAATAAGGGAACAAATTTTAATCAAGTCCATTAGTACAAGTTAAAAAGGCAATCGGAAAACCCATTAACAACATGCACAACTTTTCTACTTTGTGTATAGTAATCTCCTTTCCAATTCCTGTGAGAATCCAGGGGGGATTTTTCTGATTAAAGAAGAAGCTGCTTGGTTATGGCTGTTAAGGAGACACACACAGGGGACAACCAATCACTACAATAGACACCTGAAACTTGAACAAGAGTCAAAAGACAATTTGAGCATATGGTAGCAGACTGACCCCCTTTGTTGCTTTGAATCTGGTAATACTCTCTCTTACACATGTAGCTAACCATAAAAAACTTAGCAGAAAAACTCAGGTCCTTCCTGTTTCTAGTCTTAGAGAACAAACAGAACATCACAAAGTCATAAGCAGAGGGGTGTCCTGAAGAATGAGTTAGAGTTAAACCCCCAGTCACCAGCAGCACAGTTTTCCTCTTTTGCATGGAGGTGGATCCTCTCTTATTTCTTAAGGAAAAACCTTTCATACTACTGTAAAAATTCAGCATTTTATTGTTTTTCAACTGGGGAGTCCCTATTATACATCTGTGAAAATCAAAATCATTGGCAGAAAGATGTCCAGTAGCTTGATGGTGAGTAAAAACATCAATAAAAGAGTGCAATATCATCCTACTAGGCCTTGAAGAGCCATCAGCATGAAGATCTACTGACTTCGCAATTATTAGTTCTTGAGGCAAGACCTCTCGTTTTCTTGTCAGTAACCAGTTGGAGAACAGTAGCATTAGACAAGATCAAAACAGATAAAGAAAGCTTGTTTCACAAAGCTGTAAGGAATCAGAAAAACCACAGTGGTGAATATCATTAAGTTCATGGTTATGGACCTAGAAAATAAGATCACAAGTATCATACAGAAACCACATTCATGATCAGGAGAGTGTTCAGTAGCAAAAAAGTGTGTTGGGCACCTAATGCCAGGCTGGACATTTTTCCTATTATTCATTAAAGACTAATCTCTCATATTCCTGGAATAATCCAGATGGAAGTTAATCTAATTAGGAAAATCTATTAACTTCACAATTATAGCCCTTGCGGCAAAACATTTCATTTTCTTGTAATCCACCAGCTGGAGAACAGTAGCAATAGACAAGATCAGAAAAAATAAAGTTAGCTTAGGAGAAGTTTGTTTCACACAGATGAGAAGATCCACAGTGGTATTTATCATAAGTTTCATGGCTTTGTACCAAGAAAATCAGAACACAAGCATCATACAGGTACCGCAGTCATGATCAGGAGAGTGCTCAGTAGCAAAGAGGTGTGTTGAACACCTAATATCAGTCTGCACAACTTTCCTATTATTCATTAAAGACGAAATTCTCATATTCATGAAATAATCCAGATGGAAGTTAGTCAAATTAGGAAAGAGCTTCATGGATAACGTTAAAAGAAAAATAAATTCAAAAAGACACAGAATAAAATCTTCATTTTTTGGAGTTCTTTGTAGGTTTAGACATTGATGCTGAAACCCTAACAGATTCTTTTCTTTTAGTTTTTGTGTTCTTAGTTTCCACAGGAGATTCTTCGTTTGTTTCCATGCTTGTGTCCTCATCCCCAGGATCTTCTTTCTGAACGTTCTTAATTTGACGTTGATCATAATTATTGAGCTGTTCAGAAAACAAATAATCATTCTGTTTAACATGCTCTGAACAGTGTGGAGAAGAGTCAGGGTTACCATAATGGTTGTTGGATTTTCTCCTGTTGACCACATGAGTCCAGCCCTCCTGTCCTTATTCTCTTGTTTGTTTCTGATCAGAATACTGCAGTTCACCTTCCTGCTTGTGATCACAGGCATTATTTTCTTTATCCTCACTATTGGGACCCTCTTTATACACATCCATGCCTTCTTCATGAGGGTTGAAAGCTTCTTCAAGTAAAACCTCATAGGAGTTAGTTCAATTATTCTTTTTCTTCTTTTGGGCTTTGATAGGAGCTCTTTTAGAACCTTAGTTACTAGAATCTGATTTGCCCTGATTTATCTTGTCTTGGGTACTTTCAGAACGTTCCTGACTAGGGTTTGATTTTTTATTTAATAAAGGGCAATCTTTAATGAGGTGTCCCTGTTTGTAGCAATTGAAGCAAGCGTTAGGAAGGTTTCTGTATATAACCTTCTGCACATGTAATGTTCTACCATCATTGTCCTTAATCATTAGATCTGTTTTAATTAGTCTAGCTGTATCTATTTCTACCATCACTTGAGGATCCCATTTAGGGTTTATATTTCCCCTAGCTCTTTGGCCCAAGCTTTACCCAAGAGTCCACTAAGGCTATCAATCCAGGGATCAAATTCAACAGTGAGGTCAGGATATTCCACCCAAACTGGAACTCTGGTAGGTTTGGGTCCCCTAGGTTTAAGACCGGGGAACCATTTGAAGAATGTCACAGGAATGTTCTTTATGAGCTATTGTCCTTCACTGATAACTTTAAGCGCACTGTTAGAGCTTTCGAAGAAAAATAAAAAATAACTATTGGGTAGGTACTGTATCTGTTTGACATGAAGTCCTTTACTTTCCAAATTATATCTTATCCACTTTCTTAGGGTCTCTTGAGCAGGTCTCAGTCCGTGACACAGATCGATCACAACTCTGTCACAAAGTTGTGCTTGCCAATTCTCAAGAACATTTCTGTCAATGACAAGAGTAGTGTCTTCATCTTCGTCTAGGTCAGATTCAATATTGATCTCATGAGCCTCATATTCACACTGAATCTTCTCTTTACATTTATTAGAAAGAGTAAGAGAACAATCGGTCTTACCAGATTGAATATCAAAGCTAAAGACATTGTTACCGTTCGATATTTCCCCTTTCGCAGCCTGAGCAAATGTTTTGAATGGAGAAGCATCAGCACCAGTCATAACGGCGTCTTCATCAGAGGACCTTGGAGCATAGCCGTCAGCATTTTGAGCCGTATTCTATGTTGTAGAGGAGTTGTCCAATGATGTATTGCAATGAACAGAAGCGTGCGATACAATCCTGCGACTGTCCTCGTTCGAAGCCATAGAACAGACTCTTCAAGTAAAGCGAAGCAATCCTAGACTTGATACTGAGCAGAAAGCCCAGCCCCAAAGGGCAGGCACAGACTCTAAGAGAGGGGCGACAACCCCTGGGGAAGGCAAGCAGCCGAATCGCACACTAGTTCAACAGAGCGCGAGGTTTTTGCTAGTCCTTTTCCAGATCGAATCATTTTGTCTTTGGTAGCTCCTTTTTTCTGCACTTGTTGTGCAGTAAACGATCAACATATTTCCTCTTTCTCCTCCTTCCCTCTTCCACTCTCAAGCTGCAGTGTTTCCTATGGTGTTATTCTTGGTAGCTCCTTTTTTCCACACTATTGTGCAGTAAGTAATCCACCCATCTTCTCTTTCTCCCCCTTGCCTCTTTTTGTCTCCTTCTGTGGTTGCTTCATAGAAGTGATGTCCCTCTCCCTCTCGAGCTGTGATGTCTTCCTCTCTAGGTCATCTCGCTCTCCAGCTCTAGTGTCTCCGTAATAAGTGATTTCCCCCCTCTCTCTCTCTCTCTCTCTCTCTCTCTCTCTCTCTCTCTCTCTCTCTGGTCTGTAGTGTCTCCGTAGTGAGTAATCCTTCTCACCTTTCTTCCTGTTCCTTCGCCCTATCAATACTATCCGATCATTTCTTCTTCATTTCTTTGGGAGCATATATTCTTCAAGTCACCCTTTCCTCTTATTGTATTACTCTTGGTGACTACATCTACTGCAGATTGTTCCTCTTATTGTCATGCTATCGGGGATGATATCCCTCTCATGGTGGGCATTTGTAGAACTCATAAATATCATTTCACTTGGATCATTTTGTATGTAGAAAGTGAGAGATGTGAACCTTCTCTAGTTAGCTTAGAAAGACATGTAGATATCATTGTTGATGTCCAACATGGACCTCCCTTTTTAAAATGTTTTTCTTGTATTTACCATTTTTCACATTTAAAGCCGTAAAATGTTATTTGTGAAAGACATGTGCATGGTGTAGAGAGTACATATGTTGAAGGAAAATCAAAAGAATAGTGTACTCACAAAATCAAAGAGTGAGAGACTCAAAGTGAGTACACCAAGAAATGGGTAAACTCACATGGATTAAAAATGAGTTTGCCAAGAGCATGAAGTAGGCTCTTCAAATTTCTAACCAAGTACAAAGTGGGGGAGAGGCCCTGCTTATATAGAGTTAGAGGAGGCTCTCTAAAGTACATCACATATGGGATAATTCCCCTGCAAGGATAATGGATATAATGGTAGAAGCAAATGGAAAAATACAATAAGATACAACTACAATAATGAGACATGGGGTGTCTCCTAGATAAAAGATGGAGATGCACTCATACAGATACAAAAGGACATGATATGGATGAACTCATGTTGTCAACATCCCCTTGCCAGCTGCATTTTGGATTGGTTGACTGTTGCAGAGGTCCATCAAGCACTAGAGCGAAACTGGAGGTAGAGCCTTCATGAACATGTCTGCTAGGTTCTTTTGAGAGGTACACTGCTCTAGAGTAATCTCTTATGATACGATTTTCTTGCAGATGAAGTAGTATTGAATGCCGATGTGCTTGGTCTGAGCACAGAACATTGGGTTCTTTGTGATGGCCAAGGTTGACTGGCTATCAGTGCGGATGCATATAGGCTTTTCCTACAAAATATCACTGTCAAATAATAAACATTGAAGCCATATGGCATCACATGGTGTAGATATTGAGGGACAAAAGTCCATATTATACATGGAAAGGAGATAAGAACAATACTTCTTCTAGGAGTGAAACATATCTTCTTTCATCTGTCAAACTTCCATGCCTAAGGAGTAGTGAAGTAAGCCAAAATATGTCATGGATCACTCAAGTTAAAGTTGTTTGATGATAAATTGGATACGATCGTCATCTAAGCTTGTCAAAATCAAGTTATCTACGTAAAGGATGATGATTGCAACAAGGGACTCTTTTTGGTAGATATAGAGGTTAGTATCGACAGTGCTTCTTTGAAATCCTTTGTCTTTGAAGAACTGTATCTTCTCATACCAAGTGTTGGGAGCTTGCTTAAGTGCATAAAGTGCTTTGTGAAGTTTGTAGACATGATCTTCCTTTCGTTTGATTTGGAAACCTTTGGGGTGTTCTACATATATCTCTTTTTGAAGAGCACCATTGAGGAAAGCACCTTTGACATATAGTTGATAAATGGGTCATTTAAAATGTGCAATGAAGGCAAAAATAACTCTAACAATTGTAAACATTGTAGTAGGGGGAAAGTTTTCTTGACATGCTCTTGTTTATATCCCTTAGGTACTAGTTTTGCTTTTTTACTTGTCCAAAGTTCCATCTAATTTGTACTTGACTTATATAGCCACTTAACTCCAATAACTTGATGATTAGAAGGCTTTGGTACAAGTGTCCATGTTTTATTCCGATGGATTGCATCGATCTCTATTTGCATAGCTTCTTCCCACTTTGATTGGCCTTGAGCTTCTTTAAAGTTAGAAGGTTCTGAAATTTGTTGAAGATTGATGCATGAGAGTATCATTTACATAGTGACTTTGTTTTCATCATTACGTCTTCATGAGCCTTTGAGATATCCTAGGCTATTGGAAGTACTTGCTTATGGACTTTGCTTAGAAATGACAATGTCTCCCTCTAAAGTGTAGATGGGTGGATGTTATAAAGTCTATGATTTGAGTGTCTGGCCGATTTAGATAAATTTGAAATCAAACACCGTTTGGCGACTTGTGTAAATGGCCAAAGATCTCAAGGCAAGACTTGAGCATAGGTTCATGTATTCTATAAAACAAGAAAAGGTGCTTGGCCTAGTGGTTAAGTCATATGGATGTCAAGGAGGAGGTCTTGGGTTCAAGTCTCCCGACCAATAGATCAACCACATCCAAAAAAGTCTATTCTCCTTTTGTGTTTTTGTTCATCTTGTGAATGACAACCAAGAGAAACTCGTGTTGGTTATTATATCGCTTGAGGCAAGTAGCGCCTGTGGATAGATCATTTGGCCTCCGACAAAGATATTATGAGTTCAAAACTTGCTCGGTGCAACCACAAAGTGCTATCTCTTTCACCTTTTCCACAATTTTCATTCGGTGAAATGAGATAATCTAGAAGAAAGTGAAAAACACACGTGAAAGAAAAGTATCCATGAAGACAAAAGGATACTCATGCATGCTATGAAGAAGATCAAGAAGATCACCATGAATCCTTCAAGCTTAAGGTCACCATGGATCCTATAGGGCTCTGATACCAATGCAACAAACTAGGATCATAAGGGCCACTACGTATTAGAGAGATGACTCTCCTCCCAACCTTATGCCTCTATATATAGTTCTCTTAAGGGATTGCCTACTCTTGCAAGTGGATACTAACTATCCAAGTGTTGGTCATGTAACTACATGTGTGCCAAGTGTCCTAGTTAACTAGAGTTAACTCAAGTGGATTTTCCTAGAAGACTTTAGAGCTCTTAGGGCAAAAGACTCTCCCCATGGTTGAGAATTATTACCTAATCCTCCCTTTTAGGGCGTGGTTCAACCATCTACTACTTGTCATTTCTTGAGTCCAATGCTCTTCCCCTTCTAGAGATCATTGTCCTTGATGATCAGCCCCTGATCTACCCTTGAATTTCTATCCTCAATCTTGCACAACCTCTTGAACCTTCTTGCTCTCAACCTTGGTTTCTTGAACCCTTGCTCTCAACCTTGGTTTCTTGAACCCTTGCTCTCAACCTTGGTTTCTTGAACCCTTGCTCTCAACCTTGGTTTCTTGAACCCTTGCTCTCAACCTTGGTGTCTTGAACTTTCTTGTTTGCAACATTGATGTCTTGAGCCCTTGTTCCCAACCATAGTATCTTGAACCTAGTTCTTACCCATGCTAGGTATCTTGGACCTTCAAGCTATTGCTTTCATTCGAAAAGTCCCTTCTCAGACTTTCCAATGGTACCTTGCACGTTTAAATCCAACCTATGGATTAAGAGATATAATCTAATCTTTATTGGGCTAATTTCTCAAAGCAATGCATGCTACTTTTGTAACCTTTCTGATACAAACTGCCCAAGCACCTTTTCTAGTGACCATTGGTGCCCATGAGCCTTGGAAAAGGTGAGTAGATTCCACAAGGTTTCATGGGCACCCAATGGCCTCTAGAAAAGGTGCATGTGCACTTTGTATATGAAATGGTAAAAAAAGTAGCATGTGTTGCTTTGAGAAGTTAGCCCAATAAATATTAGAATGCATCTCCCAATCTGTAGGTCGGATTTAGACATGTAAGATATCCTCGAAAAGCTCTCAGAAGTTACCTTCTAACGAAATCACTAGATTGAGAGCCCTAGATATCTTGCATGGGTGAGAAGTAGGTTCAAGATACTGAGGTTGAGAATAAGGGATCAAGACACCAAGGTTGTGAACAAGAAGGTTCAAGACACCAAGGTTGAGAGCAAGGATGCAAGAGATCAAGGTTGAGAACAAGAAGGTTCAAGAGATTGTGCAAAGCTGATGATATCAATTTAAGGGGAGATTAGGGACTGATAATTGAGGACAATGATCTCTAGAAGGGGAAGAGAGTATTAGACTCAAGAGTGACTAGTAGGAGATGGTTGAACCACACCCTAAGAGGGAGTATTAGGAAGTAATCCTCAACCATGGCTTTTGGGGCAAGTGGTTAGTCCATCATAATCCTATTCGATAGGTCATGAGTTCATTTCTCCTTGGATACAACAAATAGTATTAGAGCCCATGCAGTAGGCTTGGGTAAGGTGGATTGACCCAATGGTCTCTAAAACTTGGGCAGTCTATCATGTGAAAGGGTACGAAAAGGAGAGACAATGTTTTGAGAATTCTATGCAACAGAGATTGGGGTGTATCTCTCTCAATCCATAGGTTGCATTGAGGTGTGCAATGTGCCCGTGGAAAGCTCTCAAAACAGACTATGTAATGTGCTAGCTAAGACGCATGAAGTCCTTGGGACACCTTCAGTGGAACCTTATTGAGGGTTCAAGCTACCAAACATATGTGAGAATGAGGTTTAAGATACTAAGGTTGATAATAGGGTTCAAGACACCAAGGTTGCGAACAAGGTTCAAGAAACTATGTAAGGTTGAGGACATTGATTCAAGGGTACCTAGGGAGTTCAAGGAACTGATCATCTAGGCTAGAGGGGGTATAAGTGCAGATCATTGAGGGCAATGATCAACCAAGGGAGGAAGAATGCAATAAAGTGATAGGTAGAAGATGGTTAAAACACACACTTGAAAAGAAGGAGATGGTTGAACCACATCCTAAGAGGAAAGATTAGGAAGTAATCCTCAACTGTAGCTTTTGGGGCAAGTGGTCAGACCATCGCACTCCTAGTTGGGAGGTTGTGAGTTCAAATATCTTATAGCTCATTACAACACTCAAGCAATAAAGCTTTAGAGTATTGTTGAAATGCCTAGAATTCCTTTCAAGGATCATTCGAGAGGTGCAAGAGATTCAAAGATGAATCCTTTGCTCATGTTGTTGATTCTTTAGGAGTTATCTTAAGTACTTGAAGAATAAAGCTCTCCATACTAATGAGAAAGAAATTCTTCAAACTAGTAAGACAACATGGAGTTCCCAAAAAGTCCCAAACCACTAGTAGTGGTACTGAGAGTCCAATGATTTATATACCCTACAGGTGTATAAATCTTGAAGAGATTCTTCGCTTCGGAATATGAAAGGAATTAGCACATGATTGGACTTGAGTTGAGGGCAAGATCTCAATGAATCCCGTGGGTAAGCCAAGGAGCTGTAGAGAGTTAAAGAGATCTTAAAAGAAAGGACTTAATTCTTTAGCATTGTTGCAAGTTCAATAAAAATTGATCAAGCTTGACAAAGCTTGTCCAAGAAGTTGGGATTGGAACTACTATGAATTTTGCCCAAGTATCAACAATAAAATTGATGAAAACTTCATAAGAGTTACCTCTAAAAGCATAAAATCCTAAGAAAAGATTGAATTTTGGAAATAGGTTTTTCCAAAATCAAGGCATAAAGAGGTAAAAGGATCTAGGCACACCCTAGATATGGGCCTAAATATTTCTTTGCAAGAACGAGTAGGCTTATAAACACAGTATAACACCTTAGTCTTAGCTCTCAAAATCAACGCCAAGGGTTAAAGAAAGGATCAGTAGAAATGATCAAGAGAGTTTTTACAAGACATAAATAGATGACCAAAAAAAATAGGATGTATTTTTGTGGAATGAAGAAATTATCTACTAGTATGTGATAGTGGAATGCTAAATCCTTTTGATGAACAAAAAGAAAAATAACTTATGATTCAGAGACAACATCAAACAAGTTATCCTTTTCTTGGGGAAGTGCATTGAGTTAATGTACTTAAACCACTAGAAAAAAGGATAAAGTAATGAAGAAGAGTTTTTACTCTCACATTCAGAACAAAAGTGAGGCTTATAAAGCTTCACCAAGATAAAATTATGAATCAATTTAAGGTTCAAAGTCTTACGAACCTTTCAACTAAGGTTAGATGGACTAAGTTAAGCACCAAGTTCCTAATGTAACTTGGTAAAGTCAATCTCTTGACTCAAAGTAATGTACAGGGATTGCATTCCAAGAAAGGATCTCATAAAGAGATTGAATAAAGATAAGATTAGCTTAAGTCTCAAGTGAAACATTAGTATTTTGAGTAAAAATATCATCAAAAGAACCTTGGTGGGCCTACACACTGATGTTTTGTTACCACATTAGTATCTTGTGGTGAGATTATGTTTTGGGATTACTCTAAGAATCTTTTTGAGAATCCAATTCCTTTCTCTTAAAGATAAATAAATTGCTTCAATACTTTGTTGAAACCAATCTTTGAAAAGTGAAATTCTTGAGTCACATAGAGTTTGAATCTAACTAGTTTCAGGAACCTTAGAAGTTTGAATTGGTTTTAAAGTTTTAGTTTTTCTTTATGCTTTTCAAATCTTTAGGATCTAAGTTAGATAGAGTATATGATTCCTTTCAAGAAAAACGAGGGTTATCCAGTTGGAACAAGGTAACTAAATCAAACATCCTAGATAGATATTCTATACAAGAACCCATTCAATCTTCAAAAGATGCTAACTCTTAATTTTACTTATTCATTTGACTTCGCTTTAAGTTTCATAGCATAACTTTAATGACTTTCATAGAGTTCAATACATAAAAGAAAAGTTAGGAATTGCTCATAAGATTGAGAATTCCCAAGAACTTAAAGCTAAAGTTTTTGAGAAAAAATTATCCTAAGCTGTACAACTTTCATTTTGGATTTGACTTGGTCAAGTTAAAGTAAGGTTGAACAAAATTAAACCACTTACAGTACTAAGCACAAATTCAAACTTTTTTCCCACCTCCAAACTCCAAATATGGCCAATAGCAGGTGCATTTCAAAGCTCTCAATGAGACGCATCTATTGGTGGTATTTCCACTTGAATGTGACAAATGCTCTTCAAGTTATGTGCAAAATAGTGAATGGTGGGAAACAACAACACTCACTCCACAACTTGTGGTGGCTCACACACACACTACAGTAGTTCAAAAATGGTGGGAAGGGATAGCTAATAGTCCTACACCCAAATTCCAAGCATCACACACACACACACAAAAGATCATAGAGAAGATGGAGATCAATAGGAAAGAAGCAAATTCGAATTTCAGCTCTCCTTCTTCACAATGGCAAAATGTCTCTACAAAGACTCACAAAGTGACTTATATACATGTGCCTTAAAAATGTTCCTTTCACACAAGAGACCGGCACTTTATTGACTAATCTCTAATTTCCTACTATTTTATAAGAGTTATGTTACAAGGACTTGGGCTTATGCATATAGAGGACTCCCCTATTTATTTACATAGTTTTGAGGGAATTTCCTAGAATTTACATAGATTTACATAGTTTTGAGGGAATTTCCTAGAATTTTGAAGAAGAAAATTTGTGCCCATTAATTTGAAAATTTTTGGGCTCCTCTTTGGTGCCTCTTTTACTACAACACTCTCCCCCTCTTTGTCTCTGTCATCCCTTGACAGGCTTTGCTTCTTGTCTCTAGTTTTGTGCCTGTAGTCGATTTGGTTCCTTATTAACTGATAGCTTCTTTATAGTTGCCCATTGCTAGGTCCTGTGGAAGTTGTAATATATAGTTTTACCAGTGTTCAAGGAACTGATCATAACTCAAGACCTCTTGCATCGGTTTTGGCCCCGTCTTTTCTCTTCTCCGCTTGCAACCCGTGGAGATGAACTACAATCAATTTGTAGTCTAGCTCACTAATAACCTCTT
Organism: Ceratopteris richardii; assembly: GCA_020310875.1. Lineage (NCBI taxonomy): Eukaryota > Viridiplantae > Streptophyta > Polypodiopsida > Polypodiales > Pteridaceae > Ceratopteris > Ceratopteris richardii. Next base: position 101,663,486 of record CM035431.1, read on the forward strand.
TAACTCTGGGTTGTTGTGTTAAGTCGGGTGGTCATGCACGCAACTAGCGGAAGGTATGAACGTCTGGATTTTCATCTTCGATCTAGACCTCCCGAAGATTAAGAGGTTGAAGCACCTTCCTGGGCTCAGGATCTGTCGGATATCTTCTTGCACTTCTTCATGGACAATTGCTGGCCTTGATCCATCCTTGCTTGTGGCGTGCTTCCCACTGTTGTGTTTTCTAGAGCTTGTTTACTTCTTTTCGTTGCACACCTTACTTTGCAGGCCTTTTCTCTCTTCTAACTTGGCATTACGCAGGAAGTGATGGAAAAACACAACCATAATGAGACCTAGCACAAAATGCAAACAAAAGATGGAAAGAATTACAAAAAATGCACTTCTTTTGCATCACATTGTTATGCAACAGCTATTTCTAATCTTTCTGATGAGAGGGAGCTTGCCTCTTCTGATCAAGCACATAGTTCAAAAAATTGGGTAACTTCTATGCAATCAAAATATCATGCCATTATGAAGAACGTAATTGGTCTTTATGTGATTTGCCTCTTGACATAAAGGCCATTGGCATGATGGAACAATTGATCCTTATAAGATTAAGCTTGTAGCCAAAAATTATGCTCAAGAGAAGAGTATTGGTTTCAATGATACCTTTACTCCTACATGTTGCATGATAACTATTCCTAGCACCTATGTACTTACAACTCATAATAGTTGGAATGTACATCAGCTGAACATTAAATCTACATTTCTAAATGATGATTTGCATGATGAAGTGCATGTATCAATTCCCCTATGCATAGTATCAACTCAATGCTATGACAACCCCACAAATGTCATCAGTTCCCAATAGTTGGTATAAAACTACGAATGAATACATGCTCACACACACACATACCACATAATGCACACACACCATGAGCATGAAATCACAAGAAGCTCTGTGAACTGAGTTTCTATCACTTTCGGAAGTGATGGCCAAACACAACCATAATGAAGCTTAACACAAAATGCAAAGAAAAGATGGGAAGAATTAAAAAAATAGCACTTCTTTTGCATCAAATTGTTATGCAACAACTATTTCTAGTCTTTATGATGAGAGTGAGATTGTCTCTTTTGATCAAGCACATAGTTCAAAAAATTGGATGGCTTCTATGCAATCAAAATATGATGCCATTATGAAGAACGTACCTGGTCTTTATGTGATTTTCCTCCCGACATAAAGGCCATTGGAATGATGGAGCAATTGATCCTTATAAGATTGAGCTTGTAGCCAAAAATTATGCTCAAGAGAAGGGCATTGGTTTTGATGAGACCTTTATTCCTACATATTGCATGATAATCGTTCCTTGCATCTATGTACTTGTAGCTCATAATGGTTGGAATGTATATCAATTGAACATTAAACCTACATTTCTAAATGATGATTTGCATGATGAAGTGTATGTATTTCAACCTCGTGGTTTCGTGTAGAAAGGGCATGAAAACAAAGTGTGCAGCTTGAAAAAGGCATTACGTGGAATAAAGCAAACACCACATGCTTGGTATGAAAAGATACATGCATAATTAGTAGCACATGGTTTTGAAATCAGACCAACTATAAGCACCTTGTATGTCAAGATTGAAAATGATGTACTTTTGATCATTGTTGTTTATGTGGATGAAATGATCCTCGCTACTCTAAATAAGAAGCAGATCGCTAAATTTAAGGCTGATTTGCATGGCTCGTTTGAAACATCAGATTTGGAGCTCTTACAACATTATTTGGATATTCCATTTATGCAAGTTGATGGAGGAATTGTATTGTGTCCGACAAAATACATTGATACACTATTGTAGAGGTTCAACCTCAAGGACTGTAAACCCATTGCCACTCCTATAGAGATAGGGTTATGGTCGAGTCTTCATGATGATAGAGATGCATTTGATGTTGTTCTCTATCAACAAACTGTTGGATGTTGTTTGATGTGTCAGACATTGATCCACAAGGATCATGACATTTATCCATTGGGATCAGTCCATATGTGTGAGGGCCAAGGGCCAGCTAGCCAAGGTCCCAAGCTCGAGGGATATAAAAAGGTACTGAAGTAGTAATGGGAATAAGTGTTGCATACATTCACACTAGACTATTCCAGATCATTGCTATTTTTAGAGTACAAGAGGGTATATGTGGATGGGTGGAGAGTCACACACACATCATTCAAGTGATTTCCAACACTTGGTATCAGAGCATATGGAGATCCTCTTGTTTTCTTGCGGAGTGGCCATCATCATCCTCCCGGGTGATTTTGGTTCTGCATTTACGTTTCATCATGTGCATTTGGAGCTTTTCCCGTGGTTGTTGAGCATTTTTGGGTGGAGAGAAGAACATAAAAGTGATTGTGGGGACTTGGCCCCACCTCTGAAGCATCCCGACACTATCACACATACACACGCTCAGGTGCATCGCAGTGACATTGATCCATAGGGATCATGACATTGATCCATCGGGGTCAATCCATGTGTGTGAGGGACAAGGGTCAGGTAACCCAAGGTCCCAAGCTCAGGGGATACCCTAAGGTACTAAAGTAGTAATGGGAATAAGTATTGCATGATGGCCACATGTTCACACTAGACTATTCAAGATCATTGCTATTTTTAGAGTACAAGAAGGTATATATGGATGGGAGGAGAGTCACACACACATCATTCAAGTGATTTCCAACATGATGCTTGACTTACATATGCATAACATGGCTAGATATTCAATTTTCTATCTTTTATATGAGCAAATTTATGCATAGCTCAAGAAAGCATTAGCAAGCAATCAAGCACATCTTTCACTACTTGAGGGCTACCCATTTACTTAGGTTGTTTCATCCCAAGGGGGATCATTATGGCTACATTTACATGGTTTTTTAGACTCGAATTGGGATGGCTGGTATGAAACTCGTGTGTCCACAAGTGGTTTTTGCTTCATGCATGGTAACTCATGCATATCTTGGTTGAGCAAGACAAAGTCGACTTTGGTCACTTCTAATCTTGTTTGAACAAGACAAAGTCAACTCTGGCCTTGGTTGAACAAGACAAAGTCAACTCTTGTCACTTCTAGTTGTGAGGCTAAGTATAGGGAAACTTCCACATCTATGGTTGAGCGTGTGTGGCTCAAACACCTTCTGACTAACATGCTCTTGAAAAACGAATAAATGAAGTCCCAAAAGTTTGACCAACATATAAGAATGGACTATTGTAAATGTTATAGCTTACATAAATGACTTGTGAACAATGAATTGGACTTAATGGATTATCTTTCTGCATATGCTTTTCCTTAAACACTTTAAACAAAGAAGAGCTTTTATTGGATTATTGGTATAATGAGTATTAACTAAAGCCATTTTGAAAGAAGGCCAATGAATATTACCATTATCTAATCAATGCAAAGAATTTAAATTAGATCTAGATAATACTTTGAACCTTACTCTTCCACTATATACTCTAAACATGAGAAGGAATAAAATTTGAAGAAGAGGTTGATGCACATACATGGTCAAAATTGAAATGCATTATCATGGAATAAGTATTATGAGAAATGTTTATAGTCAGATCAAAAAATCATATCAACACCCGCCTGTGGGCTAAAGATCCTAGGTTAGAGAAAGTGCTAACCACACTCCCCATTTGTGTAGCAGGGCTACTGCCAAGCAGTGGGGTCCTTAAATAAGGCTCCTTGTTACACTCAAGAGATCATCGACCAAACATGCAATCTAGTGCGCGTGATCCTTTGCTAGAGTCATTACTTAACTTCCTTTGGCAGAAGGAATTGTTCATGAAACTATAGAAAGAACCTTGGTCTAAAAGACCCACTTTTCTTTTGAGAAATAAATATAAATAAATTAAAAACAAATTAATCAAATAAATAAAAAGAATAAAATAACTAAATAATAAAACACCCTACAAAACAAACAAACCAACTATCACACACACATAAACGCTCATACATTCAGAGAAAACACACAAGCCAAAAAGTATAAAATAGAAAAGGTATAAACAAAATAAAGATTACTAAATTATGAAAAAATAAACTAAAAAGTAGTAGTAATAAGATTAAACTAAAAAAAAAAAAAAATCCAAAAAAAATCTTTTTAAAATAAAAAATAATAAAAATAATAAACATTATTGGTATAAATAATTTTAAGAACCTTTTAATAAAAAAGCACACTCATACATACATATATACATTCATGTACACACTCAAATACAAACATACACATACATATACACATTCACATCCACACATACACAAGTGAAAGTTCTCACATTCACAAACTCACACACCCAAACACAAATGTATGAAGAGATTAGCTCTCGGGGGTATGCACACCCTTAAGAGATTTTTCCAATAAGCACAAATAGTTGGTCACAACTCGCATGAAAATCAAAAGATTTGCATGTTTGCTATGGGACTTTGATATACACCTTCATAAGTTCAGAGTTATCCAAACTTATGAAACCAAGATACAGAACACAAACATATACACATAAGAAAAAACAACAAATAAAAACAAGAGACTGCACAAAAAATAAGATCAATATAAGACATGAAAAATACAAACATGAAAGAAAACCAATACAAACTTAGCCACACTAAAAAATAATAATCAATATTTATATTTAAATAATATATAAATCATTTAAAAATAGAAAATAATTTTAATAATAACACACACACACATATATATGTGTGTGTGTATGTGCAAATGTTAAACAAAAGCAAAAACAAATTAAAAAATGTATCTTCAAATTCTATGTTTATCAAAAACAAGAAATATCAGAATTAAACTTTATCATGCATAGCTTGGACAACTAGCGATGACATCCCTAGTCACGTCATCAATGCCCTAGAGTAGGTGCACACTTTAATAAAGAGTCTTTCTTAATAAAGACCTCTAACAAAGTTGACAAGCTTAGTTTCTATCACTTCTAAAAGTGAAGAGTGAAGAGCAAACTCAGCCATGATAAAGTCTTGCACAAAGAACAAACAAATACTAATAAAAATAATAAGCAAATAACAAAAAAGACAAAATAACAATAAATAAATAAATAATAATAATAAACATCAAATAAATAGTGATGTGTCTCAAGACACTTAGAATCGTTGGGGAAATTTTTCCCCTCGTTAAGAACTTTTTCTCTTCGACTTGTATATATGCCAACAACTCTTATTGGCTACTAATCTTTTGTAGATTCACTTAATAATGCACTTTGTGTTGTGCTTTAAGCTTCTTCTTCTTCCTTATGCTGATTGTGTGCTTCCATAGTCCTCAAACTCCAGCAGATAAGAATCATTTTCTTGTGCGCCAAGCTTCTTCTTCTTCTTCTTCTTCTTTCTCGTGCTGCTTGTGTGCTTCTGTAGTCCTTGAACTCCAATGAATAAGACTCTTTTTCTTTCTTCAAGGTAAGGGTTCTACTTTCACAATTAATCAATGCACAATTTTGAGTCAACCAATCCATGTGGATAATGAATCTCGTTCTTTCATGTCAATAACATGAAAGATGCCAAAAGAACTTTTATGAGAGATAGTGAAGATAAGACTTCCAATATAACCCTTTTTGTAATACAATCTACCATATGGTCTCCTAATCTAAATATTCACATGTGCACTAACCTGCGGAAGATAAAACAATGTGTGCTACCAAAATCAATTAAGAAACTAACTTTTTGTGAAGAGATCGTGCATAAAATCTTTGTTACACAAGTCTTGAGATGAGAAGTCATTGCCTTGCATCGAAGAGTAATGTTAGGGAAATCGCCTCAATCACTCATTTCCTCAATCATTGTTTCTTCACCAGCCAATTTTATCATTCACTTGCATAGGCTGGTTGATCACCTTGTTCAGAATTTCAAAAGTTCAATGGCCTTGTTCTCTACAACGAAAACATAGACCAAGCCTCCTTGGACATTCCAAGAACTCGAGATCTTAGTGTCAACAAAAGTTGACTCTTCTTCTAAGATTTTGTCTGATTAGGATTCCTTCCCTGATTATTGTTGGGCATTGCCTTCTTTGGTTCACTATGATTTGATGTTATAGATCTTTGCACTCTATGCTTCATCACAATGAATCTTAATTTATCTTCATTCTTCATGTTCAAGTTCTCCATCTTCTTGAAGGTCTCGAATCTCTGCCTTTGCAACGCCATCAAGAAGATCTACACAACCAATACCCTTCGATGAATTTGCTCTTCAAAGCGTCTCTGATAACTTCTAGCATACATTTATGAAGATGAGAAAACTTCTCCTTGTAGCTTGTAGCCATCGAGAAACAAGCTATGATCATCATCTTCATGTTGCTTTATGGTGTAGGGATCCATATTCTTCTCCATCAAATAGTGCTAAGAATGATAATGCATGTGTTCCTATTCTTTGAATTCTTTTCTCCTTGTTCTTTGAATTCCTTCCATAAAACTGGTCGATTATATGTTTGAATCTACATGTAGAACTTTCAACAGCAAAACTTTCATCACAATTTGTTGACACCCCGGCCATAAATGAATAATAGCTACCTTGGCTTTCAATTGCTCACTAAACTCTCACAAATCAAAGAAATCTTCTAAGGGACATGTTTAACATGGAAAGTTGTATCTTGTGGCTGATGTGCCACCGTTTGGCCTGCCCCACGATAGTTGTGACTGCAGTTTAACCCAGTTATGTAAAAACCTGTTCTTGTGGGATAAGAGGGGTCCCATGGGTACTATGCCCTTCCTTGTACAATTGCAATTTCAAAGTTAACGTTTGGAGGAGTAGGCATCGGCCGAACCTCCATTAAAAAAAAAAAAGAAAAAAAAAGAATTCCGAAGCACTCAGGAGAGACAAAGAATTGAACAAGAGGATATTTTCCATAATCTAGGATACACTCTCTGTGTTCATGTTATCATCAAGCGCGAGATTCAATGGATTCTTGCAAAGGTTTATAAACGTCATCCAAAAGAGTAGCCTCTGTATTTCAAACTCTCCATTATATTTGGAGTATTTTTCAATTGTTACCTTGGCACATGCTAATTCTCTTGGACCCTTTCATTTGTCTATCAAATCTTCATCGCATGATAACATTCATCGCATGGAGTTCACTATTTGTCCCATGTGCATGGTCAATCTTTACTAAAAAACGATCAAATAGGGGCATGGGTATTTTGGGTCTCCTGACTCACTATGATACCCTTTCATTGAAAAGTTTTTAGACAATAAGCTTCCTTGGATCTCTATCCTACATGCTATTCTCAACGACATTGCAATCTACTACAAGGGGAGTTTGTGTACTAATTATAATACATGGATTGAGGTTCTTAGTATTGCTCCGGTCATAACCAAGTCAAAGACTCCTAGAATACTATTTCCATTATCAGAGAAGGGAAACAACAAGAGCACACTCAAGTAAGCTCCTTGCTTCATGAATCATTGTATTGAACACCAATCACTGTATTGCTTCATAAAGACTAGAAAATTTAGAGATTACTTGAATGCTACAAAGCCTCGACAGCATCATATTCCAACACTCTATAACATACTATGGATTTCCTCAATCAATGTAAACGGCACTAAACATAGACAAAAAAGAACATTAATCAATAAAGTGATGTAAAGACATTTGGAATCTCGGAATCGCCCTTCTCTATAGGGCCTCCCTTTGGAGGAGCACAATGGAGGCAATTAAAAAAGGAGCCTCTTGGGAAGGCATTCCACCCTCCTTTACCCCTTTCTTAGATATGGCAAACATCATGAAACGCAACAACATCTCTTTTGAAAATGTCAAGTTATATACGCATGATGGAGGGACATAAGATTTACAATGTTCTGTTGCTCCCCAAGGTTCACTTTTGGTCTTTATAAATTCATGGATCCAACAATCAAATGGATTTATGAACAACTATGCTTCTCAAGCTTATGGTTTGTTCGGCAATCTTACAATATGTTGATATTCGAGAAGCATTAGATGTTCAAAGGCCATATTCCCTCACAAGAACTTTAAACTTTTCTTCACTTCATTTAGTCCTGGCTTTGGCTCCTCTTCAACGTATTGATTCCTTTTTTTTGGCAAGAAATTATTTTTATTTTGAGTGCCTTTCTTAGAGAGGGCACATGCATGTTTTCTTGGGTGATTGGATTATACTTTTTGGGCCACTGAACAAAACATTAAGGAGACATATATATTAGATCTGGTGAACTTCGATCATCGAAATTATGGATACATGTATATGTTGGTCACTTATTATGGGCACATGTATGACAATCACCTATCTTTCGATGACTGAAATTAGAAGCACATGAACTATCTTTACTTCACATTTCTTAGTAAAAAAATTATGAAACAATTCCTATATTTGACATATAAGATTGTGCAAGTTATGAGTTCAACCTCCTAAATGTAGACTCCATTATAAACAATGTTATCTAATCTTGTAAAATAATATGAGAACTCTCATGATTATTGCTTTATAATAGTGTATGTCACTTGTGATTTTTTGGAACGTCGATGGAGCTCACTTATGCACAAAGTTTTGAGTCCATCATCACAAAACCAACCTTTCTTTACAATTAATTCACATACCAATTAATCAAAAAAATAAAAGATAGTAGAAATAAAAAAAATATCAATGACACAGGAGTGATTAGTACACCAAGACGTTGTACAAACATGTATGGAACACAACAAACTCAAATTAACACATAATAGTTGACTGAGTCATAATTAATGATTTCGGCTAAATGATTGATTCATAATTAATGTGTATCCTCTATATCATAATTATACATAGCAGTGCATTTTGTACTCAAAGACACAATTAATGATAGCCTTAATGATTAGATAATTGAATAAATTCATACCAATGATTCAATCAAAATTAAATAAGTATGCTTTATGCCATAATACATAGCAATGCATTCCAATTTACATAGTTGATAATTTCGTAGCAACACGCATTTCATACAGAACATAAGTACGTTGTCAAAAACTCACTCAAATGAACCTTTCGGTGACACGAACGGAAAGATTAGTCGGGTGACAGTCCGTTTGGGTCACCCGATGGCTTACTGGACACATCATGTGTTGTGTTTGCACTTGCCAGGTTGGAGAAAAAGCGCATCTTTCACCGAACTTCGGATCGCTGGGCCTGCATGTGCCCTTTGTATATATGATTGTGTGTGTGAATATATATATATATATATATATATATATATATATATATATATATATATGTGTGTTGTTATATTGAAATGTACATGTTTTTATATATGCGTGTATATGATCATTTTCGTGTGTTTTTATGAGTGCATAAATCGAGACGTATGCAAATGTATAAGTATGTGTGTGTGCATATACGTTATTGCACGTTTTTTGTGTTTTTGCATGGGGAAAAATAGCACATGGATATTAGAGAGGACACGAGGGCTATCGGTGTGGTGGGACCTCAGAGAAGAGGGGGGAATCTTCATTTGTTTTTCCAAGCGGCAAAAGCACAAAAGGGAAGAAAGGCATCACTCTCTATTAAGGGTGGTTTGGCTTTTGTTGTGGAATACTTGGCAGATGGATATGGACAGAACGGGAAGAGGTGAGGAAGTTGGAGTCGACAAAAGAGGTACTCTCTTCTCCATTCAGAGAAACGGAGCTCAAGCATTGGAGAGAGGATGGCTCGAGAGATGCAATTCAGGAAGGCATGGATTTGTTACATTATAGATACAAAAAATGGAAAAGCAAAGGATCTCCTCATACAAGAGTTGTTGAAGCTGAAAAGGTTTGTGCGAGAAAGTTGAACAACATGTGAAAAGACTAGTGATGATGCCACCATCCCTAACTAGCATCCATTGAACTAATTAAGAATTGCAACACCTCTACAAATCATATGACACATTAAATTTCCCTTACAAGTGACAAGGAGATTGATTTTCTTAAGTAACGAGCAACTCTTGGACTTATAAGTTTGATACATGTGAAATAATGGTGCGAAAAGACTTCGGAAACCTCACCATGCAATGAGTGGTTTCATTGCCTATATATGCCAAGAAGAAAAAGCTTAACATTAGAATATATTCAAGAAAAAATAAGAAGTCTCATGGTTCATCAATAAGCTTCTCAACATTGAGAGCAATTAGGCTAGCTTAACATGAGTACTTTAATGCTCCTTCGAGTCAAGTTCTTCGTTATTCTTCCAACCTGCATTCTACAAACCCAACGACATACCTAGTGACACAAAAGGAGGGGGTGAGTAAATCATAGAGCTAACAAATTGAAAAATCAAGGTGATGGCCAATCTCTTCACGAGTGAATACTACTTACATGTGAATACTACTTCATTATTTCTATAAGGAGCTCTCAACAAGGAAGATAGTGGAAATGAACCAAAAGAAAAAAAAAAGAAATATATATGACGCTGAAAAGAGTAATTTGCTAGTAACTTGAAACATGAGATAGTTACATTATAGATACAAGAAATGGAAAAGCAAAGGATCTTCTCATACAAGAGTTGTTGAAGCTGAAAAGGTTTGTGCGAGAAAATTGAACAACATGTGAAAAGATTAGTGATGATGCCACCATCCCTAACTAGCATCCATTGTACTAATTAAGAATTGCAACACCTCTTCAAATCATATGACACATTAAATTTCCCTTACAAGTGACAAGGAGATTGATTTTCTTAAGTAATGAGCAACTCTAGGACTTATAAGTTTGATACATGTGAAATAATGGCGCCAAAAGTGTTAGAGTTAGACGTCTACGGAAGCACGCGAACAACATAAGGAAGAAGAAGAAGCTTGGAGCACAACACACAAGACTGAATGTATTACTAGAGAATGTACAAAGATAAGTAGCCCATTAGGGCAATAGGCGTATATACAAGGCGGGGGAAAAAAACTTCCTAAAGAGGGAAAAATATGCCCCGGCGGTCCTAGAGGGTTTGCTGATTTTCAGATTTTTTGCACTTTCTTGTGAGGTTAGGTTCACTTTGTTGCTCATTCGGATTATAACAACATAATCTGAATTTTGTATCATCATTTTCTTGGCTATTCTTCCATTAGTGAGTGCACCACATTATATGGTTGAGTAGTACTCCCATGTTGTAATTTGGACATCTATTTTCTAGTGAGTAAGCATCTTGCTTACGTTCCCTATCCTTGTCTCAAGATCTCTTTCTTTCTATCTCTCACTTATCATCTTGATTAATCAAGTGTGTATGCTCAAAGGTTTTTAGTATTGGAACGATCCTAGGGCCCCAAATTCCAACACTTGGTATCGATATGCACAACAAAAAGGTATTGATTATGATGAGACATTTTCTCCTACGTCTAGGATGATAGTTATTAGGTCAATGCTTGCCTTAGCAGCACATTTTGGTTGGCGTATATATCAACTTGACATAAAGACTGCTTTTCTAAATGGTGATTTACATTAAGATGTATATATTCAACAGCGAGAAGGTTTTGAAGAAACAGGTAAAGAACATTTGGTATGTAAGCTTATAGAAGCTTTGTATGGATTGAAACAGGCACCTAGAGCATGGTATGAAAAGATACATACATATCTTTTATCTATTGGTTTATATAACTCAGATGTAGCTCCAACTCTTTATGTCAAAGCTGAAACAGGTATGATGATTATAACAATCATTTATGTGGATGATATTTAATCAGAGGTCCCAGAAATGAAGATTTGTAGATGTGCAAAGAAAAATTGAAGCAAAAACTTGATGTGAATGATTTAGGAATCTTGCATTATTATCTTGGGATTCAGTTTCTGTTTAAGGATGAGTGTATCTATATGACACATCAGAAGTACATTGAGAAACTTTTAGAGAAGTTTCAGATGAGTGATTCTAAACCTATGCAAACACCTATGAATCATAACGCGTCTTTACAAATGGTAGCAGATGCAGAGTCGTTTGATGCTACTTTATATAGTCAAGCAGTTGGGTGCTTGATATATCTTTGTAATACACGTCCTGATATACAGTTTACAGTTTCTCAAGTATCAAGGTTCATGCAGAATCCAACAGTGTTACATTGGAAAGCAGTAAAGCAGATCTTCCGATATTTGAAGGGAACTTCAAATTATGCTATGGTATTTTCCAAATCTACACATTTGTTACTAAAAGGATTTTTAGATTCTGATTGGGCAGGTGATAGAGACACTAGAAGAAGTACAAGTGGATTTTGTTTTTATCTTGGAGATTGTGTAATCTCATGGCTTTCGAAGAGACAACCCACCGTTGCAACTTCATCGTGTGAAGCTGAATATCGTGCAGCATTTACAACTACTCTAGGGTAAGTTTGGCTGCAGAAGATTTTTAGTTATCTAGATGTAAGAGTACATGAACCCATTCAGATATTTTCAGATAGCCAGAGTGCAATAGCTATAGCAAAGATTCTAGTGCATCATGCAAGGACAAAGCATATAGAGCTGCACTACCACTATATTCGAGAGCAGAAGAAAAGAAGCACATTGAGCTGGTTTATGTTCCTTCTAGTGAGAATGTTGCAGATATTTTTACCAAAGCATTGACAAGAGATAATCATGAGAAGATGTGCAAGTTACTGAATCTTGTACCAATATGACATTGAAGGAGGGATTGTTGGAAGTCAATGTACATATGGTCCACATTCCAACAATTCTACATTTTGGACTTAGCATTTTTTGTATAGTTTGGGTAAAACTTTTTTAGGCTAGATAGATAGAGCTTGGTGAGAGCTATCTAGTGGTATGCTTCATTTCTTCATCAGAGGTCAGAACAGGGAAAAACGTCAAACCCTAATTTAGCTCAAAATGGAAGAAAAACATTTTATGAAGGTCTAAACTTAAAAGTCTAGGTTATATTGTCAACTTGGCCAAAAGCAACTAAAATTGGGTGATAGAAATCAAATCAAAAGCATATTTTAATTATATCGCTATTTTGAACTTAAAAGCAAAACAATTCGTAGAAAATAGTGATAAAGGCTTTTTTGGATTGCGATGTGAGTTTTTCACGATTGGATCACTAGAGCTTCATTTTGGGGAGCAAAAACTATATAAGGAGCATGTTGGCACACTCTTGAATATCCACAAGCTAGAGTTTTGAAGTTCTGAAGCTTTGGAGGTGAAGATTTGGTGAAGGGAGGCTACTCCCTTGGAGTAAGGAGTCTTCTACAAGGTGGTGGTAGCTATCTTTTGTAAGTTAGCCTTATATTCTATTTTTAGGGTTCTTAACCCTAACTTCAAAATTAGGGTTTCCTAATTTTCAGATTTGTTGCACTTTCTTGTGAGGTTAGGTTCACTTGGTTGCTCATTCGCTTCACACACACTCAAATTATAACAACATAATCTAAATTTTGTATCATCATCTTCTTGGCTATTCTTCCATTACTGAGTGCACCACATTATATGGTTGAGTAGTACTCCTGTTGGCAGTAGTCAAGGAACTGAAGGATTCACAAGACAAGGAAGCCTACAAAGGGAGTCGGAGCGAAGAGAAAGCACAAGCAGACACAGTAGTCAAAGAAGATCTGGCAAGTAGGCCATTTAAATTTTTCAGGCATCAAAGAGTTAGGCACACAAGAAGAAGGAGCAAGTAGGGAGCTCCAGGAAATGTATGTCAAAATGTTAGAAGAAATCCCTACAAAAATAGTGATTTTCATCACTAAAAACCATTGTAAATACCATTTCATATTTTTGTAGCTCCATTTTGTGCAAGCCAAGGAGTCCTTGAGCTTGAGGAGGTTTAGAAGTACCTACCTATCAGTTTTCACATTCTTTAGACTCCGTTTGAACCTCCAAATAGGGCAGAGAACCTAATTTTTAACTAGGCCGGACACTAGGTCTGGACAAGGCCAAAACCTAGTCAAAAACTATAAATAGAGCTAGAGAGCTCATTTTTGAGGTTAGCTTGTAATAGAGTTGAACTTGTATGAGTATTTTGAAAGTAATCTAAAAGAACTCCATTGTCTTTCTCTTTGTCTTGCCGTGTGTGCGCGTGTGTGTGTATGTGTGTGCAAGTTTGTGTGCTTCTCACTCACTCACTTGTGCCTTCACTTGTTCGAGGTCATCATACCATCCTCACCTCTTCCCGGATTGACATTAAAGGAGGTGCTACTCATCACTGAGCTACACCAAATTTTGGCGTCGTTGCCGGGGATCGAGCTTTGAGGACGAGCGTGTGATGGTAAGACGTAGAGTTGAGACGTTGGAGTCATAGGTATTTTCTTCACTTTTATCTATTTTCTTTGGTTTTTCTCATCACCATCATCATCCTCACCATCTCCCACATCCATCTCCATCATCGCGAAAAATTTCAGTTTTTGGTCATATCACCCCACCCATACCCTTTCCCTCATTTCACTTGTGAGAGAGAGCGAGAGAGCATTTGTGTGCTTGTGATTTTTTGTGTTTTTTGAGATTTTTTGCAGGAATCAGCATCCCCGGCAGCTGCACCAGCTTCAGCAGGTAAAAAATTTGACTGTGAAGGTCCCGAGGCGTTGACCTCAGTCAATCGCGACTGACAGAAAAGTTGACTATTTTGCAAAACAAAGTATATAACCATGATGTGTAGGCCTAGGGCATCCTAAATGTGTGCTTGAAAATTTAAAACTCCTCAGTTTTCTGTCAATCGCGATCGACTTGTCAATCGCGATCGACAAACCACGACGCACACTTGCCGACTGACCTGTCAATCGCGATCGACATGTCAATCGCGACCGACAGAGTCAACGACCGACTGACCACGACTGACAGAACCTACGCGTGACACGTGTTAATCGCGATCGAGCCATCAATCGCGATCGACCAGTCAATCGTGACTGATAGCTGCGACGGACCTGTCAATCGTGACCGACCCAGTCAACGATTGCTTGACCACGACCGACAGACCTTCGCGACGGACCTGTCAATCATGATCGACCCATCAATCGCGACCGACAGAGTCAACGACCCTTTGACCATGATCGACTGAAAATCCGGGCCACGTGTCAATCGCGATTGACCCATCAATCGCGATGACAGCCACGACGGACCTGTCAATCGCGACCGACACATCAATCGCGACTGATCTATCAATCGCAATTGACAGAGCTTGCAAACGCGATTGACGAGAAAATTCGGCTAATTTTTTAGGGCAAAAAAGAGTGGTCTATTTTTGACAAATTGTGGAACAAATACTAGGGTTCATCATTGCATTGTGAGGCCGTTACACAGAGTATTTTGAGAAGTTCTGTTTGCCTGTTAACCTGTTCTAAATCCTGTTTTAGCCCCAAAACCCTAAAATGACATAACTTCCTCATACGAAATCCAATTGCTGTGATTCTTGTTTTGTTGGAAAGCTCGTGGGGAGTACAACCAAAACTTCAACTAGTTACGGTAAAATTAATATCATGATTATTAGATAGGGTAATTTCAGGTTGATCATATCCCGGGGTAGGAAAAACTGAGGGTCCCTTGGGATTGTTTTTCATAAAGGCAAAAGGCAATTTGGCTAGTGAATTACATGCATGAAAGTGATATGTCTGTCAATCAAATTTAAGTCTTGATCTAACTTTGAGACTTTTTCAGGTACTTTGAGAGCATCAAAGGGTACTCGAAGCAAGAGTAAGTGCAAGCTTGGGAACACGCTTCCTGGGCATACAAGGGCAACCAAGGAAAGAAACTCAAGGTTGGAAATTCTCAACACCCTCTGTCAATCCCTAGCATAGGCTAAGTACGGATAGAGGTCTTGATTAATTACGGACACGTTAAGAACGACCAAGTCCAAGAACTCTAATCACTCAAGTGCAAGTGTTAGGAGATTACAATTGCGAAACAACCTAAGGGAAAAGAACTTAAATTGAGCGACCACACTCAAAGTACGATAAAACTTAAGTGTTCCTTGCGACGAAGATTAATTGGACAAGAAGGGACACCCTAAGGGCAATTAAAAAAGAACAAGTGACTAATACAAAAGAACTCAGCAACGCAAAGTGTACTTGGGAAAATTTGAGATCATTCAATTGGGCATATGAACCTTAGATCAGGACGACACCTAGGGAGAGATAGACAAAGTCTTAGATCTTCAGAGGCTAGTGTCAATCATACTGCTAGGTCTTGGGCCCAGCAGTTGAGCCATCATTCATATTACCCTAGCTCTGAGACTAGTGAGTCTGAGATGTCCCACGGTGTGGAGAGACCTACAGGAAGCTCCGGAGTGCCATATTTACATAGGGTGGAAGGCCCTTACAAGACGCAACTCGAATACCTTAGGACCAACCGATTAGGTGCTAGCATCTATGAGGATGGCCTAGGAAGATCTGTGGTCCAGATCAAAAACCATGACCAATCCATTGGACTAGAGCACCTAGCTGTCAAGTTTGAAAATGGAGCCTACCTAGACAAGGAAGGGACAATATATGTAGTCACCAGTCACCCAGATGGGACATATGAATTTGGGAATGTGATCTTAGAAGCGGATTTAGGTGACCTGGAGCAAGGAAACATGGGTGTAGAACCTAGAACCCCCCGAGGCAAATCTGTTCTCACTAGGATTATCACACCAGAGTGGATTTCCCAAGACAATAAGAGCATAGATCTACTCCTGAACCGAGAGACTGATGAAGCCTTTTGGAGGTATAGATCTAATCAGCCGAATGAGGTAGGAACAATCATGATATATGAGTTCAAAGATCCTGATAGTCCAAGCAGAGTGACCTAATTGGATCATGCTTCAGAGAGGGTCTTTGTGGTTACAGAAAATGACAGGCATGCTTACACTTGGAAAGGTGAATTTATTTTCCCCCAACCAAGATCGAATGTGTCCTTTGGTCACCCAAGAGCTGGAACATCCCAAGCTCATGGAACTCAAAGAGACAGACATAGAGATAGACCGGAGGTAAGCTTTGCCAACCTAGTGGGAAGAGACAGAACGAGAACGAAACAAATAGAGTGGAACCTGAGGGACTTAGAGCCCCAAGGAACCAAAGGAATGCTGATGATTTCCCTCTGCCAAGGCCTAGGGAATACACCAGGATTTTAAGACCGACTCAGTTAGTTAAGTCCATGAAGAATTACTTCGATGGCATAGGAGACCCATATGATCATGTGGCTGAGTTTAGGCAAGTCTTGAGAGCTGAATAAGTTGAGGACCTATTCACGCAATATAATGCCTTTGGTCTAACACTTAGGAACACAGCCCTTACGTGGTTTCAACCATTGAATGAGAGATAGTTCAGGAGCATAGACCAACTCTTAGAGGCTTTCATCACCAAATTCTCTAAAAGTGGCATAAGGCATAATACTTCCTCATTGATACACAGCTTCAAGCAGACCCCTCAAGAGACCGTGAGACTTGCAGGAAGAAGATTTAGGCAGTATCTTGAGAGATGCCCTGTTCCTGAGTTACCCACACCTGCCAAACAAGTGGCTTTATTCTTGGATGGATTGCTAAGTACCAAATTGAGGTCATATGTGTACTTGAAGGACCCTAGGACCATAGAAGAGTGTGTACGCATGTGCATTGACATTGAGGATAACCTAGGGGAGGAACTAGAGCTTTCAAAAATCTACAAAGATTTCGATAGTGCTTCTATCCTCTCTTCCTCACAATCCACATCAATTGAGGAACTTGCGGAGAAAGTAGCTAAAAAACTAGGTGTCTCTAGTAAACAAATTCCTAGATTTTCCCCAGTAAAGAGGTGCTATACTTGCGGTGGTGACCATATGGCGAACGTATGTCCCATCATGGCTCAACCCCAAGTGAACCCTAGCAGCCACTACTGCACCCTAGAATGGAGATACACAAATCACACAGCACAAGACTATCCATACAATAAGCAAGCGGTTAGACAAACCTACCCTCAGCCCTATCCACAACAGGGAAGATACCAAAACCAATACCCTCCACAACAATATGGTAGACCACAACAATCCTATCAAAAACCCTACCAAAACCAACAAAGGCCACAACCTGTGTTAGCTCAACAACCTCCAACTCCCGCTAATGTGATTCCTGTAAAGTATGCAGCAGCTGAGGAAAATTTGAATAGAGCTATAGTGCCAGTAACACCATTGCTCTCAGAAAGTGATCCTAGTGACCATAGCTTTGATTCTACACATATTGATAGTCCCCAAGCTTAGTACATGCAGTCTCCTGAACATGGTGAGTCCTACTACAGTGAAGAACCAAGTGAACCTAGTTGGGAGCCAGAGTACGCAAATGTAATGTACACAAACCCTAACTCTAGACCCCAACCTAGGCAGGTAAGACCCCCACTCCCTAGAGGACCATGCTACAGATGTCAGGGAGATCACCTCATTCGTGATTGCCCCTTACCTCCACCTACACAACCCCAGTCAGTGACAATTCAAGGCTTTTGCCAAGATTGTGGGAAGGAGCATCTCTTACGAGATTGCCCAAAGAACCCCAATAATATGCCAAAAATTACTCCTATCAATGTTATCGGGTTAGTAGTAGACTCTACAGGAAGTGTGACGTCCACTGCACCAGTACAGGTAGTCACTAGAGCTCAGGCATTGCTGCAAAACCAAGGGCTAGGCCAGGAAAAGAGCTCAGAGGCTAGTGAAACTGAGAGCATAACTAAGAAGAGAACTAGAGCCTGGAGAGATAGTAGAGAAAGAATGAAGGGGCAATGGGCTAAGAAGATGAGTGAACTCGAGGAAAGCCTAAGGGAAACAAAAGCCAGGATAATTGAACTCACATCTCAAACTCCCTCTCACACTACCCCACCCCCACCATTCCCATCACCATCCGATCCAACACCTTCCAACCCACCTCACATAATCCCAACACCCCCTAGAGTAGGATCAGTATTAGCAGATCCCACTCCCGAGGACCTTAACATGATGCTTAAGGCATATCAGGCCAGAATCCAAGAAGGGCCAACCGTAACTGATCATGAAAAGTGTTACCCGAGAGCAGAACTAGAGCTTGAACGAACCAAAATTTGTGCTAAGATGGTGGAATTGGCTCAAACCATGTTTGAAGCCAGTCGCCTCTTCAACATCTCTAGTTCAGCTAAGATGCAGTTGCACTTTGATGGACTGCTAGAAAGATTGGAGAGGTTAATTGCACAATCAGAAAAGGAACCCACCCCTCCAAGTAAGGGCAAGGCAAGTATGAGGGCAAGCCTTCCTGCCCAAGAAGCCTATGTGCCTAACTCTACGGAGCCAGACACATCTTCTTCTATGAATAGGTACACACCAGAATTCCTACGAGAGATTCAAGAAGACAAATGGGCTAAAGAAAGTGAAGTCCCTCCTCCCATTGAACTTGTGGATGACACACATGATCAATTCCCACAAGATATTCCCTCCATTTATGGAGAGCAGGAGAGCACCCAATATCAAGAGAGATTAGACTTTAAGTCTAATTCTTTACATGAATTACCCCACTTCACAGGCCCATGGGAAGCCAAGTCGACTTGTATGAGAGCACCCACAGTCACGGTAAGAAACGAAGACTCAGACATACCTAGGAATACAGAGGTAGTGAAAAACACTAAAGTGCAATGCAACCTCACTTTAGAAGAGCTACTCAAAGTTAGGCCAGAACTATGGAAACATGTAGCCAAACAAGTACTAGAGATAGCAAAACCCCATTCCCAGGTAGGTTCTCATAGAACGGTGCCAGAAATTCCTCTAGACAAGATAGGAGATATGAGTGAAGGTGAAGAAGGAAACACCTATCTTCCCATTACCCATCAGGGGTACACAACTAAGGCGATTCTAGACTCAGGTGCAGGAGTTGCTATTGCTACCACTTCCCTATGGAAGTGGTGGGGCAAGCCAGCACTCAGGCCCACGAGGATGAAATTGCAAATGGCTGATGGTCACATAGAAAGACCCTTAGGCTTGCTGGAAGGAATAACTCTCACTACATGCGGTGTTGAGTTTGAGCATACTTTTGCCATATGTGATTTCAACAAGAATCATGCCTATGAGATGATTTTGGGAAGACCATTTATGCGACAGTTGCAAGTGGTCCAGGATTGGGGAACCAATTCCTTGTATTTGCAACACCTAGGTGTCACGACCAAGGTTAATCTCAAAGATTACTCTCATAGAGATGTCCCTCCTATCCAATGGAATCCTATTCATAGAGCCAAAGATGATACAGAGTCTGTGCATTCCATAGGATCCGGATCCTCATGGATGCATGAAGACACTCACTTATGGATGTGTAAGGTAGTAGTAGAAGAGAGGGAAAGCCAGAGAGGTAGGTGCAAAAGAAACCCATAGATCCATTCAAGACCCAGCCTATGCACCTGTTGTATTCCCTGATGAAGAATTTGAACCTCACGGCTGGGTAGAAATTTTAGCAACCATGGATGTAGCCATCAATGAAGAACAATGGACACCCCACTGTGATGAGGAGGGCTATGACATTTCAGTCTTCTCCATAGCGCCAATCATGGGAGAGGCAGTTTTAGAAGAGTGCGAACCTAGCCCTGATGCATTTGAGGATGCCAGTGACTCCGATCTAGACTCAATCATTATGGACCCACCTTTTGCATCAGATGAAGAATACTTCTATGAGGTAGAATTTCAGCCTCAGAGACATGGAGAGCTTTCAAATGATGTGAGATTAGCCACACAAGTGACCCCTAAGGATCAGGGAAAGAAAAGAAAGAAGAGAGAAGTCACACCAGAAGAGGAAGAATCTTTGTTTGAGGTCCCGGAAAAATTTAAAAAGTATGAGATAGATGACAGGAGATTCATGATCAGAATTCCTAAACGAGAGGCACAATCAGGAGAGGCCTATGATAACAAAGAAACCACCAAGAAAATAGTGGTAGCTCTAGAAGAAGGAGAGGAGAGATGCACTTACATAGGACATGACCTGACGGAAGAAGAAGAGCACGAATTGATAGCCTTGCTAAGAGAATACAGAGATGTATTCGCTTGGAGCTACAAGGACCTGAAAGGTGTAGACCCTGACATATGCTCGCACACGATTCCCATGACCTCAGATGCGAAACCCTCTAAGCAGAAGCCATACACATACAATGATAATTATGCTGCCAAGATATCGTCTGGTAGAAGCTGGATTTATCTATGAAATTGAACACACTGAGTGGGTATCCCCCATCGTAGTGGTGCCCAAGAAGAATGGAAAGTTACGTGTGTGCATTAACTTGAAAAAGGTTAATGCCGCCACCATTCGAGATAACTATCCGCTTCCTATCACAGAACATCTCTTAGAAAGAGTAGCAGACAAGGAAGTGTACAGCTTCCTTGATGGATTTTCTGGCTACAATCAGGTAGCCATTGCTCTCGAGGACCAGCATAAGACTGCTTTTGCCACAGAATGGGGCATATTTGCCTTTAGAGTAATGCCATTTGGGCTTACCAATGCACCCGCTACCTTCCAGAGGCTGATGTGTCACGTGTTTAAAGAGTTCTTGAGGAAGAATTTGGAGGTCTATGTTGATGATCTCTGTGCTCATTCCAACATTAGACAGACACATATACCTGAACTCCGACAAATCTTTGACAAATGCAGAGAATATCAAGTTTGCTTGAACCCAGAAAAGTGTGTTTTCATGGTCAGGCAAGGCAAGATTCTAGGGCACATAGTGTCAAAGAATGCCATATCCACTGATGAAGAGAAAGTGAGAGCCATAGCAGAGTTACCTAGCCAAAGAACGTCAAGGAAGTACAAGCTTTCATGGCATTGTGGTTATTACCGACGGTTTATACACATGTATGCCATCATAGCAAAGCCTCTGTACGGACTTGTGAACAACTTTGAGTGGACTGATGAATGTGCGAATTCCTTCAATGAGCTTAAACGGCAATTATGTTCAGCACCAATCTTGACCACACCAAATTGGAATAAGCCTTTTCATGTTCATGTAGATGCATCCAATTACGCTATTGGGTGTGTACTCGCACAACCTACGGGTGAAGGTAATATGGATCTTCCCATTGCCTATGCTAGTAGACAGCTAAATGCTGCTGAACGGAATTATACCACTACTGAGAGAGAAGGCTTAGGCATGGTGTATGCGGTTAAGAAGTTTAGACACTATTTTCTTGCAAATAAGTTTAAATTTTTTAGATCATCAAGCACTGTTGTACTTGGTAAACAAACCTTGCAATACCGGTAGATTAGTAAGATGGTTTCTCTTGCTAATGGAATACGACTTTGAGGTTGTGGTAAGAAAAGGCAAGACTCACTTGAGAGCAGACCATCTCTCTAGGCTCACATCGGGAGAAGCCCCACAAGGAGTATCAGATGACCTTCCTGATGCTTACTTGTTTAATCTGGAAGTTGTACCTCAGTGGGCTAAGCCATTAGTGCCAGTATTGACATACGGGCCTAACCACCTAGTCATAAACACTCAAGGTAGAGAAGTAGTAAAAGCCCAGAAGTACCATATCATGGCAGGAAGCTTGTACAAACAGACAGATCAAGGGATATTGGCTTGTTGTGTGGAAGAGGACGAGTACGCAAAATGGTTGCAATTAGCACATGTAGGTGCATTAGAGCAACACTACTCAAAGTAAAGAACTTTACAGACACTTAGGAGATTCGGAGTGCATTGGCCTACTATGGAAGCCGATGTCCAAAAGTTGTGCAAGGAATGCCCAATCTGTTGCACTAAACCACCTGTGGAACATGCCACTCTATATCAAGTGTCCATAGTGCCAGATTGGAGTAAACCATTAGTAGATTTCCTGAGGACAAGAACATTCCCTCAAGATATGGCACTGGCCAGATGAAGCAGTCTAGAACAAGAAGCCCTAGATTACTCACTCATTGGTGATAATCTATATAAGCGTGGTAAAGATGGTTACCTGAGACTATGTGTCCATGAGAGCGAATATCTCAAGATCTTGGAAGCAGCTCACCAAGGTGTAGCAGGAGGACATTTTGGACCAGATCGGGTGATCAAGGCAATACTATTTGCGGGCTTCTGGTGGCCGACCCTTCACATGGATGCACATACCTATGTGAAACGGTGTGATGTGTGCCAGAGAACTCAGTATCCTATACGCAAGGATGAGATGCCACTGAAACCCATGATGGGTGGACGTGCATTCTCTAAGTGGGGAATAGACTTCGTAGGTCCTATTAATCCCCCGGCTAAGGGTTCACATGCTGAATACATCATTGTTGCCACCGACTATCTAACAAAGTGGGTAGAGGTAAAAGCTACGACAAAGAATGATGCTCAGACAACTGCTAAGTTCCTATTTGAGAATGTGTTCACAAGATACGGGCTACCTATAGAGCTGGTAAGTGATAGAGGCACTCACTTCTTGAATGAAGTTATTGAAAATCTCCTCCAAGAATTCTTGGTAGTACACAAGAAGTCTGCTCCCTATCACCCACAGGCTAATGGGCAAGCCGAAAGCACAAACAAGATTCTATGCAATGTGCTTACCAAATTGGTGAATAATAAACGCTCTGATTGGGACAAACAGCTACACCATGCTGTTTGGGCATACCGGGTGGCCTATAAAACGGTACTCCAAGCCACACCCTTTCAGATGGTATTCGGTCAAAATGCAGTGCTACCTTTGGACTTCTTGATTCCCACATTGAGAGTAGCACAGGAGCATGAGTGGACGGGTCATGAACTCTCTTCGAGAATTTTTGACCTTGAACAATTAGGTGAAACCAGACTAAGAGCTGCAGTAGGAATATATGCAGCTAAGAAATGACAGAAGGCGTACTTTGATGCCCATGTTAAGGATAAAGGATTAAAGGCCGGAGACTTAGTTTTGGTATATACTCTGAAACAACATGCGAGAAAGCTAGAAAAACGTGGTTACGGACCTATGATCATCAACAGGATTTCAACTAGTGGAGCAGTACAACTAGCCACTTTAGAAGGCGATATTCTCCCTAGCTACATAAGCGGATGCAGAGTCAAGTTATATCAGGAACCTCTCACGGAGGAAATGCTCAATCGACTCAACACTGCCAAGAAACGTAAAGAAGAGGAAAAACGAGTTCGAGAAGAAGCTCAGGCAGAAGCCTTGGAACGCATCCGAAAAATGAAGATGAGAAGACAAGGATGAGATCAGCCAAGGATAGATGACTATGCGAACCCAGTATATCATATGGCTATGTGTAAAGTCTCAAGTGTAAGCCCCCATAGAATAGTTGACCGACGTCCTTTTGTAACCTTGGAGATAGGACAAGGAAAGGGTGCAAAGACTGCACGGGCCTTGATTGACTCAGGTGCAGCCACTAGTGCCGTTAAACTCAAGAATTGAAGTTAAAAGTCAATCCTATAGAAGCATATCTCATAGGATTGGGAGGTGTGGAAACCCCTTGCATGGGTGAGGTGGAGCTTCCCCTCTCCATTCAAGATGTTCTAATGACAGTTAAAGTACTAGTGTGTCAAGATGAGGACCTCACTGAACCTCTTGTCTTGGGTCAAGACTGGATCTATGATCATGCAGTCAACCTAAACCTAAGAAGTGGACTTCTTCAGGTATGGGTAAATCAGAGTCGACTTACAGTTGAGTTAGATAATGGAGCACTCAAGGAACTAGGAAAGGCACAGACTCCTGGTCCTTCCAGGGGTACACATGAAGTTGACCATGCTGTTCTTGTCCAAAGCTATGTGATGTAGAGGAATGATGATCTCAATAAAGAAGTCAAGGACTCAACGGAACTCCCTTCTTTTCCAAAGGCCAGAGGGAGGCAACAACCAAGGGCAGATCAATTACTGAAGACTACCTATGCTGGAGGCCAAAGGAACGTGCGAAGCAGGATGTCTCAGCCATTGAAACAAGTGTGGGTGCGGAAAGGCGAGCGTCCTATTGCGGTCAAGCCACAATAACTATCTCAACTTCCTATTAGTAATCAACGACATGATACTAATAAGAGGACTTCCAAAACTTCTTTTGAGAAAGTGAAATTTATCTGGGTACCCAAGAAGTCGATGAAGGCTGGCCCACAATCAAGACAAATTTGGGTGCCTAAGGCTTGCTTGCGGGCTCAACTAGTCACACACGAATCACATCATACACGACAGGGTTCACTCACTCAAGGAGCCGTTACCCACTCTTGTTTAATACGCACGAACACACAGTCGCCCAGAAGCGCGAACAGACTCACTTGTAAATGGGTCCCAAAAACGCCTCATTCCCAAGCAGACATACTCATAAAGCCCTCCAGAGTCTCCAGTAAACCAAAACCAAAAGCCATCCATTGTGTTTGGTAGCCTAAAACTTGTAATAAAACCCCCAAACCCCATGTGTAAATTCATCCTCACTTGCTAACTACATCACTCATACACTGCATCTTTCCCTCTAGCTCGTAGGACTATCCACTCATTAACTCTACACACAATCATCGAGCACTCACTGACCCACTAACCCATTACTCACCTCATGATAATGCTGTAACGGGGAAAAAAAGTGTTCTATCTTGTCCATTACAATATTAATGCATGATTCTATATTCTCACATAACCAGCAAGCAAGCAATAACAATGGCAAAAGCAAGAGGCACCAGTTCCCAGGCAAGGTCTAGCATACAGATTGTGGACATTGAAACCCTCCTCCTTGAACCACCACTCACCGAGAGGCCTCAAGAGCTTCAAGCGGTGCATGTGCTCCCTATTCAGGACCCTCCTCAGGGACACACTTCTCAAGTGGGGAAACACGCTCATTGGTTTAGTGATGTCGCAGGGCCATTGGGTGATGGCACCTACTTATGGGAAGCAAAAATTGAGTTCAATGGCAAATGGGGATGCTACCATTTCTTCACTCGTGAATTTGAGAACTATCAGAATGCAGAAGTAATGCGATCAGTATGGACCAAAGCGGGCTTGGATAGCTATTTCAGGGCACATTTGCCTAAGCTAGATTTCCTACGCTGCTCCTATTTTATCAGTACCATCACTCCTAGCAGGGCCAAGGGAGGTGATAGTACTTTTGTGTTGCCCTCACTATTGCCAGGCCACAAACTCAAGAGATTCAAACTGACCCTCAATTTGGTACCGGAAGCGTTGAACATGCAAGGCATGCATATTCCCACTAAGAAAGAAACAATGGTTCCAGGCAGGATGAAGCATAAGGATCTCAACAAATTGAAGGACATGGTAGCAATGACACCTACCATTGCTCTCCACCTACGAACGATTATGCAACATTTTGCTTTTCCCGCCCAAGAACGATTCACTATGCCACCAAAAAAGATATGGTTCAGCTTGTACTTGGCGGAGACAGAGAATCTCACCATCAACATACCACACTGGATCATCGATCAAATACACCTAGCCCATCAATGGTGGAATAAGAAACAGAAAAATGTACTTCATGGATGTTGTGCTCTCACAAGAATAATTTACAGGTGCTTAGCATACGACGTGCCCATTCAAAGAGCACTAGTATGGTCCAGGGCCCAAGAGTTCCAAAGACGACTATCAACGGCGGGTCCTCCATCGAAGAAGATGAGAGGGGGAGTTCAATTACCATGCGCTCAACCAAGGGGAGCCACTACCACACCAGAGGTGACCCCTCCACAAACGCAACGTATCCGACCATTTACCATTCGCCTACCCAGACCAAGTGCAGAAGGACCCAAACTGGTGTTCCCTCCGATTCCATCGGACTTGGAGTTCCCACAGGGTTACACCCTTGCTGATTTGACAGATGAAGAAATTGCCCGTTTGATCAATGAGTCTAATCTGGAGACAGAAGCAGAGCAGACGCAAGGACCACAACCTACTACTATAACTTCAGCCCCGACCCAACCAAGAGTAGTCGAAGTAGAAGAGGATGAAGAAGAGACAGAACAAGAAGAGGCAAACGAGGAGTATGATCAAGAATATGAAGAACTTTCAGTACTAGCAAGGGCCCCGGCATACTCGGCCCAAATAAAAAGATTATATGAAACCATGAAGCGGGTCCAAGAGCAACACAAAACTGTCGCTCGAGATAGGAAAGATGATCATGAGCGAAATGTTAGCCGAGGAAGGTGCGGATGACATGTTTATTGAATCGATGAACCTGCACGCAGACGCAGTAGGCTTAGATGAGGCTGTTCATGCAGCCATGACTTATATTCATCGATTTGAGAAACGAGTACCTACTCATCCCATGCGATCCGGCAAACAAATCCACATCAATGTATCAAAACCAGGAGGTAACACACAAACAGAAGCACATTAGGCGGAACCACTCTCACCACCCACCTCACCTCTCACTACACAAGTCACCTCACCACCTGGCACTACCACGCCTATTTCTGCCATTACCACAGTCGTCATGGGAATTCCTCTCTCTCCAGGTATCCAATTCGGAGGAGTTACCATGCCCACTTTCACAACACTCTTCACAAATATCAGATCCACCCCACTCACTGTTCCCATCTACATAGTCACACACACGTTCGACACAATGGAAACATCACCAGCCACAGCACCACTCCCACCCTCCACGTAGCCTCAATCTCCCATACCCCCTCCACCTACCTCACCACTTGACTCCACAACATTCACAACTCCCTTCCCCTTCCCCATTTCCCCTGCATCTTCATCTTTCCCTGCATCGTTTAATGTAAATAGTATATTCATGGCATTACATCAATGCGTGTATCAACTTCAGAGTGAGTATCAAGCTCTCGAAGACCGTCATCATCAACTGACTACGAATCATCAACAACTACAGAGACGGCTTACAATTATAGAAGAAGAAAATGCAGACCTCAATCAACGTTACACCACACTCGAGCAAGCTCATCAAACCCTCCTGGAGACACCCCAACCATCACAAGCGCCAGGTGTCAAACAACTCGAAGCCTTATTGGAGGTCTACCAAACAGATAATCTGAGAGTCCGGCGAAATTTGACTCTACTCCGAAAACACATGGCTACAGCCCTTGAAGAAAACAAGCGTCTGCAGAAGCAAAACAAAGAAAACCTAGAAGCTACCATGGAAGGCTATCCCCATGAAATCGACCCAGAACAATTCAAAGCAGTTCCCTCAGAAACAATGAAAACAATCTTGGAAAGCTATGCCGATCTATTAGAAGCACATGACGATTTGGAAAAGGAACGGGATGAGCTACGTCACCAGCTCAGGGAACAGGAGGCACAACCCAAAGTCATAGAAACAACCTCAACTTCAACGGAAGTAAAGGCATTAAAAGAGCAGGTGGCGATACTGCAGAAGAAGTTACTGGAATATGAAAGACAACCCTCTCCAGTTGTAGAACCAGAGCCAGATGAATGGGTACCCATTGAGGTGGACGAAACGTATGAGGAACCATATGTTCCTACGCCGATGCCAGGTGGTCAGCAAACCTCAGAAGGAATGGACACCTTGGAAGTCGAAGTACCCGAATGGCTCCAGACACTAGAAAAAACAGCTACAACCCATGAAGATCGAGTGGCAATCCAAATCCAATCAATGGCCAAATTAGAAGACACCATCATAAAGTCAGAGTATTTCCGCAGTATGTCTCATCATAGATGGATTGGCACCAACGACGATCAGTATGTGCCATACTGTGTACTCCTGGCGGATTACAACGCAGAGATCCAACGACGATGTGGCAAGGCTCCAACTTTCGCCACACAATTTGGGCCCGATGATATCCCAGAGAGTGCTAAAAAGGGATCCATTCATCAACCCACCTGGAGGATCCGGCTTCTCGAGACCTACCCAGAGATGGTTTGTACTTGGACTAACATGCCACTCTTTATTAAATACAATCCCTGTTATGTTCCAGTCTTCTACAGACGCACCTGGCCCGAGTTTACCATTGCTGTCAAGAACATCAAAGGCTGTGCAAAGTGGTTAAACTATGTTTACCTAGCACCTCCACAAGGGCCTCCCACTGTGAATTATATGATTTCTACCATCCGTCACTGGAGCATTCCACTATGGAATACCCCCGATGTGATGGCCCAAATGTGCATAAAAATCTTTGAATTAATGCTGATCACATTCAGGACATTCAAGAACATTAAAGACCCCCACTTCTCAGGAGTTGGCTTCCTTACAGGCAACCAAGATCTGGTATACGACATGAGCACCACCCCATCAATAGAGGTCATATATGCTTGGCACGCCAGAATCAAGTACCTCCCAGCTTGCTTTAAACAGACATTCGAGGAGATGTTCGTAACAGGATTCTGGGAATATCACTCAGAAATATTTGTACCCAGGCCCTCACATCTCCTCCACTTATTCGCTGTGGAAAGAACCATCCATTCAGAACAATTGCGGGTGCCACATCCAGATGTCCCAGGACCAGTGAATTGGGATGCATTGTTAACAAACCTAGCACGGGGGCTACGATTAGAAGAACACCACCTCGCTTTCGATGTTGTTCAATATTATGTCCAACGCACAGCTAGACAAGGGTCTGTCAAAGACGACAGATGTGAGAGAGGGGGGGGGGTGTTGGCAATAGTCAAGGAATTGAAGGATTCACAAGACAAGGAAGCCTACGAAGGGAGTCGGAGCGAAGAGAAAGCACAAGCAGACACAGTAGTCAAAGAAGATCTGGCAAGTAGGCCATTTAAATTTTTCAGGCATCAAAGAGTTGGGCACACAAGAAGAAGGAGCATGTAGGGAGCTCCAGGAAATGTATGTCAAAATGTTAGAAGAAATCCCTACAAAAATAGTGATTTTCATCACTAAAAACGGTCATTGTAAATACCATTTCATATTTTTGTAGCTCCATTTTGTGCAAGCCAAGGAGTCCTTGAGCTTGAGGAGCTTTAGAAGTACCTACCTATCAGTTTTCACATTCTTTAGACTCCGTTTGAACCTCCAAATAGGGCAGAGAACCTAATTTTTAACTAGGCCGGACACTAGGTCTGGACAAGGCCAAAACCTAGTCAAAAACTGTAAATAGAGCTAGAGAGCTCATTTTTGAGGTTAGCTTGTAATAGAATTGAACTTGTATGAGTATTTTGAAAGTAATCTAAAAGAACTCCATTGTCTTTCTCTTTGTCTTGCCGTGTGTGCGCGTGTATGTGTATGTGTGCTTCTCAATCACTCACTTGTGCCTTCACTTGTTCGAGGTCATCATACCATCCTCACGTCTTTCCGGATTGACATTAAAGGAGGTGCTACTACTCATCACTGAGCTACAACTCCCATGTTGTAATTTGGACATCTATTTTTTAGTGAGTAAGCCTCTTGCTTACGTTCCCTATCCTTGTCTCAAGATCTCTTTCCTTCTATCTCTCACTTATCATCTTGATTAATTAAGTGTGTATGCTCAAAGGTTTTTAGTATTGGAACAATCATGGGGCCCCAAATTCCAACAATCCCACCATCCCTAACGAGCATCCATTGTACAAATTAAGAATTGCAACACCTCTACATCATATGACACGTTAAATTTCCCTTAAAAGTGAAAAGGAGATTGATTTCCTTAAGTAATGAGCAATTATAGGATTTATGAGTTCCATACATGTGAACTAATCGTGCGAAAAGACTTTGGAAAGCTCACCATGCAATGAGTAGTTTCATTGCCTATATATGCCAAGAAGAAAAAGATTAACATTAGAATACATTCAAGCAAAGTAAGAAGTCTCATGATTCATCAATAAGCTTCTCGACGCTGAGAGCAACTAGGTTAGCTTAACATAAGTACTTGAATGCTCCTTCGAGTCAAGTTCTTCGTTATTATTACTTTGTGCTTTCTCCTAACCCCACCACATACCTAGTGAAATAAAAGGAGGGGGTGAGTAACCACAGAGCTAACAAATTGACAAATCAAAGTGATGTCCAAAAAATAAAAAATCTAGCACATTCAAAGGATGATCTTTTATCTCAATTCTTACACTTTCAACAAGAGGATAGGTGACAAAACACTATTCAATCTCTTCATGAGTGAATACTATTTACATGTGGATACAACTTCATTATTTCTATGAGGATATCTCAACAAGGAAGAAAGTGGAACTGAACCAAAAAAGAAAGAAATGTATATGATGCTGAAAAGAATAACTTGCTGCTAACTCGAAACAGGAGATAGTTACAATATAGATACGAGAAATGGAAAAGGAAAGGATCTTCTCATACAAGAGTTGTTGAAGCTGAAAAGGTTTGTGCGAGAAAGTTGAACATGTGAAAAGATTAGTAATTATGCCACCATCCCTAACTAGCATCCACTGTACTAATTAATAGTTGCAACACCTCTACAAATCATATGACACATTGATTTGCCCTTAAAAGTGACAAGGAGATCCATTGCCTTAAGTAATGAGCAACTATAGGGTTTATGAATTTGATACATGTGAAATGATGGTGCAAAAATACTTTGGAAAGCACACCATGCAATGAGTGGTTTCATTGCCTATATATGCCAAGAAGGAAAAGCTTAAGATTAGAATGTATTCAAGCATAAGAACTGTCATGGTACATCAATAAGCTTCTCGACATTGAGAGCAATTGGGCTAGCTTAACATGAGTACTTTAATGCTCCTTCAAGTCAAGTTCTTTGTTATTATTCCTCCCTGCTTTCTACAAACCCCACGACATACCTAGTGACATAAAAGGAGGGGATGAGTAAATCATAGTCCTAACAAATTGAGAAATCAAGGTGATCGCTAAATAATAAAGAATCTAGCACATTCAAAGGATGATCTTTTATATCAATTCTTACACTTTCAACAAGAGGATAGGTGTCAAAACACTATTCAATCTCATCACGAGTGAATACTACTTACATGTGAATACTAGTGCATTATTTCTATGAGGAGCTATCAACAAGGAAGAAAGTGGAACTAAACAAAAAAAAAAGAAATATATATGATGCTGAAAAGAGTAACTTGCTTCTAACTCGAAACAGGAGATAGTTACATTATAGATATGATAAATGGAAAAGGAAAGGATCTTCTTATACAAGAGTTCTTGAAGCTGAAGAGGCTTGTGCAAGAAAGTTGAACAACATGTGAAAAGATTAGTGATGATGCCACCATCCCTAACTAGCATCCATTGTACTAATTAAGAATTGCAATACCTCTATAGATCATATGAAACATTGAATCCCCCTTAAAAGTGGCAAGGAGATTGATTTCCTTAAGTAACTGTAGGATTTACGAGTTTGATACATGTGAAATAATGGTGAGAAAAGACTTTGGAAAGCTCACCATGCAATGAGTGGTTTTATTGTTTATATATACCAAGACGAAAAAGCTTAACATTAGAATATATTCAAGCAAAATAAGAAGTCTCATGGTTCATGAATAAGCATCACAACACCAAGAGAAATTATGCTAGCTTAACATGAGTTCTTCAATGCTCCTTGGAGTCGATTTCTTCATTATTATTCCTCCCTATTTTCTATGAACGCCATGACATATGTAGTGACATAAAAGGAGGATGTGAGTAAAGCATAAAGTTAGTAAATTGACAAATCAAGGTGATGTCCAAAAATTAAAGAATCTAGCACATTCAAAGGATGATCTTTTATCTCAATTCTTACACTTTCAACAAGAGGATAGGAGACAAAATGTTATTCAATCTCTTCACGAGTGAATACTAATTAAATGTGAATACTACTTCATTATTTCCATGAGGAGCTCTCAGCAAGGAAGAAAGTGGAACTGAACCAAAAAAAAAAGAAATATATATGATGCTGAAAAATGTAACTTGCTTCCACCTCGAAACAGGAGATAGTTACATTATAGATACGAAAAATGGAAAAGGAAAGGATATTCTCATTCAAGAGTTTTTGAAGCTGAAAAGGTTTGTGTGAGAAAATTGAAGAACATGTGAAAAGATTAGTGATGATGCCACCATCCCTAACTAGCATCCATTATACTAATTAAGAATTGCAACACCTCTAGAGATCATATGACACATTAAATTGCCCTTAAAAGTGAAAAGGAGATTGATTTCCTTAAGTAATGAGCAACAATAGGATTTATCAGTTCGATACATGTGAACTAATGGTGCGAAAAGACTTTGGAAAGCTCACCATGCAATGAGTAGTTTCATTACCTATATAGGCCAAGAATAAAAAGCTTAACATTAGAATATATTCAACCAAAGTAAGAAATCAATAAGCTTCTCGACACTGAGAGTAATTAGGCTAGCTTAACATGAGTACTTCAATGCTCCTTCGAGTCAAGTTCTTTGTTATTATTCCTCCGTGCTTTCTCCGAACCCCACCACATACCTAGTGAAATAAAAGGAGGTGGTGAGTAAACCATGGTGCTAACAAATTGACAAATCAAGGTGATGGGCAAAAATTAATGAATCTAGCACATTCAAAGGATGATCTTTGATCTCAATTCTTACACTTTCAACAAGAGGATAAATGACAAAACACTATTCAATCTTTCATGAGTTAATACTACTTCCATGTGAATACTACTTCGTTATTTCTATGAGGAGATCTCAACAAGGAAGAAAGTGGAGCTGAACAAAAAAAAAGAGATGTGTATTATGCTGAAAAGAGTAACTTGTTGCTAACTCAAAGCAAGAGATATTTACATCATAGATACAAGAAATGCAAAAGGAAAGGATCTTCTCATACAAGAGTTGTTGAAGCTGAAAAGGTTTGTGCGAGAAAGTTGAACAACATGTGAAAAGATTAGTAATGATGCCACCATCCCTAACTAGCATCATTTGTACTAATTAAGAATTGCAACACCTCTAGAGATCATATGGCACATTGAGTTTACCTTAAAAGTGACAAGGAGATCCATTTCCTTAAGTAATGAGCAACTATAGGATTTATGAGTTTGATACATGTGAAATAATGGTGCGACAAGAATTGGGAAAGCTCACCATGCAATGAGTGGTTTCATTGCCTATATATGCCAAGAAGAAAAAGCTTAACATCAGAATATATTCAAGCAAAATAAGAAGTCTCATGGTTCATCAATAAGCTTCTCGAAATTGAGAGCAATTAGGCTAGCTTAACATGAGTACTTTAATGCTCCTTGGATTCAAGTTCTTCGTTATTATTCCTCTTTGCTTTCTATGAACCCCATGACATACCTAGTGACATAAAAGGAGGGAGTGAGTAAATCATAGAGGTAACAAATGGAAAAATCAAGGTGATGGCCAGAATTTAAAGAATCTAGCACATTTGAAGGATGATCTTTTATCTCAATTCTTACACTTTCAACAAGAGGATAGGTGCCAAAATGCTATTCAATCTCTTCACGAGTGAATACTACTTACATGTGAATACTACTTCATTATTTGTATGAGGATCTCTCAACAAGGAAGAAAGTGGAACTGAACCAAAAAAAAGAAATATACATGACACTGAAAAGAGTAACTTGTTGCTAACTCGAAACAGGAGATAGTTACATTATAGATACGAGAAATGGAAAAGGAAAGGATCTTCTCATACAAGAGTTGTTGAAGCTAAAAAGGTTTGTGCAAGAAAGTTGAACAACATGTGAAAAGATTAGTGATGATGCCACCATCCCTAACAAGCATCCATTGTACTAATTAAGAATTCCAACACCTCTAGAGATCATATGACACATTGAATTGCCCTTAAAAGTGAGAAAGAGATTGATTTCCAATAAGTAAGTATAGGATTTATGAGTTTGATACATGTGAAATAATGGTGCGAAAAGACTTTGGAAAGCTCACCATGCAATGAGTGGTTTCATTGCCTATATAGACCAAGAAGCAAAAGCTTAACATTAGAATATATACAAGCCAAATAAGAAGTCTCATGGTTCATGAATAAGCATCACGACACCAAGAGAAATTAGGCTAGCTTAACATGAGTACTTTAATGCTCCTTCGACTCAATTCTTCATTATTATTCCTCCTTGCTTTCTATGAACACCATGACATACCTAGTGACATAAAAGGAGGAGGTGAGTAAAGCAAAGAGCTAACAAATTGACAATTATGGTGATGGCAAAAAGTTAAAGAATCTAGCACATTCAAAGGATGATCTTTTATCTCAATTTTTAAACTTTCAACAAGAGGATAGTTGACAAAATGTTATTCAATCTCTTCACGAGTGAATACTCATTACATGTGAATACTACTTCATTATTTCTATGAGGAGTTCTCAACAAGGAAGAAAGTGGAACTGGCCCAAAAAAAAGAAGAAATATATATGATGCTGAAAAGAGTAACTTGCTGCCAATTGGAAACAGAAGGTAGTTACATTATAGATACGAGAAATGGAAAAGGAAAGGATCTTCTCATGCAAGAGTTTCTGAATCTGAAAAGGGTTGTGTGAGAAAGTTGAACATGTGAAAAGATTAATGATGATGCCACCATCCCTATCTAGCATCCATTGTACTAATTAAGAATTGCAACACCTCTACAGACCATATGACACATTGAATTGCCCTTAAAAGTGACAAGGAGATTGATTTTCTTAAGTAATGAGCAACTATAGGATTTATGAGTTTGATACATGTGAAATAATGGTGCGAAACACCTTTAGAAAGCTCACCATGAAATGAGTAGTTTCATTGCCTATATATGCCAAGAAGAGAAAGTGTCATATGATATTCATTGGGTGTGGATCACCATTTGGAGAAGGATGCCACATGGCATCACACACGTATTTATACCACTTGGTAGAAGATATAAGAAGAGATCTCATATATGATATAGATCTAAGTGAGACATCACTCTCATATGATTAAAAAGAGAACCCTCGGACGTGGCTGGGCAGAGAACCGGAGAACCTCTGTGTGTGATGCTCGCGAGGTCATATGGATCAAATGGATCACGATCGGGACAGAAGATTATGCAGAAGGTTATGCAAAATACGATGTCATAGCAGCGATCTGTGCCACGCATTGAACCCGCAGTGTGGAAGACTTAAACTCTCACCACCACGAGAGAAGGCGATCCTCCCATCCAAGGCGCCTAAACACATTGATAACCAAAGTCTGGGAACTAATATATGAAGGAAAGTGAACGCTTGCTTCCAGCCGCGCGTGTTTTTATGGGAGGTGGTGAGCAGCCAACAGCCATGAGTTATGAACTCATGGCCTGTCCAAAGTGAAGCTCGAGCATATAGGAGTAATTAGTTTGTCTTCCTCCCTTGAGCCATCAAGATTTTACTCCAAGGGTATTCATGAGAGGCCATCTATGGCACTTACAATGGCAGAGGAGAAAAAAAAAGAACAACAGTGTCATGAGATTATTTGGAAGGAGCTTCTCATCTCTGCGAATCCATGTCTCTAAGGCTACTGAGGCATGAGTCAAGGAAGGATACCGAGAACTCCATTCCAGGTATATGTAAATTTTAATTTATTTTTGAAACTCCAAGGAGTTAATTTTTAGTAATACTCCATTTTAGGCAAAAGAAAGGAAGGCCTTTGGGCAAAGTTTTTTGAGGGAAAATTATATGTACGGAGAGTATGACACATATATTCTCATCCTAAGTTAGATACCCTCAAAATACAATAAAGGCTAAGCTTTAAGCACTTCCAAAGTAGCCTATTTTTATGATTTTCACATAAATTTCAGGAGCTATTTTGGATAAGTAGCCATTTTGGGAAGGGAAAAAGAAGAGGGATTTATCATAGATTTATGGAAATAATCATGCACATACTTATTCTAGTTTATTTACTTCCATATAACATTAAGAAATCCAAAATATACCTCAGTATGATGGGAGTTTGGAACTCCACAAAACCCCCTTCCATCACAGTCCTAAAATGATTTTTGGAGGTCTAAGGAGGGATTACAAATGCATTTTTTTGGGTAAAATTGCATTATTTTAGTAATCATTTGACCATGCTTTATGTTTTGGGGAGTGCTCCGATGTTTTTGGACACTTCAAAGTTTATGTTAGGACCTGAGGAGGAAGTTTCAGAGGTCTCGAAGCTTGTCGAGAACGATTGGATGCATGCAATTCCAAAACCAAACTACTCAGGGACGTATGTTTTATGCTTCAGGCATTTTACTTTATGTTATGGCATGTTTTGTATGTACATGCATAGATTGGATTGCATACATCAAATGTTGATCAAGGTTTAAATTATACAAGTATGGATCAATGGAAGAGAAGCACACTTTTTGATTGTTTGCAGGAAACAGGATTGAATATGGCTATGCAACACAGAGAATTATTGCTAGCAATTGCTCTTAGTTTTTGCAGGTTATGGAATTCATATATGAGTTTATGGCGTGCATGCCATGGGCCTGTCAAGCCCTATGTTGTGGGTGGCCTATGTGCCACTGAGCTTATGGTTTAAATTTTTTTTGGGATTCCATTTCTGGGGGAAATGCTATCGAAATTTTTCCCACCACATGGCGTTATATACGCACTTGCCTTTAGGTAAGAATGCTATGGCATGGTAACATGCCCTATCTGCAAACATCACTAAGGTGTGAGCATGCTTCTAAGCATCTATTTGATGGACTTAGTACCATCATACTATCATAGATAAGGCAACTTCAGTAGTAACAGGATCCCTATATATAATCCTTATGGATTTAGACTATAGGATTGCTAAGGGAAGGAGCTACACCTTCACCATTAGTAATGTGCACAAGCAATCCTATAGGTTTTAGGAAGTTGCATATAGGTAAGGGAGATACATATATGATATTCTCCAAAGAAGTGAAGATTTATTTATCTTCACAAGAGTCTCACAGTATGATTAGGAGACTATAGGGTATTATCAGGACTACCCAAAGAGTGACTAGTTTCACTCATGCACATCACTTGACCAAGTAGTGAAGCATTTCTACTACACTACTAAGGAAACCAAATAGATGGGATCACAGAGATGGGTTTCATGAGATAGCATCGACGGGTGCTTATGTGATTCGAGTGATGGTTAGGAAGGCCACAGACATGGCACTAGCTCTATAATATAGAGCATAGATCCCTTAGTCAGGAATAGTTGGGGTACCCAATACATATATATGTATATCGGGATCTACAGAGAGGTACCTAGGCTTAGTCTTGGTACCTAGGAACAAGTTGGTCTGGAACAGAAAGGGATATCCATTGTCACAGATTGACTAGAACCAGACTAACTAGTTCTAGGACATGGGACTCATCTGAGTCCACTGACATGATTTTAGGATATGGGATTCATTAGAGTCCACCTACATATTCCATTATATGGAATATATATATTCGGTTTAGTGTAGCTATGACACTGTGAATTGGAAGAAGTTTTCACTGGTATGGGACGGTGGAAGTGACTTCCCCTTGAGCACTCTTCTTCTATGGCCAGGGAGAAAAGGACTCATCATTCATGGCGTCATGTCTCACTCATTAGGAAAAAAGGTGAACTCTGCATTGGCCTTGTAAGGATCCCTAATTTTTAGGGATTAAAGAGCTTAATCTCTGAGCTTAAGGAGGCATATAAGACCACCAATGGTTTTCTAAAATAAAATAATATTTGATGAATCCACCGAATTTGAAGTCTCAAACATGAGCATTTTTAACCATTAGATCCTTTAAATCAATGGCTAGTGTTAAAATGCGTGGAATCTTAGAGAGAGAAGCGCATTAACTTTTTGTGGGAGTGGGCCTTAAGTCTTGGACATTCTCTGCAAGTTTTTCGGCCGTCAGATATTGAAGCATCCGATGTTGGAGTGCAAATGGGGCTGAGCCATAATCGGCAATGCATATCGACCGTTAGATCGGAGGCTTAATCTGATGGCTATGGAGAAAAGGCACCTTTGGATTGTTAAGAAGCAATCTGAGCCATGCAATCATGACCAGATCCAATGGTCTAAAATGGAAGCACCAAAAATCCTTCAAATCTGAACTCCTCTGTCCGATGGATGCCTTGATCCAACGCTGTACGCCGATTCACGCAATTGCTAATCATTGCTCTCATCCTAGCCGCTTGTTCTCAAGAAAATCTAAGGGTCCAAGATTAAAGATGCCTTGACTTTTGTCCTTTCCGCTTAGCCATTGGATCTTTCAGGCAATCAAGGGCTCCAAATGAATTTCGACATTTTCAAAACCATTCTCAAGAGCAAACCCACCAAGTCTAGGTGGTTTTTACATGTTTGACTAGAGGAAAACAAGGGAAGCCTATGCCTACCCTATGTGATTAAGGGACTAGACTGTGGCCACCACCCTCTTCTCATTGGTCCATCCCTAATCACTCCTGAAGCTAAAAGGCCCATGCAGGGTTCATTTTTTCCCCTAATGTAGATCAGAGGAGAGATCTTAGTAGATATCTCCTTAAGATTGGGAGTAATCCTTCATAGTTTAGGGAAGATTTATTCTTCCAATAGAGAATGTGATGGGTGATTTTATCACCATTGGTATCACATACTCGTTATGAGTTTTTAGGAAGGATAGCTCCATGAGTTTCATGGGATCATATAGATCCATCCACAGAGTGTGGTTAGCATAGATAGCTCTTTGGTATGGATACACGTGCTTATGGTATCATATCATATCATTGCTCACCATTTTAACAGAGGGCTTTGACCCCTATTAGGAATTGAATTTCTCCACTCTTCACTACATACACCTTCATTAGTTAGGGGAGATTTGTTCTCCATTTTCATAGAAATATGTGTAATGAGGGGTTA
This sequence comes from Ceratopteris richardii, assembly GCA_020310875.1. Lineage (NCBI taxonomy): Eukaryota > Viridiplantae > Streptophyta > Polypodiopsida > Polypodiales > Pteridaceae > Ceratopteris > Ceratopteris richardii. The sequence continues at coordinate 101,702,908 of CM035431.1, forward strand.
TGTGTTAGTTATGGAAGAGAGGACTAAATAAATTCACGAGTTTCTCTTTTAAGGAAAGGAGAAAGTGGGAATCAGCTCACCCATGAGAGATTTCACTTTAGTTCAGTGGTCTCACTTTAGCTCCTACTCTTTGAGAAAGAAAGAAGGAAAGGAAAACATGATTTCTTCATAGGAGAAGAATAGAGTATGTTTTCCTTTAGTCAAAAGAGGTGTTTGGAAAACATCTCTTAGTCTTTATTTCAGAAGGAATTCATTTACTCTACTTTTCAATGTAATTTTCCTCCACATGGGAGTCTCTTTTTCCACTAGTTTTGAAGGAAAACATGGAGAACTTATGTATATGTACTCAGTTATGAGTAGAGTAAATGGATTCAACACAATCTCTTTCAAAGGAAAATGGAAAGTGGAATATGTTCCACTGCTAGAGCTCTTTTCCTTAGAAGAGATTGAACATATTCCACTGCTAGAGCTCTTTTCGTTAGAAGAGATTGAATGGAGAGAGACAGAGAGTTTCACTTTCTCACTTTCAGATTGTCTAGATAGGAGTGGCACTCTTCTATCAAAGACAAGAGGGAGATCAGTTAATCATGATGGTTAGATTGAATCTCACTTGTAGAATTTAGAGAGAAGCAGTTATGCTATTTTCAGTGATGGTTTTTGACTAGATGAGATGATCTAGTTATTGACATTAGTTAGACTGTGAGTAGAGTTATGACTTCTCTCTTTAGCGTTTCTAGGATATAGGGAGATATCTAACCTATTAGGGTACCAAACTCTTAGTTGGTGTTACATCAGGAGTATGATGAGTAAACATGAGTTAGGAGGACGGGTACTTAGGGATTATCTGAATCTCAAAGGGAATGCTTTTTGCATTCATATGGCAAACTAAAGAGAAGAGAAATATTAGAGTTTGCACAAGTGCCAATAGATGCTCTTCCAATAGAACTAAGTCCAAAGGTTAAGGATGACAAACCACATACTTCTTGGTTGGTGAAATGTAGAGATTTCATTTTACTACCAGGAAATTCTTATGTATGAGCTAGATGATAGATTTGCATAGTTCACAAGGTAGTTTAGAAAAAACTAATACTTGTGATTACACTCAAGGTTAGGAAGACCAAGAGTGGTATTAGGGCAACCTATCATATACTCCTAGATGGGTTTGAAGTCGCTTTTATGGGACTCTGATCTAAACTTCAGAGGATTCTATGGTTTATTATCTCCACTATGGTACGGTCAAGCTTATAAGTTTGGCACTGTACACTTGCTTCTCATACTATTACTCCATAGAGGATACATCATATGGACTTGGGTCATTTGGATGATGTTGTATGTTATGGGAGTGATAGTTTGGAAGTTGAGTGTACATGGGAGATAGTAGGCACTACTCAGACGGTTTCCCACCTTTGAGATGATCTCATATGAGACTTCTTAAGCGGAAGGATATGGGGAAACAACACACAGAGATGACCATGTACAAAGAGTACATGGGGTTCAGGGGAGTCCGAACATTTACTTCTACCAGTACAGACATTTCAGCTACATTTTCGAGGATGAAAATGTTTTCAAGGGGAAGGAAATGTCATATGATATTCATTGGGTGTGGATCACCATTTGGAGAAGGATGTCACATGGCATCACACGCGTATTTATACCACTTGGTAGAAGATATAAGAAGAGATCTCATATATGATATAGATCTAAGTGAGACATCACTCTCATATGATTAAAAAGAGAACCCTTTGTGTGTGATGCTCGCGAGGTCATATGGATCAAATGGATCACGATCGGGACAGAAGATTATGCAGAAGGTTATGCAAAAGAAAGCTTAACGTTAGAAAATATTCAAGCAAAGTAAGAAGTGTCATGGTTCATTAATAAGCTTCTCAACACTGAGAGCAATTAGTCTAGCTTAACATGAGTACTTCAATCCTCCTTCGAGTCAAGTTCTTCGTTATTATTCCTACGTGGTTTCTTTGAACCCCACCACATACCTAGTGAAATAAAAGAAGGGGGTGAGTAAACCATCAAGCTAAAAAAATGACAAATCAAGGTGCTGGTCAAAAATCAAAGAATCTAGCACATTCAAAGAATGATCTTTTATCTCAATTCTTACACTTTCAACAAGAGGATAGGTGACAAAACATTATTCAATCTCTTCATGAGTGAATACAAGGAAGAAAGTGGAACTGAACCAAAAAAAAATAGAAATGTATATGATGCCAAAAAGAGTAACTTGCTGCTAACTCGAAACAGGAGATAGTTACATTATAGATATGAGAAATGGAAAAGGAAAGGATCTTCTCATACAAGAGTTGTTGAAGCTGAAAAGGTTTGTGCGAGAAAGTGAACAATATGTGAAAAGATTAGTGATGATGCCACCATCCCTAACTAGCATCCATTGTACTAATTAAGAACTGCAACACCTCTATAGATCATATGACACATTGAGTTGCCCTTAAAAGTGAAAAGGAGATCGATTTTCTTAAGTAATGAGCAACTATAGCATTTATGAGTTTGATACATGTGAAATAATGGTCTGAAAAGACTTTGGAAAGCTCACCATGCAATGAGTGGTTTCATTGCCTATATATGCCAAGAAGAAAAAGCTTAACATTAGAATATTTTCAAGCAAAATAAGAAGTCTCATGGTTCATCAATAAGCTTCTCGACATTGGGAGCAATTAGGCCGGCTTAACATGAGTACTTTAATGCTCCTTGGAGTCAAGTTCTTCATTATTATTCCTCCTTGCTTTCTATGAACTCCATGACATACCTACTCACATAAAAGGAGGGGGTGAGTAAATCATAGAGCTAACAAATTGACAAATCAAGGTGATGGCCAAAAATTAAAGAATCCAGCACATTCAAAGGATGATCTTTTATCTTAATTTTTACACTTTCTATAAGAGGATAGGTAACAAAAGGCTATTCAATCTCTTCACGAGTGAATACTACTTACATGTGAATACTATTTCATTATTTCTATGAGGAGCTCTCAGCAAGGAAGAAAGTGGAATTGAACAACAAAAAAAAAGAAATATATATAACGCTGAAAAGAGTAACTTGTTGCTAACTCAAAGCAGGAGATAATTACATTATGGATACGAGAAATGGAAAAGGAAAGGATCTTCTCATACAAGAGTTGTTGAAGCTCAAAAGGTCTGTGGAAGAAGGTTGAACAACATGTGAAAAGATTAATGATGATGCCACCATCCCTAACTAGCATCCAATGTACTAATTAAGAATTGCAACACCTCTAGAGATCATATGACACATTGAATTGCCCTTAAAAGTGATAAGGAGATTGATTTCCTTAAGTAACTATAGGATTTGTGAGTTTGATACATGTGAAATAATGGTGCCAAAAGACTTTGGAAAGCTCACCATGAAATGAGTGGTTTCATTGCCTATATATACCAAGAAGAAAAATTTTATCATAAGAATATATTCAAGCAAAATAAGGAGTCTTATGGTTCATCAATAAGCATCGCGACACCAAGAGAAATTAGGCTAGCTCAACATGAGTACTTTAATGCTCCTTCGAGTCAATTTCTTTGTTATTATTCCTCCCTCCTTTTTATGAACCTCATGACATACCTAGTGACATAAAAGGAGGAGGTGACTAAAGCATAGAGCTAACAAATTGACAAATCAATGTGATGGACAAAAATCAAAGAACTAGCACATTCAAAGGATGATCTTTTATCTCAATTTTTACACTTTCAACAAGAGAATAGGTGAAAAAATGTTATTCTATCTTTTCACGAGTGAATACTAATTACATGTGAATACTACTTCATTATTTCTATGAGGAGCTCTCAACAAGGAAGAAAGTGGAACTGAACCAAAAAGAAAAAAGAAATATAGATGATGCTGAAAATAGTAACTTGCTGCCAACTAGAAACAGGAGAAACTTACATTATAGATACGAGAAATGGAAAAGGAAAGGATCTTCTCATGCAAGAGTTTTTGAAGTTAAAAAGGTTTGTGCAAGAAAGTTGAACAACATGTGAAAAGATTAGTGATGATGCTACCATCCCTAACTAGCATCCATTGTACTAATTAAGAATTGCAACACCTTTACAGATCATATGACACATTGAATTGCCCTTAAAAGTGAAAAGCAGATTGATTTCCTTAAGTAATAAGAAACTATAGGATTAATGAGTTTGATACATGTGAGCTAATGGTGCGAAAAGACTTTGGAAAGCTCACCATGCAATGAGTAGTTTCATTGCCTATATGTGCCAAGAAGAAAAAGCTTAACATTAGAATATATTCAAGCAAAGTAAGAAGTCTCATGGTTCATCAATAAGCTTCTTGACACTGGGAGCAATTAGGCTAGCTTAACATGAGTACTTCAATGCTCCTTTGAGTCAAGTTCTTGATTATTATTCCTCCGTGCTTTCTCCGAACCCCACCACATACCTAGTGAAATAAAAGGAGGGGGTGAGTAAACCATAGAGCTAACAAATTTACAAATCAAGGTGATGGCCAAAAATTAAAGAATCTAGCACATTCAAAGGATGATCTTTTATCTCAATTCTTACACTTTTAACAAGAGGATAGGTGACAAAACACTATTCAATCTCTCCGTGAGTGAATACCACTTACATGTGAATACTACGTCGTTATTTCTATGAGGAGCTCTCAACAAGGAAGAAAGTGGAACTGAACCAAAAATAAAGAGAAATGTATATGATGCTGAAAAGAGTATCTTGCGGCTAACTCGAGAGAGGAAATAGTTACATTATAGATACGAGAAATGGAAAAGGAAAGGATCTTCTCGTACAAGAGTTGTTGAAGCTGAAAAGGTTTGTGCGAGAAAGTTGAACAACATGTGAAAAGATTAGTGATGAGGCCACCATCCCTAACTATTATCCATTGTACTAATTAAGAACTGCAACACCTCTATAGATCATATGACACATTGAGTTGCCCTTAAAAGTGATAAGGAGATCGATTTCCTTAAGTAATGAGGAACTATAGGATTTATGAGTTTGATACATGTGAAATAATTATGCTAGCTTAACATGAGTACTTTAATGCTCCTTTGAGTCAAGTTTGCTTTCTATGAACCCCACGACATATCTAGTGACATAAAAGGAGGGGGTGAGTAAATCATAGAGCTAACAAATTGACAAATCAAGGTCATTGCCAAAAATTAAAGAATCTAACACATTCAAAGGATGATCTTTCATCTCAATTCTTACACTTTCAACAAGAGAATAGGTGAAAAAATACTATTCAATCTCTTCATGAGTGACTATTGAAGCAATGCGGGTTTTTCAATGGAAAGAATGTGACTAAATTTCTCAAAGGTTTTGAACTTGAGGCAAAATACCTAGGATTTGGTCTCACACCCATGATAGATCATGAGCGATATAAGAGCATTGTCTACGTGTCTCAATTTGGTCTGCATGATCAGCAAATGACATGGGCTCAATATAAATCCACTCTCCTCAAGCGGTTCATGCTAGATGATGTGGTTAAAGTAATGCAGATATCTTTCTTGAAGTGGGTCTATATGCCTAAAACCCAACCAATCTTGAAGATTAAAAGAGAGTTTGAGGACCAATTTGATGCTCTATCTGAACATGAAAAGAGAGGTCTAAGACATGAAAATGTTGTTGTTTCTTCATGAAATAGATGTTAAATATTGAGAGGATCTAATCCCATTGTTGCAAGACATTCATTCCAATTTTTTACTGATTGGAAATCAAATCTTCATGCATATGATAAATATGTACGAACTGCATGCATTTCAACAACTATGGATATTTTCTAACCTCATAAAGTATTTGAAAGCTTAGTTGTGCATTAAGCAGTTATGTATGGAGCACACATACATATTTATGATGAGGTTCTTCAAGAAAATCCTACAAATCCAATTGATGTAGCCTCTGAAGTTCCAAAATGCAAAGATCCTATAGATATCTTTGCCACAATGATTGCATGTTTAAGTGCTCTAAATAGATGGACTCCTAAGATGATGAAAACAAGTAGACAGGTAGAAGCCGACCAAAATCAAACCAATCAAATATAAAGAAAACCAAAATATAATTCACCAAACCCAAAAACCAATAAATATGAGGCTTCTTCTACCATGCTAAATTCCTTGCATCCTTCCAATGGAGGATAATCAAGCAAATTAAAAAAAGGCAAGATAAAATCTAAGAAGAAAAGATATCTACAAGTCCAGAAGATGATAAAATAGAAATAAAAGAGATATAATTATAAAAAATATAGTATGCATGTGCCAACATCCATCTCAAAAAACCTTCTTAAATGATGATATTCATCAATATTTGGGAAATAATTTGATGTTGATCGATAGAGACATATCTTTGCAAACACATGTTTCAAATACACTTAGTGACCTACTAACTAATTTGTGTGAAGAGGCTATAGATGAGCATGATGTTAGGCTAGAGAATATGTCAATCAAAGGTTTGATGGGCAAAGAAAAGTATGTGAATGGTAACACACTAATATACACATAGAAACACTGTTATCGTTAGTGTCCATGTGAAAGGCAAGTGACCACTGTACACTTCTTTGTATATGTTCCTTAATAAAACATATAGTGGCCTAGTCAGTCATAGACTGTAAGTTCAATCACATTTGTAATACCTAAGAAGTTTGTCTTTGTGCTCCCTGTGTACTGTGTTTTTCTGCGTATCTGTAGCCTCTATGTAGAGTACTGTGTGTGGCCCTAGGAGCTCAGTTTTCTACTCTGAGGATATTGTTGTGAAGCTCTCGTGAAGCTCTCCTGGCTTTCTCCAAGGCTTATGACTAAGGCGACAACCAAGGCACCTTGGCATACCTTGTCATCCGAGTCCCCAAAGTCACCCTTGGCGCCGTTGGCTGCATGCGAGAGAGAACCTCAACGATCAAGGAAGATAGAGGTTCCCGGTACTTCCCGGGAGGTCACCCATCTCAGTACTGTTCCCCTCAGAGCTTGCTTAATCGTGGAAATCTCTTGCCACTAAGCTACACTCTTGTGGTGTCTGAAGAAGGGGAAAGACTAAGGTTAACATTACCTTGAACATGTTTTGGTCCCTCAAAGCTTCATTCTTTGCTTTCAAGGCCTGTTTTTGAAGCATTTTTGGGGTGTCTTTTGGATCAATTTTGGAGTACTTTCACATGTAGTTCTCTTCATACAGGTCCAAGAACATCAAGAAGAGTGTTCTTTGTACTTCTCCGATAACAAATATCAACCTTTGGGGCTCTCTTTTCAGCCACACTCGTAAAACTACACGTTCCTCAAAAGGTTTCTAGTTTTGGTGGGAGCAGCTGCTGCAAATTTATGCAGGTTTTTGGGCCTAAAACATCAGAGTTGACAGACACTTGCAGGCATTGTTGGCTAGTTTTTGGGCTGTACATTCAGCCTTTTAGTATCATTTTACTGCATATATTGAGCACATACACACCATGTACGCTTTTGTGGATACTGCTTATGTACGTCCATGTGGTCATTGATATAGCGGTTATGTTTTTGCATAAAGCCTGTTACGTTTGAAAAAGAGGATCGTGGTGAGGTTTTCTTAAATGGCATCATGGACACTCCTCTAGTCATAGTCTTAGAATCGCATGAAAATTGATGAGCATACTCAAGGTAATTAGGAGTTCAAAACGGCTTCGCTCTATGGTGTCTAAATTTGGATTTGGGCTTATTTCGACCTCCAAATGCACTATTGCAATGCTTCTGCAAACAATTTTGTTCTTTTGTTCCAAACATATATAAAGGTTTTGGTTTGCTAGTACAAGTGTCTAAAGTCTACTACAGGTCTAGTGGAGCTTGATATGGTAGTTATGTTCAACTTTTTGAGATGCAGTCATTTTTTTGCATCAAGGTATTTTATTCAATGGCCATGGCTAAAAGCAATGATGTATTTAGTATGTTGGTTATTGAGGACAAGTTGGATGGAACCAATTACCCATTGTGGACATATATGATACATCATGTATTGGTTACAAAAGGACTGTGGAATATTGTGCAAGGTGTTAAAAAAAGAACTACTACACCTCAAAATAGAATTATTGAAGGTGATGTTGATGGCATTGTAGATGACGATCTTCAAATTCCTATTCTTGTTGTTGTTCTTACTGCAGTTACTACACAACAACTTCAATGGGATGGCAGAGATGCTTAGGCACATGCATTGATAGCTTTTTCTATAAAACATGCCATTATCCCTCATATTTTCTCTTGAAAAATAGCAAATGATGCTTGAGATACAATTAACACCTCATACCCGGCAAAAAATGAGGCTCGTGTTGCTTACCTCCGAAAATAGTTGGAGAGTGAGCATATGAATGAAGAAGATTCTATATTAAAGATTTGAAGGAACAATTGATTTTTGCTAATGATTCTTTCTAGACAGATCACTTGTGCGGACTGTTTTGAATGATCTTCCAGATTCATATCAGAGTTTTTCTTCTACTCTTCCGTTGATGATGAAAGGGAATCCAAATGACTTATTATTTGAGGATTTGGCCTCTGTTTTGTTGCAAGAAGATTAGTCCAGGTAGAATAGGTCCATTATGTGTGTCACAGATCAAGCTTTCTTAGCTAGTCAAAAGGGCAAAGGAAAATGGAGCTCATCTACTAGTAAGCAAAAATATGCTAATTTTGCACAATAAAAAAAAGCAAGACAAAGAGAGAAAAAATAAAAAAAGTTTTCTTTTTTTGCAAATACTATAAAGGAAATGATCATGACATAAATAGTTTTCCAAAGCTGACTACAAAAAAGGCAAAGAAAAAAGAGGCTAGAATAGTTGTTGTAGAGGCCTCTATACCCAAAATAGAGCCTACTAATCTTATGCAGAATGAACACTAGGAATTTACTACTGTTTTCAGTTATGACCCATCTTCTCATGAACATTGTATGTCTGCACTAGGCTCAATGTTGGGTACTTTGGCAGTGGGGCAACTAAACATATTACCTCACAATGCAGTTTCTTCAATTCATGTGAGCTGCCCCTATAGGGAATACTCTCACACATGCCAACAACTCCTCTTATCCAATCATTGGAGTTGGTAAGATCATTCTGAATATTGTTGATGGTAGTTATTTTACTTTCTCAAATGCTTTGTTTCTACCATGGGTCAACAAAAATCTATTGTTAGTTTGATCATTAGCCAAGATTGGCTTGGTTGTGAAATTTGTTGATGATAGATGTGCAATTCATGGTCTCTCAAATGGCAATGTTATTATTTCTTTTGGAATTTTATGTCATGGGATCTATAAGCTCATAGACTATGCAAAATGTGTCAATGATTCAACATGTGCAGTTCACGATTCTCAGGCTATCTCAGGTCCAAAGTTTTGGCATGCACACTTTGGTCATCTATTTTTTTTTGTTTTGTTTGCTATGCCTGCATAAATATGAAATGGAGTCCTCTCTTCTCAAACTTGAGGCACCTCGTAAACATTTCTATGAAGGCTTTATTTTGGGCAAAATGCAGTGTTCCTCATTCCCAAAATATAGTTCAGTTCGAGCTACTTAGAAATTTAAGCTTGTTCATAGTGATGTCTTTGTTCCTATGTAGACACCTTCTTTTGGGAACTACCTTTACTTTGTGACCTTTGTTGATGATTTTTTCGGGCATGCATGGGTGTATCCACTGAAAGAAAATTTAGAAGTATTTATGTGCTTCAAATAGTTTCTATTTTTGGCTAAAAATATGCCAGCATGCAAAGTGGGCACCCTCATTCTCTCGAGGGGGGAATACATGTCTTCTCATTTTTATGCATTTTTGGATGAGCATGGGATAAAAAATTAGTGTACAATATCATATGCACCTCAACAAAATGGTTTGTTGAAAGGAAGTACATGTCTCTCATCGAGATGGCAAGGTCTATGGTCAAAAGTTAGGTTTTACCACATAGTTTCTGCCTTGTGCAACATATGTACTTAACAGGTGTCTCACTAAAGCACTACATTCTATCACTCCATATGCAGCTTGTCATGGTCATAAGCCATCCGTTTCTCATATGTGTGTCTTTGGTTGTTTGGCATATGCATTAGTGCTTGAACAACAATACAAAAAATTCGATGATAAAGTAGTGAAAAGTATTTTTGTTTGGTACAATTTTGAAAGAAAAGGCTATTGTCTGTATCATCACAAACTAAACGCATTTTGGTTAGCCGTTATGTTGTTTTTGTGGAAGATGCAAATCAACCATTACTTTCATGTACTAAGGAGATGTAGTTAGCTTTAAAGATGCTTATGAGACTTTGTTGACTCTTTTTATAGGTGGACAGTCAAGTTGTTTATCCAAATGAGGCAATTTCTTAGCCTTTACATGTTCCACATGATGATGTAGATCATTCCATTTATGATGCAAATTTACATGTTGCACATGTTGTCTAGACTTTGTGAGATAACAAATTAGATGGATCTATGTCATATCTACTCGTTTAGGCTCTCATAGTGCTTGTTTTGCATTAGATTTCTATATGATGGTTGCCTCTAGTCTTTGTGATGACACCGAGCCTGTTATGCAATCACAATATGATGCTATTATGAAGAATGGTACTAGGTCTTTATGTGATTTACCTCCAAGCAAAAAGCTCATTGGCACTAAATGGATATACAAGCTAAAGTGTAAGCCTGATGGAACAATTGATAGGTATAAGGCTAGGCTTGTTGCAAAAGTTTATGCTCAAGAAAGAGGCATTGATTTTGATGAGGCCTTTGCACCCACATGTTGGATGACTACTGTTCGTAGCATCTCTGCACTTGCTACCCATCATGGTTGGAATGTACATCAGTTGGATATTAAAATTCTATTTCTGAATGGTGACTTACAGGAAGAAGTGTATGTTTTCTTGCCCCATGTTTTGTGCAAAAAGGGCATGAAAAAAAAGTTTTCATGTTAAAAAAGACATTATATGATTTGAACCAAGCACCATGTGGTTGGTATGAAAAGATACATGCCTACCTGATTGCACATGGTTTTCAGAATAGAAGAACTCATAGCAACTTATATGTCAAGCATGCAAATGATGTGCTTTTGATCATTGTTTTCTATGTTGATGACATGCTTCTCACAGGTCCCTATGAGAAGCATATTGTTGAATTTAAGGCTGATTTGCATGCCTCATTTGAGATGTCATATTTGGGGCATTTGCATCATTATTTGAGCATTCAATTTATGGAAGTTGAAGATGGAATAGCTCTATTTCAACCAAAATATATTGACACATTATTGCAGTGTTTTGGCCTTGAAGATTGCAAACCTATTGCTACTCCTATGGAAACAGGTTTATGGTTGAATCTTCGTGATGCTAGAGATGCATTTGATGTTGTTCTATATTTTCAGGCTATTGGATGCTTGATTTACTTATGCATAACTTGACCTGATATTCAGTTTTTCGTCTCATAGATAAGCAAGTTTATGCATTGCGAATTGGTAGGTAGTTAAGCGCATACATTTCTACTTGAGTGATACCCGACTACTTGGATTGTTTTCTCCCAAGCGTGGATCACTACTGCCAGATTTACATGCTTTTTTTTCCTATGATTAGGTTGGTTGCTATGACACTCATGTGTCCATTAGTGGTTTTTGCTTGGTAGCTCATGCATATCTTGGTTGAGCACGAAGTAGCCTAATGTGGCCGCTCCTAGTTGTGAGGTTGAGTATAGGACAAAATTCACAATGATTTTTGAGTGTGTGGCTCAGACACCTTTTGGATGATTTGGGTGTTGGTGAGTCTTTTGCCACCACCATCTTCGCCGATAGTTAGAGCGCATTGGTAGTTGCGAGGAACCCTATGTTCCATGCTCACACAAAACCTCTTGAGGTACATTATCATTATATCAGGGAGACATTTGCTACTAGAGAGATCATTTGGCATATGTGCCCACACGATTGCATACCTTTTCACATAGGCTCAACCTTGGGAGAAGTTTCAAGCTTTCTGCAAAGCTTTGGGCTTACTTCCTTTTGTGGATTGATCTCTTTCCACATAGCTTGGCACTTCCTTATACATGAGTGCCACCTCCTTGTTCACCACATCCTCCCAGGGGGGAATTGGTTTATATATTTTGGTAGTGATGTGTGTGAACACACTTAGGACCACTTGGGCCCTTTTTTCCCTATTTAGGAGGTTTTTCCTCTTGGCTTGTATATACACCTATAACCCTAATGTGTTAATTATCCTTGTACATTCACTTGGTAATACATTCAATATTGTATGTTGTGCTCCAAGCTTCTTCTTCTTCTTCTTTGTGTTGTTGGCATGCTTCCATAGCCCTCAAACTCCAATAGATCTTTAGGAGGTGGAGTGAGTGTTATATTCTAGAGATGTATATGCCTAGAGGAATAGGAAGTTCCTTAATCAGGGGATAGCCAAGGCCAAAAGCCAGAGAGTTTAGACAAGGTATCTACTTGTGATGGCCAGATGAATAGGGAAACCTTAGAGAGAAATCAAGATAGTGAGTAGGCAAGGGTAATAAATAGGCTAGGAAGTGACTCCCAAGTATGTCATTCTTTGCTTCTCACAACATATATCAATTAGTCTCTCTTCTTTGTAAATTATGGACAACACCCAAGGATGGATGTACAAGTCTTAAATAATATCAACCCCAACTTCCAGAGATAAGGTTGAGTACCTCATGTATATTCACAAAGAAATCAAGCAAGAGATCCATAGAGCTCAAGAGCAATATAAATATTATGCAGATCAACATCGTGTTCAAAATTCATCTTATTACATTGGGGATTAAGTATGGTTACCATAATAATTTGTAGACTTCAAGGCCCTACACAAAGCTAGAGTATTAGGTATTTGTTTCTTTCACTATCTTGGCCAGTACTAATCTAGTCACCTTCAAGCTTTACTTATTAAGTACCATGAGAATACATCCAGTTTTTTATGTATCCATGTTAGAACCATATGAGATTTTGATATTCAAGGGGAAGAGACCTATTTCTTCACCTTCTATCAAGATTGATGATCATGAAGAATTCGAACTATGATCATGTCCTAGATTTGAGAATATCTTTAGGAAGACTAGAGTACCATATTCATTGGAAACAGTATGACATCAATGATCATACTTAGGAACCTACAATGAGCCTTTAGAGAGCACCAATGAAGGTTCGAGAATTCCATAAAAAGAATCCAATGAAGCTGAGAGGAGAGAATATGACTGCTCCTCATGGAACTCATCACTTGCAGGGGAGATGATGTCATGGACACAAAGGAAAGTATCATGAATCTCAAATTCCATGTGACTCTCTATATCTCATGATTAGTTTAGAATTTGGAGAAATTATTGCTTTCATCACATTCAGAATGCACAAAATCCTAAGATTGACTATCTGTTTGCTTTCTTTTGACCTTCAAAGGTCCTCTTTCAAATTGTTGATTGTAAGAAAATAACACCACAGACAAAGATAGACACAAATTGAGAGATAGAGAAATCAAATTCTCAGATTTCCTAGCATAATATAGTTACAACAATGGTGTTGTCCACTCGTGCACTCCCAATGTGGAGCTTAGATGGCAATCTAGACAAACTCTAGATGAAGGGCTTACTAGTGCACAATGCCATGTAAATCTCAACCTGGGCCATGTTGGTATAGCTTTTACGAGAGGAGTCGGTATAGATAAACGTAGTTGAGAGATACAAAATATACAATCTAACAATATCTCCATGACCAGAAGTCTTATCATCTCCACCTCAGACCCCGAAAAAGGGGGTAAGCCCCCCTCTCCACTTCCCCCCATTAAGGTTGTATGGGGAAACTACACAATAGGATAGGGCCTTTAGTTTTTCCTTGAATGACAACCCAAGGGCCTAGAAGTTTATGCCCTACCTAACCTAATGGTTAGGCTCACAAAGATCATCTATGACCATCAAGGGTCACACATAGACCTCATCTAAATTAGAAGTCAGGGTTCCACAAATGTTTATGCTCTCACAATGGCTTCTAGCACCATGGAACATTTGTAGTCACTTGCGGGTGGAGTATTGAGCATATCTAACGCCCCCCTCAATGTCCACCCTATAGTGAACTAGCTCCTTGGTCTAATCCCAAGCTTTGGAAAGTGTCAAAGAAGTTTCTCTCTCCCACGAGCCTTGATGAAGGTGTATGTTCCATTTTCTTCAGTTGGACAATAGCTTATCTTCACGAACCCATCCTCAATCAACTCACGCACATGGTGATATTGAATTTCTATGTGCTCTGTACGTGCATGGAAAACGGGATCCTTGGAGATGGCAATTCAACTTTGCTTGTCACACTTCAACTCAGGAGCCTTCTGTCCTTGTATTCCAATGTGCCATAGGATCCTCCTCAACCATACTGCTTCACATGCTGCAACACATGCAGCTTTGTACTCAACTTCAGTAGAAGATAATGCTACAGTCGGTTTCTTCTTACTAATCCAAGATAAAATCCTTGATCCTAAAGAAAAGCAATATCCAGAAACTGATTTTTTGGTATAAATATCTCATGCCCAATTCGAGTCATAGTATTCGACCAGAGATGATCCTTCTCCATAAAGAATACCATAATCAATGGTTCATTTTAGGTACCTGAGTATCCACATGCTTTCCTTCCAATGAATTTGGAAAGGCTTATTAGGGAATGTGCTTGCTACTCCAACAACATAAGAGATATATGGTCTGCTATTACATAAGTACATGAGACTTCCAACTAATTTCCTCTATCTTCCAATGTCCACTAGAGATGAAGTATCTTCAATAGATAATTTTGTGTTGATCTCCATAGTGTAGAAATTTTCTTGCAATCCTCCATGTCGGATGCCTTCAATATCTTTCTTGCATATTTTTGTTGAGAGATCAGAATCTTCCCTAGTTCCTGCCAAACTTCAAGGCCTAAGCCATAATGCATTAAGTCCAACTTTATCATTTCAATTTCTGAAATCAGCGCTTCTTTAGTTTGTTGAAGAAGAGCATCATCGTTTCCTGTAATTGCAAGGTCATCTATATAGATTACAAGCACGATTGTCTTCCCTCCTCTCTTTAGGACATACATGTTAGCATCAGAAGCACATCTTTTGAAACCTAGATCCAAGAGATACTTATCTATCCATGGGTACCATGCTATAGGGGATTGTTTTGAGTTCTTTAGCTTATGTACCTTGTTCTCTAAATGGGGAGCTTCAAACCCTGGTGGCTGAGTATACCTCCTCCTTGAGGTCTCCATTCAGGAATGTTGATTTGACATACATGTGATAGATTGGCCAATGCTTATGTGCAACCAAAACTAGCAGTACTAGTATAATAGTCATCCTTGCAGTTTGGGCAAATGATTCACAAAAGTCAATGCCTTCAACTTGTGAGTAGGCCTATGCAACAAGTCTTGCTTTGTACTTTTCTAGAGTACCATTAGCCTTGTACTTTAGCTCCTAGACCCACTTGGTGCCAATGACTTTATGCTTAGGGGGTGATCCACTAGCTCCCAAGATTTCTGCTTACTAGTAGAAGAGCTCCATTTACCTTTGCCCTTCTGATTAGTGAGGAAATCTTGATATGCAACATGCATAATGGACTTGTTCTGCCTAGAATAATCTTCCTGCAACATAAAATATACTAACGCCTCAAATGTTAAGGCATTTTGATCGCCTTTCATTATCAAACGAAGAGCAGAAGAAAAACTCTGATATGAATCAGGAAGTCTATCAATGCATGTGCCTGAGCATCTCTGCCATCCCAATAAATTTTCTCTACACTAGGTGAAGCAAGGATCGTAGCATGAACAGGAACATGAAGGATATCACCATCTTCAATGCCATCTGCATCACCTTCAATAACTGTGTTTGCAAGTGAAATAGGACATTTTTCAATACCCTGCAAAACATTCCATAGTCCTTTTGCAACCAATACATGACGCATCATATAAGTCCGCAATGGGTAATTTGTACGGTACTTATCCTTAGTAGCCAACATACGGAATACATCACTCCCTTCAGCCATGGCCACTAACTAAAATACCTTGATGCAAAAAAATGATTGTATCTGAAAAAGTTGAACAGAATTATCCTAACAAGTTCTGCTAAACATGTAGAAAACTTCGAGGCACTTATACTGGTGAACCAAAAATTGTATATATCTTTGGCACAAAAAGATGAAATTGCCTACATAAGCACTATGATAGTGTCTTCGGAGGTCAAAATGAGCTCAGGTCACAATTTTGACACCACAATGCGAAGGTATTTTGATCTCCTATTCACCCTCAGTATGCTCACCAAATTTCATGCAATTCCGAGATTATGACCAGAGGGGTGTCGACGATGCCCTAGATGAAGCGGCCACCTGCTCTAATACCAATTGTTGGAGTTTGAGTTTCGCAGAAGCATGTGAAAAGCACAAGGAAGAAGAAGAAGCTTCGAGCACAAAACATAATACTGAATGTATTACCACCAGAATGTACAAAGATAAGTAACATGTTAGGGGAATAGGCGTATATACAAGCCGAGGGAAAAGAACCTCCTAAAAGGGGGAAAAAGTGCCCTGGTGTTCCTAGTGTGTTCACACACACCACTACCTAAATATATCAATAGGGTGTAGTTCATACCATCTAGCTTACCGGTTGTGAAGGCTGGTGGTCGCATCTGCAATCTTGGGATGAGGAGCATCATTGCTTCTCTTGTCTGTGCTCCACCTACTCCTATTGATGAACCACCTTGATTCCCAGTTGTAGATGATGATGTACTACTTGACATCTTCTCTATTTTGTAGTTGAAACTTCTCTGTTTTGACTTTTGCACTACTCAGGGTCTCATGAGCTCTGATACCATGTAAGAAAATAACAGCACAATGGAATAGAACAGTAGAAAAAGTTGAGGGAAAAATGTTAACAAAATTAGATGCAGATTGAGAGATAGAGAACTCAAACTCTCAGATTGCCAAGCATAATGTAGTTATGATGATGGTGTTGTCCACCTGTACGCTCCCAA
The DNA here is from genome assembly GCA_020310875.1 of Ceratopteris richardii. Lineage (NCBI taxonomy): Eukaryota > Viridiplantae > Streptophyta > Polypodiopsida > Polypodiales > Pteridaceae > Ceratopteris > Ceratopteris richardii. The sequence continues at coordinate 101,719,855 of CM035431.1, forward strand.
CGTGGAGCTTAGATGGCAATCCAGATAAACTCTAGATGAAGGGATTACTAGTGCATAATGGTATGTAAAGCTCAACCTAGTCCATGCTTATACAACTTTTAAAAGGGGATTCAGTATAGATAAACGTAGTTGGGAAATACAAAATAGTCGGAAAAATATATAATCTGACAATATCTCCACGACAAGAAGTCCTACTGTCTTGGCCCTACGGGTTGGTTGATAGGTCCTCCAAACCTCGCAGAAGGAGGCAAGGCCCCCTCTGCACTCACCCTATTAAAGGTTCTATGGGAAAACCATGCGACACCATAGGGCCTTTATTTTCCCCTTAAATGGCAACCCAATGGCTTGTAAGTTTATGCCCAGCCTAACCTAATGGCTAGGCTCACAAATATCATCTATAACCATCAATGGTCACATAGACCTCATCTAACTTTAGAAGTGAGGGTTCCACAAATGTTCAGGCTCTCACAATGGGTTCTCCTCATAATGGGGGCCTTACAACTTAGAGCACCATGGATCATTTGTGGTCACTTGAGGGTGGGGTATTGAGCATATCTAACATTGATATCATCGATGGCATCATCAATTTGTAAGCCCCCTTGAGCACCTATATAAGGAGGGCTTGGCCACATACATTGTGAGTCTTGCCAATACTAGTCTTGGGAGCTCAAGGAGTCACAATCTCCAAGTAAGTACTTTCCAAGTTAAAGTTCCAGTTCTAGTCTTGTTCCTTGTTTGAGCTTATCAAGTCATCCTAGACATCCTGTCCCATCCTCTTGTAATATTGTGGTATGAAATCCTATCTAGTTCTTTCTTGTACCTAGTAGATCTCCCTCAAGGGAGTTTTCGTAATCTAGATATATTGTTTCACACCTATGATCTTGGGTTACGGGATCTCTTCTGTCTTGTCTAGTCCAGTTATCCATATCTATCAGTCTCTAGTTATGGGACTTGTTATATGAGTTCCATATTCTTGTATTATTTTCCCTATATGGGTGATCTTGTAATTAGAAGTATAATTACGAATCTTGTCTAGTATAGTCAAAGGGCACAACTCAATGCTCACTTGATAATATACACTTGAGCATCCAAGCAAGCCTCACTCACGAGCAAGACATGAGAGTTCCCAAGAAATTCACACTTGATTAGAATAGAGAATGAACAAGAATTCTTTACAAATGAGGGTTTGTGCACTTTAGACAACTTAGAACTCAACCTCCACACACTCTAATGTCTTCCCTAGTTAAAAATAGGTCTTAATCCCTCATTTGATGTCAAACTTCAATGCACAAATATCTTGTAAAATTCTAGAGGATTAGAGAATCACTCCTCGAGCTCAAGGACTCCTTGGCTTGCACAATGTGGAGTAATTTACAAACAATGGCTTCTATACATATTCTCTAAAGGTGGGATTTTGCATGTAATCAGGGATGGTTTTGTTAATGTGTGATCCCAATCGGACCTTTGCTCTGCTTCTCATGTCTATCATGCTTCTTGGCTCCCGTTCTTCACATCTCCAACGAGATTCTCTTTTTTTTGGCCTTCTAAAGTGTCTTTGTGAGTTTCCATCACCAAGAACTACATAGCTTTCTCTTTTCCAGGAATGCTTGCACAACATCTAAAGTCATCCACAATTGTCTTTGCGATTTGAAGAATTACTTTGATATCTGATATTATTAAGAACGTTTCATGGTAAATATTGGCCCCTTATCTTCTTGCCAATACTGTATTGATCTTTAATATGCCAAATTATAATGGTGACATATGTAGTAAACATGCAGCATAAGTATCTGAGTGCATGTGCAATGCATATGTAAGTTTGTTCTTTTTTTGGGAAGATTTTGTCCTCGACCTAATTATTCATTGGGTTTTAAATTAGAAAAAAACAATCCACCTGCCATGGAAAACCCATTTATCCGCATGTTTAAGAGCTTAATGTTAAGCCAATCTACGAGTATTGGACCCTAGATTTTAGTTCAGGTCTTTTACTTGAACTTTGTTGATTTATTGTGTAACACGTTCAAATCCATAAATGCCACGAAATCGATTCACACATTTAAATACATACATGAATTCATGCGCTCATAAGTGATACATAATTTCATATTTGGTTAGGCACAAACACATAAATATCCACGCACTTCCATTCATGCACACAAATACAGTCACACATAAATACAATCAATTAAAACCTCTGTGCCCTCAGACACACGTACGTATATATTTGGCTTTTTTAATTTTCTCATGAAAACAAAAACAAAAAATGAATGGACAAAAAGAGAAAAAAGAAAGCATATAGAATGGGACCGGATACCACAAGGAAAATAAGTCATATAAATATGTGGCTGCTAACACAATGAAAAAGCTGGAAAAAAAATTTTGCAAAGAAAGTTCAGCAATAGCCTACTCTCCCAAGATTTAATTAATAGAAAGAACACTCATGTGAACGGGCCTAGCACCCATGGGACCCCTCGAATCCGAGAAAGCAAGGGTTGCTTACAAACTTGCTAGAAAACATTACAAAGAAGGTTAATAACCCTTTCTTCCCTCTCATGGGGAGCCGATTTTAATCTTGTTGCTCTTGACGAAAAACTCTCATAATGTCTAAAAAGTGAGGATTTCTTGCAATTAGAAATTATTTTGCCTAAAAGAAAACGAGATTTTTTGATCGAGCATTCTTTAGGAAGGCTACCAAAGTTGGCACCACCCCTGTCTTTCCACATCTTACGTAGGGCCTCACCTCTTATAGCATTCCACAATGTTGAGGAACAGTCAATCGCTTCATCCAATAATGCTTGTTTTTAGTTGATTTGTCCCTACAACAATAGGATTCTCCCAAGGGCCCCCCAAACCGACATTGACTTGGGGCATGAAAAGAAGAGGTGTCCCGCATCCTCGTTGCCATGAAGGCACTGTTTACACTAAGGAGGGGCTCTGTAAATTTTGTTAGCTATTACATTGGTAAAAATTCCTTCGTGGAGGATTTGCTACATCATATGCTAGAAAGTTGGAACTTTATTTTCTCAAAGGAGATTCGTCAATAGCCTACTCTTCCAAATTTTAATTAATTGAAGGAACAACTATACAAGTGAACGGGCCTAGCATCCATGGGATCCCTCGAATCCCACAAAGCAGGGGTTGCTTAAAACTTGCTAAAAAGCATTACAAAGAAGTTTGATAACCCTTTTGTTCCCTTCATGGAGGGCCCTCTTGCTTTTAATATTGTTGCTCTCAAGGAAAAACACTCTATGATGTCTAAAAGGCGGGGGGCTTCTTACAATTGAAAATTATTTTGCCTAAAAGGAAAAGAGATTTTTCAATCAATCATTCTTTAAGAGGGATATCAAAGTTGGCAGTACACCTCTTTTTTCAGATTTTCCAGAGGATCTCACCTCTTATAGCATTCCACATTGCTGAGAAGCAATCAATCGCTTCACCCAATAATGCTTGTTTCAAGTTGATTTGTCCCTATAATAACATGATTTTGTAACTTTTTTTTATAAAAGGAAGTTCGACCTTGGCCTAATCTCTCGGACTTTAATTAAAATAAAGAAGAAAAGTTACACGTGAATGGTACTAGTGCCCATGGGACCCCCCACATCCCACAAAGCAGGGACAAGTTCAGTAAGCTAGAGGGCATAACAAATGAGGCGTACAAAACTATCATCTCCCTCATGCGGGACCCATTTGGGTTTCAGTTTGTTATCTACGAGGAGATAAATATAGTGGTGTGAGATCTCTTATCTTGGGAGATTCTTTTACCTAGAAGAATCAAGGATTTCTCAATCGACCATGTTGGAGTTAGACGTTTGTGGAAGCACGCGAACAACACAAGGAAGAAGAAGAAGCTTGGAGCACAAACACACAATACTGAATGTATTACTATAGAATGTACAAAGATAAGTAGCCCATTAGGGCAATAGGCGTATATACAAGTCGGGGGAAAAAAACCTCCTAAAGAGGGAAAAAAGTGCCCCGGCGGTCCTAGTGTGTTCACACACATCACTACCTGAATATATCAACAAATCCCCCCTGGGAGTGATGCGATGAACAAGGATCTGGCACTCATGTATAAGGAAGTGCCAAGCTATGTGGAAATCACTCCACAAAAGGAAGTAAGCCCAAAGTTTTGCGGAAATCTTCAAACTTCTCCCTAGGCAGAGCCTTCGTGAAAAGGTCTGCAATGTTCTCCTGTGTGGGCACATATGCCAAGCTGATCTCCCCAGCAGAGAACCTCTCCCTGACATAGTGATAATGCACCTCAATGTGCTTAGTGCGAGCATGGAACACATGGTTCCTCGCAACTGCCAATGCGCTCTGACTGTCAGTGAAGATGGTGGTGGCAGAAGACTGACCAACACCCAAATCAACCATAAGGCGTCTGAGCCACACACACTCAACAATAGCTGTGAAAGCTGCCCTATACTTAGCCTCACAACTGGAAGTGGCCACAGTAGGCTGCTTCTTGCTCAACCAAGATATACATGAGCTACCAAGCATGAAGCAAAAGCCACTAGTGGACACACGAGTGTCATAGCAACTAGCCCAATCAGAGTCAGAAAAAGCATGCAAATATGGCGGTAGGGATTCCCCCTTGGGATAAAACAACCCAAGTAGTCGAGTACCACTCAAGTAGCGAAAGATGCGCTTAACCGCCTGCCAATGCTTGACTCCTGGGCAATGCATAAATTTGCTCATCTGTGAGACAACAAACTGAATATCAGGCCGAGTAATGCATAAGTAAATCAAGCATCCAACAGCCTGCTGATAGAGAACAGCATCAAATGCATCTCCAACATCATGAAGACTCAATCGTAAACCCGTCTCCATAGGAGTGGCAATAGGCTTACAGTCTTCAAGGCCAAAACGCTGCAATAATATGTCAATATATTTCATTTGACACAAATCCATTCCACCATCAACTTGCATAAACTGAATGCCCAAATAGTGATGCAAATGCCCCAAATCAGACATCTCAAATGAGGCATGCAAATCAGCCTTGAAATCAGCAATATGCTTCTCAATAGGACCAGTGGGCAGCATGTCGTCAACATAGACAACAATAATCAGAAGCACATCATTATCATGCTTAACATATAAGGTGCTTTCAGTTGGACTGTTCTCAAAACCATGTGCAACCAGATAGGCATGTATCTTCTCATACCAAGCACGTGGTGCTTGCTTTAAACCATATAATGCCTTCTTTAACCTGCACACCTGGTTTTCATGCCCTTTCTGCACAAAGCCATGGGGCTGAAAAACATACACTTCTTCATGCAAGTCACCATTGAGAAATGTTGTTTTAATGTCCAACTGATGTACATTCCAACCATGATGGGCTGCAAGTGCACAAATGCTCTGAACAGTAGTCATACGGCATGTAGGTGCAAAGGTCTCATGAAAATCAATGCCTCTTTCCTGCACATAACCCTTTGCAACAAGCCTAGACTTATACCTGTCAACTGTACCATCAGGTTTACGCTTCAGCTTGTATACCCACTTAGTGCCAATGTCCTTCTTGCCAGGAGGCAAGTCACATAAATACCATGTACCATTCTTCATTATAGCATCATATTCAGATTGCATAGCAGCCATCCAATTTTTTGAATTTTGTGCTTCATCAAAAGAAACAGGCTCATTCTCATCACAGAGACTAGATGCACCCATAGCATAGCAATCTGATGCAAAGGAGGCACTATGAGAGTCTGAACGAGTACGATATGATAAATGTGCATCTAATTTGCTGTCACGCAAAGTCTGCACCAGCCATTTTGGCATAGTTTTTGCCTGCTCAATATCAGCTCTCTCATCAACAAGTGCATCATGTAAATCTGCATTAGAAATGGAATGATCTGCATCATCATATGAAACTTGCAAAGGCTGAGAAGTTGCCTCATTAGGACCAGCACTAGACTGTCCACCTGTAAAAAGAGGCATCAAAGTATCATACATGTCTTTGGAGCTAACAGATGTCTCCTTTGTACATGAAAGCAATGGCTAAATAGCATCTTCCACAAATACAACATCACGGCTAACCAGAATGCATTTAGTCTGTGGATGATACAGACGATAGACTTTACTTTTAGAATAGTATCCAACAAAAATACATTTTACTGCTTTATCATCCAATTTTCTGCGATGTTGTTCAGGCACTAATGCATATGCCAAACAACCAAAAACACGCAGATGAGCAACAGATGGCTTGCGGTCATGCCAAGCCTCATATGGAGTGATAGACTGCAGCGCTTTAATGGGACACCTGTTCAGTACATATGCTGCACACATGACAGCCTCAAGCCAGAAACTATGAGGTAAAGCCTGACTGTTGACCATACACTTCGCCATCTCCATGAGAGACCTGTTCTTCCGTTCAGCAACTCCATTCTGTTGAGGTGTATACGGCATTGTACACTGGTGTTTTATCCCACGTTCAGCCAGAAATGCATTAAAATCAGAAGACATATATTCCCCCCCTCGATCAGAACAAAGGGTGCCCATTTTACATGCTGACAGATTTTCAGCCAAAACCAAAAACTGTTTGAAGCACATGAACACTTTGGACTTTGCCTTCAATGGATATACCCATGCATGCCTGGAAAAATCATCAATGAAAGTCACGAAGTAAAGATAATTTCCAAAAGAATGTGTCTGCATAGGACCACAGACATCACTATGTACAAGCTTCAATTTCTGAGTAGCCCGAACTGAACCATCTTTTGGAAAGGACGAACGCTGCATTTTGCCCAAAATACAGCCTTCACAAACATGTTTTCCAGGTGCCTCAAGTTTGGGCAAAGAGGACGCCATTTCAGATTTCTACTGGCATAGCAAACTAGCAAAATTCAGATGACCAAAGCGTGCATGCCAAAGCTTTGCATCTGACATAACCTGAGAATCATTTACTGCACATGCCAAATCATTTACAGATCTTTCATAGTCTATGAGCTTATACAGCCCACGACATAAAATGCCAGAAGCAATAATCACATCGCCATTTGACAGATCATGAACTGTACACCTGTCATCAACAAATTTCACAACCAAGCCAATCTTGGCTAATGCAGAAACTGATAACAGGTTCTTCTTGATCCCTGGCACAAATAAATAATCTAACAAAGTGAAAGAACTACCATCTACAGTAGTCAAAATGATCTTACCAACTCCCATAACAGGATAAGAGGAGTTGTTGGCACATGTAACAGTATTCCCTGTAGGGGCAGGCTCAAGTGAAGAGAAGAAACTGCGCTGCGAGGTAATATGTTTGGTTGCCCCACTGTCAAAATACCAAACATCTGAGTCTACTGCACACATGCACTGATCATGAGAAGATGGGTCAAAACTGCAAACAGTAACGCCCATTCTTCTTCTTGCACAAGATTAGCAGACTCCGTTTTTGGTGTAGAGGCTTCTGCACCAACCATTCTAGCCTCTTTCTTCTTTGCCTCTTTTGCAACCAGTTTTGGACAGTTCTTTATGATGTGATCATTCCCTTTACAGTACTTACAAAACAATTTCTGTTTTTCTGATTTTTTCTCATCTTTGTCTTGGTTCTTTGAATGTTTAGCATTTGCAGATTTCTGCTTACTAGTAGAAGAGCTCCATTTTCCTTTGCCCTTCTGACTAGCTAGGAAATCTTGATCTGCAACGCGCATAATGGAAATGTTCTGCCTGGAATGATCTTCCTGCAACAGAACAGAGACTAACTCCTCAAATGACAAGGCATTTGGATTGCCTTTCATCATCAACCAAAGAATAGAAGCAAAACTTTGATATGAATCAGGAAGACCATTCAGAACGGTCTGCACAAGTGAGCTATCTGGTATAACCTCATCAGCAGAAATCAATTGTTCCTTCAAGTCTTTGATCTTTGTTAGGAAACTGTCCATAGAATCACCTTCATTCATGTGCTCACTCTCCAACTGTTTTTGGAGGTAAGCAACACGAGCCTCATTCCTAGCTTAGTACAATGTGGTAAGTGTATCCCAAGCATCCTTAGCTGTTCTGCAAGAGCAAATGTGAGGAATAATGGCACGTTTGACAGACAAAGCTATCAATGCATGTGCCTGGGCATCTCTGCCATCCCAGCGAATCTGCTCTGTAGTAGGTGCAACAGAAACAACAGCACGAACAGGAATCTGCGGAATATCATCTTTGACACCATCTTCATCAGCTCCAGCACCTGTATTTGTAGTACCTGTAGTCAGAGGTGTAACAGGACGTCTTTCAACACCCTGCACAATGTTCCACAATCCTTTTGCAACCAATACATGTCGCATCATATAAGCCCATAATGGGTAGTTGGTACCATCCAACTTATCCTCAATAGCCAACATACAGAATACATCACTGCTTTCAGCCATGGCCGGTGACTAAAATACCTTGATGTAGAAAATTGACTGTATCGCAAAAAGTTGAACAAAACCGCCCCCACGAATTCTGCTAGAACTGTAGCAGACTTCGAGACGCTTATACTGGCGAACAGAAAATGGTATATACCTTTGGCACAAAAAGACGAAATAGCCTACATAAGCACTGCGATAATGCGTTGGGAGGCCAAAACGAGCTCAGATCGCGATTTCGGCACCACAGAGCGAAGTAGTTTTGATCTCTAAAACACCTTGAGTATGCTCACGAAATTTCGTGCGAATCTAAGACTGCAAATGGAGGAGTGTCGACGACGCCCTAAATGAAGCGACGACCCGCTCTGATACCAATTGTTGGAGTTAGACGTCTGCGGAAGCACGCGAACAGCACAAGGGAGAAGAAGAAGCTTGGAGCACAAACACACAATACTAAATGTATTACTAAAGAATGTACAAAGATAAGTAGCCCATTAGGGCAATAGGCGTATATACAAGCCGGGGAAAAAAACCTCCTAAAGAGGGAAAAAAGTGCCCCGGCGGTCCTAGCGTGTTCACACACATCACTACCTGAATATATCAACAGAACATTCCTTTGGGGCTTGGCCAAAGTTGACAGCACATTGCTCCCTCCAAATCTTCCAAAGAGTCTCACCTCTGATGGCATTCCACAGCCTTGATGAGCAGCCAACCGCCTCACCAAACAACGCCTGTTGCCAATTGATTTGGTTCGAGAGACGCAAAATCCGTGTCACGTGATGCCAGATAACACGGGACTTGGGGCAATCGAAGAAGAGGTGAACAATGTCTTCGATGCATCGATGGCACCTAATTTTCAGAAGCCCTTGTTGGCATTGCAAGTTTCCTTTGTTCACTTCTTCTTGAATACATGAGAGCCTCTGGTACACCGTTTCTCTCCTTTAATTCCAGATATCTCTTATGGCCTTATGCGTCCTGATGAGAATTTGTTTAGTCCTTTCCACCGCGCTTCTCCAGCAGTTAGCTGGTTCATTACAGTGGGCAAAAGCCTCCGCCCAAACTACGGAAATTTCTTGGTGGACAGAGGGGAGGGAAAACGACGTCTGGCAAGCCTGAAGGAGCTTTTCGGAGCGTGGGAATCGGTTTGAAAGAAAGAGTAATCGGGTAGTGGTCCGAGATAGTCAGGTCCATGTGTTGAGAAATCGAAGGAATACCCCACTGGAGGATGGTGTTTTGGTCGATGTAACATCTATCAATTCTTGCTTTCCTTAGAGAGTCCCCCAATTGGAGGTTAGACTAGGAGAACCCCTTCATGTCTTTCACCTCGACAAGGTCGAGATGGAACTTGATTTTATCCCATATCTCTTTCTCCTGACCGTCAATAATTTTCCCCTTGTTATTCCAACGGTCCTCCGGAAATGCAACCATGTTGAAGTCCCCGCAAAGCAAAACATTGTGTGGGAGGGAGTCAAGGGAAGTCCAAGTGTTGATTCTATCCGTCTCTCCATTAGGGGCATAAATTGAGACCACAATGAACTGATTAGGTGGCCTGATAGAGGCAGCAATCCAATGATAATTCCGATCTTCACAAGTCGAGGTCAATCTGTCGGACCATGAGTGACTAATACCGATTGCAGCGCCCCCCGCCCCCCTAGGGTGCGAAGAAGACAACCAAGAAGAAGACATGATTTTGTAACTTGACAAAACAAAGAATCACTTCGGTAATGATCATTAATGTAGAGTTGCATATGGTAGGCACGTTTTCAAAGTGACAGGATAGACATGGAACATGTTTTGATGCCTACAGAATTGTGCCAATCGTAATCTTTAATGTTGTTACAGTTCCCAGCGTTCACGGTCGGAATCTGGTTTGCACACCGTTCAAGCAAGTTATAGAAGATGAAGATACAAAAAACACATGACTACCGGTCAATTGTTCGTCGGTACAATTTTCCTCCCACAGAATGATACGTAGAAGAAAAAATATACAACACATTGTTGGTAAACTCGTGCTATAATGCATAGCAGACTCAAACGTATCTATACGTAGCTATTGAAGACAGCTTTTGTTAAGGCGCTCCTTCCGAGGAAAAGAAACTTGGGAGTTGCATATCGATTTAAGAAGGTGAGAGTACAAGAATAACCACAGAGTGATGAGACGTGGACATCACCAGAAACCAAAAAGAGAAGAGGTACAAAAACAAATGGGCGCACACAAGTTTTTGATGCTGGCAAGGCACATAAACGGAAGAGGTCATGGAATCTAGCGGTGGTATCCCTGGTATGCAATGGTCATGAACAGGGAGGAAAAAGAAAGGAATAGATCATCTGTTTTCGCAAGCGTTGAAACACCATTCCATGTCACAACGAAAAGACCTACATTCCTATTTCTACCAGCCCAGCTTGATGTCCGTGGAGTATGTCCTGCAACACTGAATTGTAGACAACTACATGCTCAGAACCCTAGGGGGCACGGCCTAGTGGTTCACTCTATGGCTTCTATAGGACGAAGTCTAGAATTCAAGTTTTTTTTTTTTAGAGTACAATGAAATGAAAATACATTCACACACTCAATTTCGTAAGGTAGAAGCATCCATCTATGAGAAACTCATAGATGCATGTCCAGTCAAGACTTGAACTCAGGACTTCTTCTCAGAGACTCAAGGCGTCAAACCAGTTGGCTAAACTGGCTTGGACATATCATGAGATTTATAAAATGGGTGCCTCTCGATGGCAGCTGAGTCTTCACAATTCATTGTACTTTCAAAACCAAAAAACCCCATGTTTTGCATTTCCCATTTGGTTGAAATCTAATTTTATTAAAATCAGCAACTTATAGAGAAAAGGGCCAGATAGAAATACAGGGCAAGGAGTTTCCCATTTCTAGAGGGGGCAAGAGTTACATGAAATACGCAATAAAAGAAAACAAAAGATATGGCAAAGCGGGGTTCTATTATCAATTAGAAGTGGGGTTCTTTTAACAATTAGTAGCGGGGTTCAATTAACAATTAGTCATGAACAATGTGGCTCCGCCTCAATCCGTGTCCCCCCTTGAGATGGAGTTCGTCCCAGTGGACGTCGCGCCCCCAGAGGTCTCTTTATGCAAGGAGTTTGTGGCGGCAAAGCAAGAAGAACTGATGAAAACTTGCCTAATCGGTCAAATGTTTGGCCCCAGGCCCCCTCTTGAAAGTGTGAGAACTTGGCTTCACAAGGAGTGGTTCCCGCGTGGCCTAATTGTGTCCAAATGTCAATTCCTACCGGCGAACCACCTGCTTATAGTCTTTGAGAACGAAGAGATGGCTTTCCAAGCCCTGCAAGCCGGCTCCTGGCAAGTGGGCCGATCCACCCTTTGCCTTTTTAAGTGGACCCCAGACTTTGTCCTGAACAGATCAAAGCCCCTTCGCTACCCACTTTGGGTGGAGCTTCCCAATCTGCCTTTCTTCATGTATGGATTTCTTCGTGAAATCGTCTCACCGATCGGTCGCCCGATGGCCGCAAGACAGGATGTTGGGGAGTTAAACTACGATGGTGCTCAACATTCTTTCAATGCAAGATGGCATCCACAGATCTGCGTTGAAACAGACCTGAACCAGGTCCTTCCCTCGAAGATCTCCATAAACTGTGGAGCTGGTAAGACCTGGACACAAGAGGTTACTGACAAGAATTTGCCAAACGCGTGCTTCCGGTGCGGGCATCAAGGTCATAGGATCAAAGACTGCCCCTGAAGAAAAGTACCAATAAAAACAAGCTTAAACCAGATGGGACCCTAGACCCTCTCCCCCAAGATGACACTCGGGGTCATCCCCCTCCAATGGAGGAAGAAGAGGGAACTCGCGTTGTTGAGACGGATTCAGAAGGATTCACTGAAGTGAGACGCAGGAGGAAAGTTAGCCCTCGAAGATCAACAGCAAGGAATACTACGACAGTTGCCCCCTCGAATAACATATACTGTAACCTAGAAAAAGAGATTAATGAGCTCGACTTTCTAGGGGACAACCACTTTGAAGAAGACCCCACTGATAATAACCTTGGTTGCTCTACCAGCAAAGAAGACAACCAAGAAGGTTATACCACGAGTAAAGAGGAAGGCTTCACTACCAGCAATGAAGACAACCCAGACAGCCAAAGCTCCTCTCTTGGTCCTACCCTCCCGGTATGCTTTCCAAGATTACCGCAACAAAAGTCAAAGCTTAAAGGAAAACAACCTTCCGGCATGCCTTGGAAGAGCCCCCTCAAGAGTAGGATCCTAAGTCAAGAAGTAGGGAGAAAAAAAGAAGACCACAAGAAGAAAAAAGATCGGGTCCCTCCCCTCAAAGAGGGCAACCACCATTAATGAAATTCACATCTCTAAACGTCAGGGGTCTGTCTGACCCGTCAAGAGCTTTGATTCTTGGCCAGTGGTTCCAAGACAAGTGCTTCGCCCCTGACTTTATTTGCTTACAAGAGATTAAAATCGACGGAGAGGATCTACAGAAACGGCTTAAATGCATTTCTCCGAACCACCTTTGGTTCTCCACTTCTCACCCTAGAGGGATGGGGGGTGCTTCTATCGGCATTAGTCACTCCTTGTCTGGCAATGTGACCTCGACTTTTGAAGGTCGGAATCATCGTTGGATTGCTGCCTCTTTCGGGTTCCCTTTCCAGTTCACTGTGGTCTCAATTTATGCCCCTAATGGTGAAGCAGATAGAATGGATACTTGGGCTTCCCTCGACTCCCTTTCACACAATGTTCTGATTTGTGGGGACTTCAACATGGTTGAGTTTCCTGAGGACCGATGGAATAACAAAGGAAAAATTATTGACGGTCAGGAGAAAGAGATATGGGATAAAATCAAGCTCCATCTCGACCTGGTCGAGGTGAAAGACATGAAGGGGTTCTCCTGGTCAAATCTCCAATCGGGGGACTCTTTGAGGAAAGCAAGACTTGATAGATGCTACATCGATCAGAACACCATCCTTTAGTGGGGTATTCCTTCGATTTCCCAACACATGGACCTGACTATCTCAGACCACTATCCGATTACTCTGTCTTTCAAACTGATTCCCATGTTCCAAAAAGGTCCTTGGTTTCATGCTTGTCAGACATCGTTTTCCCTCCCCTCTGTCCACCAAGAAATTTCTGAGGTGTGGACGGAAGCCTTTGCTTACTGTAATGAACCGGCTAAGTGTTGGAGAAGCGCAGTAGAAAGGACTTGAAAAATTCTAATCAGGACTCAAAAGGCTATAAGAGAAATCCGAAAAAAAAGAAGAGAAACGGTGTACCGGAGGCTCTCACGGCTTGAAGAAGAGGTGAACAAAGGTAAGTTACATTGCCAACAACGTCTTTTGAAAACCAAGGGAAGACTAAGATTAGAGGAGGAGGTTCAAAGGAAAAATCTTCAAATTTTCTTCAAAGATTGGTGGGCAGGGAAGGCCGACAAACCAACGAAAGAGATGTGTAACATCCTCAAAAGGAAACAAGCTAGGGAATCCATCCCCCTATTGGTCGATAACAATGGAACTGAATGTTGCACGGAAGTGGAGAATATATCTATCATCGTCGAACACTTTACCAATCTTCTCGGGGTCTCGACTCCTCTTTCCCCCCACAGGCGCGACTCCATGGCAACCATCTCAAGGGTTGCTCAAACCAGAATCCCATAGAACTTGATTGCTCTACTGGATGCTAACATCTCCGAGAATGAAATTATCGAGGTTATTGATGCCCTTCCCAATGGGAAAAGTCCGGGTCCGGATGGCCTTACCAATGAGTTTTTCAAGTCCTTCAAACATCAGGTGGCCACCCCATTGCACCTCGTGTGGCAAGAGGCTCTCTCTTTCGGTGCCCTCCCTGAGTGCCTGAATAATGGCATCATCAAGTTAATCCACAAACGGGGAGATAAGAACAAAATTGAAAACTGGCGCCCGATTACCATGCTCCAAACAGGATACAAGATAATTGCAAAAGTTATCGCCAACAGAATCTCTTGTCATTTAAAGTCATGGCTGTGCGAGGACCAGAAAGGTTTTATCAAAGGTAGATCTATACTTGAAGAAATTATGGATATTTGGGAAGGCCTTGCTTTTGCTGAGGAGTCTGCTCAAGATATGGTATTCATTAAGATCGACTTCGGCAAAGCGTATGACAGATTGGAATGGGACTTTATTCTTCAATCATTGAAAGACCTTGGATGCAGCCAAAAGTTCACGAAGATGATTTCCACTCTTCTTGGAAATGCTTCAACTAAAATAAACATCAACGGTAAGCTCTCTGAGCCCATTCGTTTAAAAAGATCAATTAGGCAAGGCTGCCCTTTGGCTCCATTACTATTCGCTATCGCCTCAAATGGACTCAGCTGCCTATTAAAGCATCACATGGACGCTGGCAATCTCAAGGGTCTTTCCTTACCTCTAAATCATGGCCAAATGATTGTGAGACTTTTTGCTGATGACATGAATGCCTTTGTGCATAACGATATAAACAACATTGAGGTATTTTGGTGGTGCATCCACACCTTTTGTATGGCATCAGGCTCAAAAATCAACCATGCTAAAACTGCTTTTAGAGCAATCAGCGGACATACTTACCAATTGTTGGTGGATCAAGGGTGTCAAGTTATCCCTAGTGGTCAAGTCTTCCGTTGTCGGGATGAAATCCCGCAGGGAGTGTGCACTGATTTTTTTCAAAACTTCATTGTTTTATGAGTTTTGTGTGATGTTTTGACTAATGAAGGGGTATATTTCATGCATAAATTGGCAGAATTGATTAATTGTGTGATGCAAAAACAAGTTTGAGATGTGTGTTAGAACCATGCGTGTAAATAACTGACATTAGACCCATGAAAACTTTAGGTTTGACCCTTGAAACTAACTGAAAATGTGGGTTTACCCCATGAAAAATGAACTTGAACCCTTGGAAACCCTTGGAGTTTAGGCCGAATTTGTAAATAAATCCTTGAATTGGCGAGCTTGAGATAATTGTGAGCAAAACCCTAATTTTCCCGACTAAAAACCCTAGGTCGGACCCTTGAAATTGACGGTTATCCTAGGTGAAACCCTTGAAAATAATTAATTTTGTATATACAGTGTGAAACCAAAACTAAAAATAAAAAAGGACAAAGTCAAAAATAGAATTAAGAGATGGGACTTTTTAAGAATAGTAAGTGAACATGCATGGTCGTCTGAAATTGGAAAGTTGGTTAAGGAGGTTGGAAGTTTCTAGAGGAAAGCCCAAGGGTGGGGAGGCCTATAAATAGGTGCCTAAACTCATTTGTTCCTCCCCGTGGTCTTTCTTGTGGAACTTTCCTACAGGTATGCTCCTTGACCTTACTTCTTCATTTATGTTTTACTTCCTTTTTCATACTTCCATGCTGTCGGAGATGGAGGTGGTCTTCCGATTAGTTGTGTGAGTTCTGAGAGAATGCATCCCTTGCTCGACTTGAGGTGTAAAACTTTTCGGTCCATTAGCTGTGTGTCATGATGCTTCAGAAAACTTATGGGTGTATGTATCTGTGCTATCATATTTATGTTCCATTGAGTGTATATGCGTGAATACGGAAGAGAGAGAGAGATAGGTCGCTGCTGACGACACAGATGAAGGAGGAGAGAGCTTTGACCATGTGGACAGAGCGGGCAAGTGAGGAAGAAGTGCTCCTGCACTAGAGAGATATGATGGCTTCTAGATTCACGTAGATGTTATGGCGGTGCCATAGAGAGAATCAAAGTACAGATTGACGATGCGCTACTAATGATTGTACGTGTCGATAGGCACAGAGAGAGTGGTACACGGCGGCAGAATCAGGTGGGATAGAGAGAGATGCCCTGGAAGATGACTCACAGGATTAGTAGATGGTGGCTCTGCTGATTGGCGTAGATGACCCGAGAGAGAGAGAGAAGTGCGACTACGCGCATCAGAGAGAGATTCAGATGGACATAATCGGCATCGCAGGAAAAAGTGGAGGCTTGCGCACAGAGAGAGAGAGAGAGAGAGAGAGAGAGAGAGAGAGAGAGAGAGAGAGAGAGAGAGAGAGAGAGAGAGAGAGAGAGAGAGAGAGAGAGAGAGAGAGAATATACATGAGACAGAGAGAGAAATGATTATAATTGGTCTTTTTCGATGTAGAGACAGGAGAGTGACGGAGGAGAAGGAGTCGACGCCTGCAGAGAACTCGACAGTGAGAGGAAGTCGGAGTCGGTGCTACGTGTCGAGGAGAGAGAGGCATAATCTGATGGTGGCCCTCTGTTGTACAACACAGAAGAGAGAGAAATAGAGTCTCGCGGGCACCGTCGGTGGTAGAATTTAGGCAGAGAATCCGATTGGAGAGAGAGATAAAAAGATAGAGCATGTTCAGAGGTGAGAGCACTGAAATCACGGAGGGACATAGCGGTGTTCTGAAATCACGGAGCGACATAGCGGCATTCGCTAAACAGAGGATCGTAGGGTTTTGTGTGCGCAAGAAAAGGAGAGAGACATATGGCTGTTCGATGGTGAATTTTAGGAGAGAGAGAGAGAGAGAGAGAGAGAGAGAGATTAGAAAGAAGGCGGTTATAGCGTTGCAAAACAAACAATGATAGATGGTGAGATTCAGCATGCATACATTGGTTCAAAACCAAAATCACATGCATATGATATTAAACGCGCAGAAATTGGACGTTGCTACAGAAACAAAAATATTGATTTATCACACAGATTAAAGAAAAAGAGGAAGGGTAAAGCTCCTCCTGAATTGAACTGCGAAGTCATGATAAGAGACCACATTAGCGATGAGAAAATTTATTTGTCCTCATTGATAGATGGATTTCGGCTGTTTCCTTTCCTAGTCATAATTAATAATCAATAGTTCTGTGGTTGATGATATTTTCCGGTTTATACCATCAAATCTGTTCTTTTTCTAATGGTAAGACTCTACCGATTGAGAAGATCTTTTACATATAAACCCAATTTATTGAAATTTGGCAAAAACAAAAGCTTTGCACTACTATGTGTAACACACGCCGGAATATGAACATTATGTCATCGGTAGTATGATGATTATGCAATAAACACCAACTTACACAAACTTATGCACCATTCTTTCCATTCGTTCTTTTGAAAAAAGTTATTGTTAATTATGCTAATATGTATGGAGGAGGAAATGGAAGAGGGAAGAAAAGAAGTGTTCAGAGATATGCATATGTTTTTTTTCTCATATGACAAATAAATTTAGTGTTTTTTTCCAAATGTACTAACAAGAGTACAACCCCCCCCTGTGGTCTTTCTTGTGGAACTTTCCTACAGGTTTATGCGGTTTCTGATTATCTGAAGTAAAGAGAAGGAAGGCCATTGCTGAGGATACTTGAAGAAAAGAACAGACCGAAGTAAAGTTGGAAGAAAAGCTTGGACCACAAAGACCGAAGCGGAATCCCGTGGGCGATTTCTCGCACTGTAGCGAGGGATCTATTTTATATACTAGCCGGCCCGCACTGTAGCGGTGGCGTTTATATTGTATCATCGCACCGCACTATAGCGGTTTTATTGTACAGTCGGCCCGCACTGTAGCGGCCTATTTTTGTATCATTTATTTTATTGGAGACTTCAGTTTCATTTCCGATTGTATCTTTGAGCTTGATCTACATCACGTGTTTCATTGCGGTATCCGATCGTCTCTTTCCGACGCCCACGGTCCCACATCTCGACACTTCCGAGGGGCAAAGGACCCCACGAGGATCGCGCACGCTCCAGAGAGCACAGGCGAGGTGCCCAGCGCGCAGACGCCGCTCGTAGGACAGCGGGAACGGCGCTTCAGAGCGGGGCCTGATCCAACCCCGGCGCCGGCTTCCTGCCACGACCTCCTTCTTCCCGACACCTGAAACCGACGTCAAGCGAGGCGGTTGCCTGGTGATCCCATCGCGTCACCTACTCCTTGAGAAGACAGACAGGAACCTCGGCATCGAGTCAGATATTTCCAGGTACTAGCATTTCAAGTTATTTGATTTTTTGCATTTCTTCACATACACTGCTGAAACAGAAAGATTGTCTTGTTGCTTGAGTTTGAGCATCCACGCTTTGCATTAGTTCAGTCCATACGTGTGAGCACTTTTTTTTCTTGCTAAGACTAGGGATTTACTGATTTCATAGCTTAGACAGAACATTAGAAAACTTATCACAAAAAGGGGGAAAATACATTGAAATCTTGGGAATCGAAGAGAGGACAGTTCGACTAGACTTTGGCCTAGGCAAATAAGAGAGCTTAGACTGACCTTTACCTCCTGGCTCGTGACTCATCAAGCCTCTTCTCTGATCTCTACTCAGAGCTTAGAGAAATAATTAAGCCACTTACGCTGGACCTTGTGTTACGTTCTAGGACAGAGCAGAAAAGAGAGATGGAGGATATATTCAAGGAGTTGGTAATAGAGAAACAAGGGGCTCGCGTAGTTCAAGCGGTATTGAGAGAAAAAGGGAAGTTTACAGGCTTGAACGTAACCGAGTATCTAGATGTTTTTGAGGAACAGGCACGGATTTATGGTCTACCCGAGGATGTGTTTACACATTACTTCACACGGGTAGTATCAGGATCTATTTTAGCCCCTATTACTGCACATATAGCAAAGCCTTGGGCCGAATTCAGAAAAGAATTGCATAAGTTGTTTTATGTGGAAGATTTTTCCCAACACAGTAGAGAAGGGTTCTTGCGGTGGATAAGCTCTCCGAAGCCCATTGCATCCCTCACTCAACTTTTGAATGAGTTCTTGAGAAGATATGAACAACTTCCACAGGCCGATTTAGATGCTTTGAAACCTGACCTAGTTATATCTTTCCTTAGGATCTTAAGTCTTGAAGACAGGACTGAGGTCGAAAGGAGGATTGAAGAGCCTGGGAAGAGATTTGGATTGACTGAAGATTGGGGTGTAGTGAGGAGAGAGGTAGAAGCGGTTGCCCAAATGAGGCAACGCCAGGCGGTGTTATACGATAGACCTGCAGTGGTAACACCACAATCGCCTAGGGAAGCACCACTTCCGGCAATTCCGAATGTGCCTGCAACGTCAGGTTTTGCTAATGTTGCATCCACTTCGCGATCGCCAATGGAGCTACAGGTTGAGATTCTCAGTCGACAGATAGAGAATCTTATTACGATGAAAGCGTCTATGTCAAAAGAAATGGCGAGTATTCACAATAAAGTTAATTCTATGGGATATCAGGACCCCACTCCTCCTCAAGCGAGTACGAGTTATGTAGATACATTACAGAGAGGCACTATGCCCATTCCAAATATGCAAGGCTATGTGATGCCACAGCCTGCACCTCTAGTGCAGCCTGTTGCCCAACAGATACCTACACCACCAGTGCAAACCACATTTCAAAGAAACATTGGACCTTTTGAGAGACGAGCGACTGGTGGGTTTGGAGGGGCTAAGAGATGCGTATGGTGTGATGCACAAGATCATTTTTCATATGCCTGTGAAGAGCTTAAGCTAGCAAAAGAGCATCAACTGGTGATAGATATCGATAAGAAGTTATGTGACTTCAGGACCCGCCTTCCTCTACCTGTGAATTGGGGAAAGGGGGGAATGAAGAAGTTTTATGAAGATTTATCTGGCAATAATGCAAGTACATCAGCTGCACGATTAGAACCTGTTGAGGAGGAAGATGAAAAAGTGCCTAGACCTCGACCCCAAAGAAATTATTCCATTGAGGCTTTAGTGAGGGCTAGGGATGCGATCATGCAGAAGACTGCCTGGAAGTCTCCTGTTGAAGAATCCTCGGTCTATTCCCATATAGCCAATGTGGAGGAAAAGAGGAAAAGGGATGAGATTCAGGAAGAGACTGAGCCTAAAAGAAGAGTGACTAGAAAGCAAAGTCAAGAGGCCGAAGAAAAAGCTAAAGAGCCAGAAAAGAAAGTACAATTCAAAGAGCCTGTTGTTTCAAAGGAAGAGGCAAAGAAGAAAGAGATAAGAGAGGGAAAGAGGCCGGCTGGGCCAACTAAGATTCAAGAACTGACTAAAGAGAAAGAGAAAGAACCTGAACCTGTTCAAAAGAAAGATGAAATTCAAGAAAGTATTCAAGAGGCTGACAAAGGAAAGAAGAAGAAAAAGAAGAGAACTCCAAAGGCTGTATTAATTTCTGAGTTGGAAAGGAAAAATGATGCAAGAGAGATATTAAATGACATTTTACTGAAGAGCCAAGTGACCATGTCCTTGGAGCAGGTCTTCTCCATAGCGAAGCCTGAGTTCAAGGACAGTTTTATAAAGCTGGTTAAGAGAAAGAGGTTTCCACTACCTGAAGATGTAGAGATGGAAGAAGCACCTGAAGATATTCAAGTGACAAATGAAGCAGTTACATTGAGTGATACATCTGATGATGATGATGATGAGGTTGCCAGGTGTCATAAAAATTCTCTAGGTCCTATCATACCTGATGATGAAATGAGGAAGACAGAAAGTGAGTTTAGCAGGACCTTTTGGGCGAGAGGAACTCCAGAGATGAAGATAAAGTTAGGGAGCAACGAGGAGTCATGTTTTGCTCTGGCCTTGATTGACTCAGGATCAGAGATAAATGTGATTTCTAAGAAGCTCTATGATAAGTTTAGGTGGCGATTGATAAATGTTGCGGAAATGTGGTATACTTCTTTTCTCTGATACCACTCCTTGACGACGCGACGAAGGCTGAGCCTTGCGGAAACCGCCACGCCCAAGAAGAGCTAAGCTAGAGTGATTTAGAACACCTCTGTAATCAATCAATAGCTTAGCAAAGTCTAGCGCTCAACATATAAGACTGCGCTCTAAATTCACTGGAAAAATTTCACCGAAACTTCACCAGACTGTCACTGGACTGACACCGTAATCGTACCGGAATTGTACCGGAATGAACTTCAATTCTCTTTATAATTACTTCAAGCGAACATACATGAAGTAAGGAAGTGACACAAAAGCTTCCTTAACTTACTGAACTCTTTCTGAAGTTTAAGAGAAAAAACTCCACCAGTTCAGACAACCTCTTTCCGGTCAGACTTTGTACTATGTGTGGATATCTTTTCCACCGGAAACTTTGATCAACTGAAAGTAGAGATGTCTAGCTACAGAATGAGCTATCTCTCACACAAAACTTCGCATTACTCTGCGAGATCTACGTCGTTCTTCTATCGGAAATTACTCGTTTACTGTAAGAACTGTAACTGACCGAAAATGCGTTTACTGAGAAAACGTTAACTGTTGACTAACTTTAACTGTAACATAAACATACTCTGTTTCTACCACATACAAATAGTACGCACGAACATCCACATGAACATGTGTTTTCTATTAGAGAAGATGTGTACAAGTGAGCTTGGCCTCTTCTTGCTCAAGCTACAGAAACTCTCCTATACTGAGTAGTTTCTTATTACCATCTCTCTCTTGTGATGAATACCCGATATCTCAGGCTTCTGTTATTCATCTATACATACGCGATCTCTGGCGTCTTCTTCTACATACGCGATCTATGGCGTCTTCTATCTGTATCTCTGCGTCTCTGCGCATCTGCTATATCTCTCTCTCTCCCCACACTTTTTCTTCTTCTATTTGTGCTCTTATTTATACTGCACACTCTTCTTATGCACATTCTTGTTTGCACTTCCCTTCTATTATTTCTTTGCACGTTCTTTCTTTGTACAGTTGATTTGGCATAACGAACTCTGATCCTGGGAGATTCTGTACTGTCCATAACGGTCGTGGATTTGTCCCTCCACTAAGGCTTTTGATTTTCTCTGATTCTGCTTCTCTTTTCCTTTTTCTTTGTCTGTACGTCAAATTCGTGAGTGTTTCTTCAACAGCTCCCCGTCAATCACTAATTTGACTTCTTCTGATCTCTCATATATCTTTCTTTCTTTTATGCCTGCCATTTCTTTGAATCTGTTTGTCTTCGTTCCATCCAAACTCTTTGTCAGCATATCTGCAATCTGATCCTTTGTCGGAGTGTATACAATTTCTAACTCCTTCTCCATTACCTTTTCCCTCAGGAAATGATATTGAATTTCTATGTGCTTTGTTCTTGCATGAAATACTGGGTTTGCTGCAAGATATAATGAACTCATATTATCTCCATGTATGATAGGTATACCTTGATCAATTCCCATGCTTTTGAACAAGGTCTGCATCCATATTACTTCTTTTGCTGCTTCTACAAGTCCTTTGTATTCGGCTTCTATTGATGATAACGCTACTGTGTGTTGCTTCTTCGAACACCAGCTTACCAGCTTATCTCCTAGATATATCATATACCCGTGTGTTGACCTTCTGTCGTCTTGACTCCCAGCCCAGTCTGAGTCACTATATGCTCTGAGCTTTATATCCGACGTAAAAGGATAATATAATCCTTCTTTTATAGTTCTTTTAATATATCTAAGAACTCTCTGTCCTGCAACCCAATGTTGATCTGTCGGACAATGCATAAACTGTGAGAGAACTCCCACTGCATAACTAAGATCCGGTCTTGTTAGCGTAGCATAAATCAAACTTCCTACTAATGACTGATATTCTTCATATCTTTAAACTCTGCTCCATTGTATTTGCTAAGCTTATGGTTTACTTCAAGCGGGGTTGAAGCCTCTCTGCAATTCTCCATACTAAACTTCTTCAGTAAGTTTAGGAGATACCTTCCTTGTGACACATGTACACCATGATCTGTGTATGTGATTTCCATTCCTAGAAAGTATGACAATTTTCCTAGGTCATTGATCTTGAACTCTCTTTCAAGTAGTTTCTTTACTTTTGTAATCCCTTCATCTGATGTTCCTATGATTATTAAGTCGTCTACATAAATACAAATGTAGACTTGCATCTGCCTTCGAACTTTGGTATCCAAGTTCGTTTAGATATTTCACAAGTCTGTAATTCCAAGCTCTTGGAGCTTGGTTCAGTCCGTAAAGTGCTTCTTTAATCTGCAAACAAAGTTTGGGTATCTGGAACTTTCGAACCCTTCAGGTTGTTCCATATACACTTCGTCAGAAATGTATCCATTCAGAAATGCGTTCTTTATATCTAGCTGACTTAGCTTCCATCCTTTCGATGCTGCTATAGCAATCACTGTCCTTATGGTAGACATCCTTGCCACCGGACTAAACGTCTCGTCATAATCTATGCCATGCGTTTGGGCATAGCCTTTGACCACCAGCCTTGCTTTGTATCTGGCTATCCTTCCATCTGCAAATTTCTTTATTTTGAAAACCCATTTATTTCCGATTACTTTATTACCATTTGTTTTCGGAACAAGTTCCCATGTCTTGTTCTCTTCCAGTGCGCTGATTTCTTCTTCCATTGCTTCTTCCCATTGCTTCTTGCCTTTTGCTTCATCATAGCTCTGTGGTTCTTCATCATCTTTGACCATATATGCATAGTCTTTCTGAGTTATGTATGAGGTATCATATGAATACCTTTCTGGTTGTCTTCTAGTTCTGCTTGACCTTCTTGGTTCAAACTCTTCATGTGTATCTGAATACACGTCTTCATCTTTGTTTCTCATACCTGATCCGTTCCTGGACGTACTTGCATGCATATGATTTTCATCTCTGTTTACCTGAACAATTGATTTCCCTTTCTCTCTTCTTTTTATTTCTTCTTCGAATTCTTCAGTCGTATGACTTTGATCTGCATACCAGCTTTTCTGTTCATCAAATGTAACATCTCTGGACATAGTAAATTGTTTGGTTAGAGGATTCCATAACCTGTAACCCATCTGCTTTTCATCATATCCGACGAACACATATTTCTTGGCTTTCGGTTCAAGCTTATGTCTGAGTTGAGACGGTACATAAGCATACGCTACTGATCCAAACACTTTGCAGTGATCAAGTGTTGGCTTCTTTCCCCACCATGCTTCATAAGGGGTCATTCCTTCCAATGCTGTACATGGTAATCTATTTACCAAATATGTAGCTATGTTTACAGCTTCAGCCCAAAGATAATTTGGACAATCCTTTTCGTTTAGCATAGCTCGTGCGAACTCGACTAGAACTCGGTTCCTTCTTTCTGCTACTCCATTTTGTTGTGGTGTATATCTGCAGGTTATTTCTCTTTTAATACCTGCATTCCAAAGATAGTCATTGAATTCTCGGGAGAAGTATTCTCCCCCTCCATCAGACCTCAGTCTTTTAAGTTTTCGTCCGGTAAGTCTCTCAGCATATGCATGAAAATGCCTGAAGGCTCCAAATACTTCTGATTTTTCTTTCAAAACATAAAGAGTTATCCACCTTGTTGCATCATCAATGAATAGAACATAGTACCTTGATCCGCTGATTGATCCTTCTTTCGTTGGCCCCCATACATCTGTATGAATAAGCTCAAGTACTTCATCATGTTTGAATCCTTTCTTCTGGAAAGGTAACCTGTGGGCTTTTCCCAACTGACATGCTTCACACTTGTGAATCATATGTTGATTTTGTATATTTGGTAATCCCAATACTGACTGATTCGTTATCATAGCTTTAATTCCTTTTTCATTGAAATGACCCAATCTCTTATGCCAGAGATCAAGTTCTGTGATTACCTTTTCTCCATGTGTGAGCAACGCTTGGCCAATGTTCCCTTGTACTCTTAAAGTAAAGAGTCTTCCTTCTTTCTTTCCAGAAACGATCTGGTTATAACCGTTCTCGGGATCTTCTACAAATACACCTTTATTTGTAAATCTGACCTGAAAACCTTTCTCAACTATCTGTCCCACGCTAATCAAATTTTTCGGTATTGTTGGAACATACAAAACATTGGTTAGCAAATCTGCTCCATTCTTGCATTTCACTTTTCCAATTGAGTGTACGCTATGTCTCGTATTGTCACCTGTTTGAACAGTGTGACTAGAACTACCTTTTTCTAGTTCTGACATTAGTTCTATATTTCCTGACAAGTGATTAGAACATCCAGAGTCAATGTAGAATACCTTTAGGTCTTCATTATCTGATGTACTGATAGAGTTCATCATCAATGATGTATGACTTTCATTCTGCGTGTCGTTTGCGTAGTTGTTGTAGGTGGTGTTGTAGGATTGATTCTGTCCCCAAGTTCTCACTCCACCTCTACCATAGCCTCCTCTTTGATTTTGTCTTCCTCTTGGATATCTTCCGCTTCTGCCTCTACTATTACTGTTTTGATTTTGATTTGATCCTTGTTGATTGTGCCAGCAATCATGAGCCAAATGATTACTGAGTCCACAGATCCAGCAAGCCTTCTTGTTGGTATTCTGGCTACTTCTTCCTCTTCCAAAACCTCTTGTTCTTCCTCTGCCAGTGCCTTTACCTCTTGCGTAATAGGCCTGAGAGCTCGGCTCTTCTTCGTCTTTTGACTTACCTTTGTCTTTCTTTTTGTTCTTCATGTACATTGCAGAGCTTTGTCCTTTATCTGCATCTCCTTTCAGGTCTTGCTTATATGTGAGCATCAAACCAAGCAACTGATTTAAATCTGGCACAAAATGATTTGAAGAAAGTTTAGTTGATAATACAAAGGGTTTCCACCTTTCATCTCCTCTCAAACCTGTGAGCACTTGCGCTATCAATCTATGATCTTCGACTTCTTCATTTATGGATCCAAGACTATCTGCTAGATCCTTCATTTTAGTGACGTAGTCACTTATGCTTTGACTCGACTTCTTTTTGAATGTCGTAAATTCGGACCATAAGCTAGCCTTCCTGGCTTTCGTAGTATTTTGGAAATGATCTTCCAATGCACTCCATATGTCCTCTGCTTTCTCCAGACCTCTAATATGCGGTACTAGATGGTCTGTTACGGTATTATAGATGTAAGCTCTTGCCGTTGCATCTTTCTTCTGCCATAGCTTCAAGGCTTCTAACTCTTCTTTTTCCGGTTGACTATCATCTTCAAAAGTCGGCTTCTTTTCTTCTCCGGTCACGTACATCATTAAGTCCTTACTCATAAGTAAGGCTTCCATGCGCATTACCCATGCGGGATAATTATCTATGTCCAACTTATCAATAGTAACGTGGTCTACCATGATCTTCTTGTTTCTGTTACTTCCGGTGAGCTTTTGAGAATCTCTCTGCTCTTCAGAATCTTTCTCGTTCTGGTTCCACTCGTTGTGGTTAACCGGCTCTTGTTTCCAATAATGGTGAATACTTTGGGCTCTAATTAGATATGCCTAGCTCTGATTAGCTATGCCTGGCTCTGATTAGCTATGCCTGGCTCTGATTAGCTATGCCTGGCTCTAATTAGCTATGCCTGGCTCTGATTAGCTATGCCTGGCTCTGATACCACTCTTGCGGAAATGTGGTATACTTCTTTTCTCTGATACCACTCCTTGACGACGCGACGAAGGCTGAGCCTTGCGGAAACCACCACGCCCAAGAAGAGCTAAGCTAGAGTGATTTAGAACACCTCTGTAATCAATCAATAACTCAGCAAAGTCTAGCGCTCAACATATAAGACTGCGCTCTAAATTCACTGGAAAAATTTCACCGAAACTTCACCAGACTGTCACTGGACTGACACCGTAATCATACCAGAATTGTACCGGAATGAACTTCAATTCTGTTTATAATTACTTCAAGCGAACATACATGAAGTAAGGAAGTGACGCAAAAGCTTCCTTAACTTACTGAACTCTTTCTGAAGTTTAAGAGAAAAAACTCCACCAGTTCAGACAACCTCTTTCCGGTCAGACTTTGTACTATGTGTGGATATCTTTTCCACCGGAAACTTTGATCAACTAAAAGTAGAGATGTCTAGCTACAGAATGAGCTATCTCTCACACAAAACTTCGCATTACTCTGCGAGATCTACGTCGTTCTTCTACCGGAAATTACTCGTTTACTGTAAGAACTGTAACTGACCGAAAATGCGTTTACTGAGAAAACGTTAACTGTTGACTAACTTTAACTGTAACATAAACATACTCTGTTTCTACCACATACAAATAGTACGCACGAACATCCACATGAACATGTGTTTTCTATTAGAGAAGATGTGTACAAGTGAGCTTGGCCTCTTCTTGCTCAAGCTACAAAAACTCTCCTATACTGAGTAGTTTCTTATTACCATCTCTCTCTTGTGATGAATACCCGATATCTCAGGCTTCTGTTATTCATCTATACATACGCGATCTCTGGCATCTTCTTCTACATACGCGATCTATGGCGTCTTCTATCTGTATCTCTGCGTCTCTGCGCATCTGCTATATCTCTCTCTCTCCCCACACTTTTTCTTCTTCTATTTGTGCTCTTATTTATATTGCACGCTCTTCTTATGCACGTTCTTGTTTGCACTTCCCTTCTATTATTTCTTTGCACGTTCTTTCTTTGTACAGTTGATTTGGCATAACGAACTCTGATCCTGGGAGATTCTGTACTGTCCATAACGGTCGTGGATTTGTCCCTCCACTAAGGCTTTTGATTTTCTCTCATTCTGCTTCTCTTTTCCTTTTTCTTTGTCTGTACGTCAAATTCGTGAGTGTTTCTTCAACAATAAAGATCATGGATGGAGGATGAGGACAGCGGATAATGGTTCAGAAGCACTGCTTGGGGCATGCGCCTTTGTGCCTGTGACCATAGGAGGGATTTCTGAGGAATTTCACTTCTTCGTCCAGGACCATTGTTCATATGAGGCTATCCTTGGGAAGCCCTTTATAGCTGAGGTGAGAATGGAGACTAAGGCCATGGATGATGGATCTGCCTATGCACGAATCCGTTCTAGATCTGGCCTTCATTCTTTGCAAGTGATGATTGCGTATCCAAATCACTCCTGGAATAGAAAGAATATAAGAAAGAAACCTATTAATTCACATGACCATGATGAGTGTATGCCTGTTGAAGAGTATGGAGCTTCTGCTGATCAAAATTTCTGTTAGGATCCACTGTTGAGCGAGACAACAGTGGGAGTTGGTTTGATGTCTCGCATGACTTTGTACATAGTTTTGAAAGTTTTTCTATTTATTCATCTGCATTCAAGTTGCTATGTTTACAAAAAGAAAATGTTTCAAATAAATTCAGAAAGGTTCATGAGAGATACTATAAGGATTTAGGAATGATGTTAGCTGACGAGAAGATTGAAGATGTGATCGAGTTGGAGAGAAGTTCGACTACTCTGGAAGAGCTTGAGCAGGCATTTGAGAGAAATCAGAAATCAGAAATGATTATGCTCAGTTCTATCAAAGAGTATGAGATGATTGAGGAGTTTATGAGAGAGCATGAAGTAAATGTAAATACGAAGTATAAGACTGTGGATAAGAAAGTGAAGCCTATAGCTCAGCCATTGCCAGAAGATAGTCATGAGAAATATCTGCGAGTGTCAGATGACCCTATGCTGAGACGAAGAGAGCTCATAGGGCATCATTTTACTGATGAGACTATTAAAGAGATCAAGTTTGGGGAGAAATTATTTCTGAAAGAAGAAGAGAAACAAAAATTTATTGAATTCATCAAGAAACATGAAAAAGCATTTGCACTTTTCCCACATGAGATAGGTTGTGCAGACCCGAAACAAGTACCTCCCATGATTATCTTTACAGTGCCACATATACCATGGAATATCCGGCCTATACCAGTCCCAAAGGCTCACTTACCTGAGCTGATGAGGTTGCTAAAGGAAAAGATTTCCATGCGGATATTGGAACCCTCCTCAGCTCCATATTCGAATAGGTGGTTTACAGTGCCGAAGAAAAATGGGAAGCTTCGTTTCATTCAGGATGTGCAGCCTGTGAATAAAGTCACAATTAGAAATGTAGGGACAGGACCCATAGTGGATGAGTTTGCTGAGGCGTTTGCTGGGCATTCCATCTACTCTATGGGAGACCTGTATTCAGGTTATGACCAGTTTCAGTTGGCTATGGAGAGTAGAGACATTACGACCATGAGGACTCCACTGGGCCTTGTACGCATGTGTACTTTGCCGCAGGGAGCGACGAATTCTGTGGCTCACATGATGAATGCCATGAATCTGGTTTTACGAGACTTTATACCATCTGGGACTATGCCATTCATTGATGATGTTCCAATAAAGGGATGTGAGGAAAGAGTGAAAGATGTGAGTTTAGATGCTTCAGGATGTAGAAAGTTTGTGAGAGATCATATTGCTGATTGTGAGAAGATCTTTGAGAGGTTTGAAGATGTGGGGCTAACACTTTCTTTAGAGAAATCTGTTTTTGGCGTTGATGAGGCCCTCATTGTAGGACATCTGTGTGGACATTATGGCCGCAAGCCGTACCCGTAGAAAGTTGAGGCCATTAGCAGGATCTCTGAAGTGTGTCGTAATGTCAGTGAGGTGAGAAGGTTTCTAGGAGCCTGTGTATTCTATGTGATATGGATTCCTCACTTTGCTCACGTTGGGAACCCCTTATATGCTCTCCTGAGAAAGAGAAAGAAGTTTGTATGGACAGAGAAACAGTCGAGAGCTATGCATAAACTGAAGCAGCTGCTAATTGAAGCTCCAATTCTGAAGCGTGTTGACTATTCAGGTCAGAGACCTATCATTTTGACCGTTGATACCAGTCCTATTGGCATAGGCTGGGTCATAGGGCAAGATGATGATGAGGGGCAGAGATATGCAGTGCGCTTTGGTGCTAAGATCCTACATGATACCCAAACAAAATATCCACAGATTAAGAGAGAGTTATGGGGATTAGTGACTGCTTTAAAGAGCGATAAAGAGTATTTCATTGGGGCAAATGTGATAGTTGAGACTGACTGTCTTCCACTGATTGGCATGATTGCAAATTGTTCATCTCCGGATATTGCTATGCTTAGATGGATGTCTTATATAAAGTTTATAAATCCTGCATTTGTACACATAGCTGGGAAGTCGAATACAGTGGCTGATATGCTTTCAAGAGCGAAATTTGATGATG
The DNA here is from genome assembly GCA_020310875.1 of Ceratopteris richardii. NCBI lineage: Eukaryota > Viridiplantae > Streptophyta > Polypodiopsida > Polypodiales > Pteridaceae > Ceratopteris > Ceratopteris richardii. Next base: position 101,749,966 of record CM035431.1, read on the forward strand.
AGTCTGATGATGATGATGAGGTAGAGAGAGATACACATATGATGAGATATGATCCATTGGTGTATGTTTATGAGCAATTCCGTGAGAGAGAGTATGATGGTGAGTGGAAAGATATTAGAAGATATCTGAGTACTCTGAAACCTTCCCCTGGTTGGTCCACAAATAAGTATAGATCCATCAGGAAAAAGTCTTACAACTTTTTCTTGAAGGATGGGCTTATTTGGCGACACGCTAAAGGCAAGGTGAAGAGTCCACAGAGAGTACTGAGTTCTAGGAGTCTTCAGAGCAAAGTGATGAGAGAAATGCATGAGACCTTATGGGCAGGTCACAAAGGATTCTATGCTACATATGAAAAGATTAGGGAGGCTTACTGGTGGCCAGGGATTTATGTGAGTGTGAGAGGTTTTGTAGACACTTGTTCTACATGCCAGGTGCATTCATCAGTTAGGCACAGAGACCCGTTACATCCGACTTACCCTCCTTGTATCCATTACAAGTGGGTGGTCGACCTTGTAAATATGCCCAAAGGGATAGATAAGATGAGATACATTGTACTTGCCAGAGAGGACTTGACCAACCATGTGGAAGGTCGAGCTCTTCGTACGAAGACTACTTATAATGTATGCAAATTTCTTTTAGAAGAAGTGATCTCGAGATTCGGATACGTTGAGAAAGTGGTTGCGGACAGGGGAGAGTTGGATGCGAGAGAGGCAAAAGAGTTCTTTGATCGTCATGGAATTCGATTGTCTCTCACCACTGCCTATAATCCAGAGGCAAATGGGAAAATCGAGAGAGGTCACCCTTCCATCGTGAAGGCGATCTCTAAGGCTTGCAGCGATGACATCAAGCAGTGGCCTAGGTTTCTTCCGTTCGCGTTATGGGCTAATAGGATGACTTACACTCGGTCCACAGGTTTCATGCCTGCTGAATTGATGTATTGTTAGAAGCCAATCTTCCCCATCCAGACTCAGATAGTGACATGGTTGACGCTCCCGTGGAATGATGGTATGACGAGAGAAGAGTTATTATCATTGAGAATAAAGCAATTAGAACAAGGAAATGAAAAGTTGAAAGAAGCAGTCCAAAAGTTGAAGGAGTCAAGGCTAAAGAACAAGATTTATTTTTACAAAACCCATCGACTCAGACCACGTAGGATTGAGGTAGATGATTGGGTGTTGGTGTACGACAGTACATTCGATACTCAATACGATGCTAAGAAGAAATTAACGAAACGATGGTTTGGGCCGTATGTGGTTACGTCTGTATTTGAAAATGGTACGTATGCACTTTGCGAGTTAGACAGTACTCCTTTGAGATCTTTGATTGCAGGAAAGAGGATAAAATTATTCAAGAAAAGAAATGAAGCGGATTATGAGATTGAGGAAGAACTTCTGGAGGATGCTGATGACACTGAGGCTGATGCTGATGAAGAATGATAGACCATGGAATTAAAGATAAGCTGGATCAAAATGAAGAAAAATGACCAGGTGAAACGTTTCTAATTTGAGATTTGTTTTCTTTCTGTTAGAGCATATGCATTGCATTTGTGTGTATGATAAAGATATGTATGGATTTATGAAAATCATGCAGAATGATGATAGCAAATATCTGTTATGGCTTTGCATGAGGCATGAGCGACTAGGAGTTATATGAATAGGATCAGTTAGTGGTCTAGAGACTTTTGGGAGTGAAAGCTTGGGAATGTGATGGCATGCTTAGACCGAGTGCATGTATATGCTGATTGATTTGAACACTTAGTGATTGGGAAACTTTGGATCCTAGTATTTATTTCTTGCGAGATCTTACCTCCATATATATCATGATTTATGAAAAACATTCATACTCAAGCCAGCTAATATGTGTGTGTATGTCGTTGGTGCGCTACGATGGGCTAGTAGGCGGGTGGAACCACCTTGGTCGGGTGATCAAGGCCACGAGCCGTAGCTAGTTTCATCATAGGCCTGACCTATCTATTGTCATGCGCCTGTATGGGTCGGTAGGCGGGTGGAGTCACTCTGATCGGGTGGTCAGAGCCACAAGCTGACGTCGATTTCATGCAGGGCTGATGTTGTGTATATCGTGCGCTATGTCGGGTCGGCAGACAGGTGGAGTAAGCTTAGCCGGGAGGACAAGTCCATGAGTCGCACCCGATTTTGACATAGGCCGATTTGTGAAATAAAGATAAAAAGAATAAATGCTGAGCTGAGATGAAGTGGAAAATAAAGAAAGAGAAAAAGAAAAATGAAAAAGAGAAAGGAAAAGAAATAGATCTAATGGAGAGCTGGACAAGTAGGAGATAAATAGTAGGAATCGAGGTATATTCTACAAACTGAATTAGTAGAAACATATGTATATGCTATTACTTAGAATGAGCAGTTGGATCTGAACCAATTGAACGAACAAAAGATCTAGAACGCTGACGATTTATTCATGTGATTACTTGTCAGATTGCAGACGCAGAAACATAGTATGATGTTTGTGAAGCTTGAATCTACCTAATTTTCTAAAATTCATACTAATCTTTATAAAAATTGCATGACTGCATGAGATCATGATTTGAGTTTTGAAAAGAAAAACATAAAAAGTGTAAAGAGATTTCAAAAGAACCCTGATGTGCTTCTGTCAGATCTTGCAGGTTGGCCCATCGGGACGATGTGCAGGTTTAGCGGGGGCAAATGTCGGGATGAAATCCCGCAGGGAGTGTGCACTGATTTTTTTCAAAACTTCATTGTTTTATGAGTTTTGTGTGATGTTTTGACTAATGAAGGGGTATATTTCATGCATAAATTGGCAGAATTGATTAATTGTGTGATGCAAAAACAAGTTTGAGATGTGTGTTAGAACCATGCGTGTAAATAACTGAAATTAGACCCATGAAAACTTTAGGTTTGACCCTTGAAACTAACTGAAAATGTGGGTTTACCCCATGAAAAATGAACTTGAACCCTTGGAAACCCTTGGAGTTTAGGCCGAATTTGTAAATAAATCCTTGAATTGGCAAGCTTGAGATAATTGTGAGCAAAACCCTAATTTTCCCGACTAAAAACCCTAGGTCGGACCCTTGAAATTGACGGTTATCCTAGGTAAAACCCTTGAAAATAATTAATTTTGTATATACAGTGTGAAACCAAAACTAAAAATAAAAAAGAACAAAGTCAAAAATCGAATTAAGAGATGGGACTTTTTAAGAATAGTAAGTGAACATGCATGGTCGTCTGAAATTGGAAAGTTGGTTAAGGAGGTTGGAAGTTTCTAGAGGAAAGCCCAAGGGTGGGGAGGCCTATAAATAGGTGCCTAAACTCATTTGTTCCTCCCCGTGGTCTTTCTTGTGGAACTTTCCTACAAGTATGCTCCTTGACCTTACTTCTTCATTTATGTTTTACTTCCTTTTTCATACTTCCATGCTGCCTGAGATGGAGGTGGTCTTCCGGTTAGTTGTGTGAGTTCTGAGAGAATGCATCCCTTGCTCGACTTGAGGTGTAAAACTTTTCGGTCCATTAGATGTGTGTCATGATGCTTCAGAAAACTTATGGGTGTATGTATCTGTGCTATCATATGTATGTTCCATTGAGTGTATATGCGTGAATACGGAAGAGAGAGAGAGATAGGTCGGCTACTGACGGCACAGATGAAGGAGGAGAGAGCTTTGACCATGTGGACAGAGCGAGCAGGTGAGGAAGAAGCGCTCCTGCACTAGAGAGATATGATGGCTTCTAGATTCACGTAGATGTTATGGCGGCACCGTAGAGAGAATCAGAGTACAGATTGACGATGCGCTATTGATGATTGTACGTGTCGATAGGCACAGAGAGAGTGGTACACAGCGGCAGAATCAGGTGGGATAGAGAGAGATGCCCTGGAAGATGACTCACAGGATTAGTAGATGGTGGCTCTGCTGATTGGCGTAGATGACCTGAGAGAGAGAGAGAAGTGCGACTACGCGCATCAGAGAGAGATTCAGATGGACATAATCGGCGTCGCAGGAAAAAGTGGAGGCTTGCGCATAGAGAGAGAGAGAGAGAGAGAGAGAGAGAGAGAGAGAGAATATACGTGAGAGAGAGAAATGATTATAATTGGTCTTTTTTGACGTAGAGACAGGAGAGTGACGGAGGAGAAGGAGTCGACGCCTGCAGAGAACTCGACAGTGAGAGGAAGTCGGAGTCGGTGCTACGTGTCGAGGAGAGAGAGGCATAATCCGATGGTGGCCCTCTGTTGTACAACACAGAAGAGAGAGAAATAGAGTCTCGCGGGCACCGTCGGTGGTAGAATTTAGGCACAGAATCCGATTGGAGAGAGAGATAAAAAGATAAGAGCATGTTCAGAGGTGAGAGCACTGAAATCACGGAGCGACATAGCGGCGTTCGCTAAACAGAGGATCGTAGGGTTTTGTGTGCGCAAGAAAAGGAGAGAGAGATATGGTTGTTCGATGGTGAATTTTAGGAGAGAGAGAGATTAGAAAGAAGGCGGTTATAGCGTTGCAAAACAAAGAATGATAGATGGTGAGATTCAGCATGCATACATTGGTTCAAAACCAAAATCACATGCATATGATATTAAACGTGCAAAAATTGGACATTGCTACAGAAACAAAAATATTGATTTATCACACAGATTAAAGAAAAAGAGGAAGGGTAAAGCTCCTCCTGAATTGAACTGCGAAGTCATGATAAGAGACCACATTAGCGATGAGAAAATTTATTTGTCCTCATTGATAGATGGATTTCGGCTGTTTCCTTTCCTAGTCATAATTAATAATCAATAGTTCTGTGGTTGATGATATTTTCCGGTTTATACCATCAAATCTGTTCTTTTTCTAATGGTAAGACTCTACCGATTGAGAAGATCTTTTACATATAAACCCAATTTATTGAAATTTCGCAGAAAAAAAAGCTTTGCACTATTATGTGTAACACACGCCAGAATATGAACATTATGTCATCGGTAGTATGATGATTATGCAAACTTACACAAACTTACACAAACTTATGCACCATTCTTTCCATTCGTTCTTTTGAAAAAAGTTATTGTTAATTATGCTAATATGTATGGAGGAGGAAATGGAAGAGGGAAGAAAAGAAGTGTTTAGAGTTATGCATATGTTTTTTTTCTCATATGACAAATAAATTTAGTGTTTTTTTCCAAATGTACTAACAAGAGTACAACCCCCCCTCGTGGTCTTTCTTGTGGAACTTTCCTACAGATTTATGCGATTTCTGATTATCTGAAGTAAAGAGAAGGAAGGCCATTGTGGAGGATACTTGAAGAAAAGAACGGACCGAAGTAAAGTTGGAAGAAAAGCTTGGACCACAAAGACCGAAGCGGAATTCCGTGGGCGATTTCTCGCATTGTAGCGAGGGATCTATTTTATATACTAGCCGGCCCGCACTGTAGTGGCGGCGTTTATATTGTATCATCGCACCGCACTGTAGCGGTTTTATTGTACCGTCGGCCCGCACTGTAGCGGCCTATTTTTGTATCATTTATTTTATTGGAGACTTCAGTTTCATTTCCGATTGTATCTTCGAGCTTGATCTACATCACGTGTTTCACTGCGATATCCGATCGTCTCTTTCCGACGCCCACGGTCCCACGTCTCGAGACTTCCGAGTGGCAAAGGACCCCACGAGGATCGCGCACGCTCCAGAGAGCACAGGCGAGGCGCCCAACGCGCAGACGCCGCTCGCAGGACAGCGGGAACAGCGCTTTAGAGCAGGGCCTGATCCAACCCCGACGCCGGCTTCCTGCCACGACCTCCTTCTTCCTGACACCGTCTCCTTGGTATTCCAATGGGATTCGACATCTCAATGGACCAATGCTGGAACTGGGTGCTATCCAAGCTAGATAGGAAGTTGAATCAGTGGAAAGGTATGCAAGTCAACCTGGCAGGGCGTGCTATGGTTGTTAACACATTTATGCTGTCTACAATTATTTACTTTATCTCGTGTTGGAGACCTAAGGAGAAAGACTTGGCCAAAGCGGAAAGAATCTGCAGAAACTTCCTTTGGACTGGGGACCCCAACAGGAGGGGGATTCCCAAAATCAAATGGGAAACTTGCATTAGCCCTAAAGACTCAGGGGGCTTGGGAATTTTGGATATTGTTGGATTGGCTGACAAGTTGGCAGCAAAGTGGCTTATCAAGGCTTGGAGCAATAGGGAGTCCTCTTGGGCTAAATTGATCTTCAGAAACACGGAAGACCTCACCTTAGTTGGCCACCCTGGTTGGAAGGACATAGGGATTCTCACGCTTCTGTTCTCCCCCCACCCGGTCTTCCCTAAAGGCTCTAGCCTCGTGTGTTCCTTATGGAAGAATTAGAACAAGGCCAAACAGTTCATCAAAATCAGTGACGAGTGGAAGTGGGCGGCTGGCATAAGACAAAATGACTCTATTTGGTTCCCGATCAATGGCATTCGGGGGGTGGAGTCTTGGAACCTCCAAACTGCAAGGCAGTTATGGAACAAGGGGTTCAAACAGTGGAAACAACTCTGGAAACAAGAGACCAGCCAGTGGATTAGGTTCGAAGAATTGGATCCAAGACTTAGAGTTACCTTTGAGGAATGGACTCTTCTTCAAAGCAGGTGTTTAGCCTGGGACCGCTCAACTACCGGCCTTCTCTGCGGTCAGGATCTTCCTTGCTTGGAGGGCCTCAAATGGAGCAATGGTAAGAAGCTATCCAGAATCCCCAACTTCAAAGAGGATTTAGATGTTCACCACACCCTTAACAAGAGATCGTGCCTTTCTTGGACCAAACTTTGGTGGGAGCTAAAATTCATGTCTATTTGGCACCCCCTAATTGAGGTCAAAAAGTCCGTTCTCATGTGGCAAATCTTGCATAAAGGTATCTGGACCAATGCAAGGGCTAACAAAATCTGTGGTGTGCCGCCATGGTACAAGCATTGCCATCGGTGCATCGAAGATTTAGCTCACCTGTTCTTCGACTGCCCCAAGTCCCGTGTTATCTGGCATCACGTGACCCGAGTATTGAGACTCATGAGTCAAATCAACTGGCAACAAGTGATGTTGGGTGAGGCGATCGGCTGCTCATCGAGGCTATGGAATGCCATCAAAGGTGAGGCTCTCTGGAAGATTTGGAGGGAGCGTTGTGCTATCAATTTTGGCCAAACTCCTAAGGAATGGTCGATCGAGAAATCCTTGTTTCTCCTAGGTAAAAGAATCTCCCGAGTCAAGAGATCGCCACCGTTTAGACATCACTGTATTTATCTCCTCGAAAACAAGTTGAAACCCAAATGGGTCCCACATGAGGGTGATGATAATTTTATCCGCCTCATGTGTAATGCCCTATAGCTTGCCATACTCCTCCCCTGCATTGTGGGATTTGGGGGGTCCCATGGGCACTAGTCCCATTCACTTGTAACTTTTTCTCTTTATTATAATTAAAGTCCGGGAGATTAGCCTAAAGCTGAACTTCCTTTATTAAAAAAAAAAACCTATTCACATTCTCTATTCATTTGTTTTTCTCGTACGCCCACTTTGTACTTCATTAATTTAATAGAAAGATATTAATGTAATAATAATCATAACATTTTTTTTTCAGAAAGAAAGTTAAACTACAGCCTACTTTTCCAAGCTTTAATTAATAGAAAAAACAAGTGTACATGTGAACAGGCCTAGCAGCCAGGGGACTAGCACCCATGGGATCCACTGAATCCCACAAAGCAGAAGTTGCTTAAAAAACATCTCATGGAAGGCCCACTTCAATTTAATCTTATTGCTCTTAAAAAACAACACTCTATGATGTATAAATGGAGGGGACTTCTTACATTGAAAAAAAATCATAACAAATAATAATAAAATAATGATATAAATCTCTTGTTCATGTGTGACGTTGTGAGGGTGATGAAGGCTTGAGTTCATTTCCTGTTCGTCAGGTACTGACATCATATTTGCCCGGATTTATATCTCCACATATCGTGATAGGTAGGCATTGATAGGCCGATGTTGACAACTACACATAGATACAACCTACATCGATGATCACTACAGGTACTTGTGGCTTGTGACTGTTGTGACACTATTGATGGATCGAAGATACATGTCTCTTTCAGCTCAGGATACGTGTCTACTTCAAACATGATATCCGGATTCCGAAGCTCTCGACCAAATACACACACAGCCTTACACATGTTGTGCTCAGTTCAAATCGGACTTGAGGTGAACTCTGAACAAAGTGGCGATGCCCCCATAAGCAGCCCAAAGGAGATCAGCAGTGGAGAGTAAATAAAGGTTAGAGTGCTGTGGAAATAGATACTTCCAGTACTTGAGTTTGCTCGATCAACAAATATAAAAAGAAAGTGCTTTGAGGAACAACTCCTATTCAGATGCAAATTAAAACTCAAGGCACCAGACAAATGGCCGACATCCCATGAGATCCCCTCGTCCCGCAAATCAAAAGCAAACATCCATGAAGGTACCAAAACATTAATGCCGTTCAAAGCTTTCCATTCACTACAAACCCTAGAGGAGAGCCCATGACTGTACTATCAAATTCTTTCCATCTCGTTCTGCTTGAGTTAAAGAACAAGTATCCCTTTACATAAGTCAACAATCTGCATATCAACGTTAATGATGTCCGTTGATCGCCATTATCGCTTAAAAGGCTCGTTTATAAAGTCTATTTGCCAGTTGAACAGTTTTGCTGGTCGTAATTTTTGTCCAAGTTTCTTCGTCATGAATAACTTAGCTTTATTGTATTTGCAGTGGGACATTGTTCTGATGACATCATGGAGACCATTAAGCCCACCCAATACAAAAAATGTGCGATTTGTGTCATCGATCCTGAGCGGCAACGAACAACCAAAATCTCATAACCAAACATGATTGTAAGCTTAGCCGCAGCAAGCCAAGTTTACCCTCACTGCTGCGTACATACATTTATCATGGAGACCATTAAGCCCACTAAATACAAGAAACGTGCGATTCGTGTCATCGATCCTGAGCGGCAATGAACAACCAAATCTCATGACCAAACATGGTTGTAAGCTGCTTAGACACAGCAAACCAGGTTTACCCTCACTGCTGCGTACAGACATCTTAGTACACAATACGGCACTCCAACAATCCACTTCCATATTTCAGTTCCATCTACAAGCACCACAGTCCGGAGTTAACGCAAAGTTGGTACACCCTATGGTACTTACGCAACCAAGACCACCCTAGGAGGCCTCCGAAAACTCCGGGTTTCCAAGCGAAACAACTTTGCGAGCGTAAAGACGAACCAGCAGACCCTGCAACTTGAGAACGGGAATCGACCCGCGTATGATCATGTGATGCATAGTTCAGGATTATACATATTCCAGATAATAACGATATCCGAAAAAGTGATGAGAACTGCAAATCAAGTTTGAAATGGAATAAACCTACCACGCAGCAAGACGCGTTTACTCCAAACTCTTTATTGTGCAGGACATGATCATTTCACGAACAGTTATCGGTTGTACAACCAACAGCTGATAATCGCACCGTCAAGGCACATTATTTATCGAGTTCGAGATGAAGGAGCCTTCCTGTATGCGGCATCATACATTTCTACCGTTCTGAACTTACAAAACCCTACCTTAACCCCGTAAATCCAGCCAACGACAGCGCCAACTCTGGAAGATGGAAGTGGCGAACTACAATTCCACGAGAATAAGAAGACCAGCAAGAAAAACAAAAGACCAGACTATGGCATTCGTTATGTGTAGTATCAAAGTTTACAATGTCCGGCCTCCCCCGAATGGGTACGCCGCACCAAAAAAGGTAGTACACAAAACTGTTGGATAATTTAAAACCCTGTATCAAGAAAAAGGTAGGGAAATAACTATCCTCCTGACTCCCGAGTCCTCGACCGTCGCTGGACAAAATCCACAAAAGGGCTGTTGTATGCTGCCGCCGCATCTTCCACTAAAACGGAAATAGGAACTGCACAAAAACTGCTGTCGGACATGTTCACACTACCGGACAACGGCCATGTCCCGGGCGGGATTGATATCACCACGTCAGCCCCATCCAAGGCGACCCAAGCTCATTTGTTCGTAAACAGAAAAATCTAGCCATCGCGTTGCCCTAGGATGCTGATGGTATTGAGGACGTAGACGCTTGTGAAGCATGCGTGGACGAACATTGGCGCTCGACAACCCTGGCTACTAGGGGGTATTGCATTTCACACGACAATTTGAGAAGCTCCGACATGTCAACCGGATGGCTTGCGTCCGGCAGAAAGACGAACCTCTGGATAAGCTGCGCCAGCCAAAGGTTGACAGTCGCCAGGCCCATCATACGTCCTGGGCAAACCCGCCTTCCAGCGCCGAATGGCGCCAGCCTCAAGTCTCCGCCCCGTACGTCGAAGGTCGGCCCTGAACCGGCAGCGTCCAAAAAACGATCCGGTTTGAATGAAAGTGGTTCCGCCCAGACGGAGGCGTCGTGGGTGATTGCCCACATGTTCACCATGGCAGTCGTCCCAACCGGTACGTGGTGCCCCGCCACCTCCACATCATGAATAGCCAAACGGGCCCAAGACAACAGAGGACCTGGAGGGTGCAGACGGAGCGTTTCATATACTACTGCTTGCAGAAGTGGAAGCTTCTGGATATCTGCGTCACGTACGACGCGGCCCTCACCGACAACACTAAAAATCTGTGCCGCTAGCTCTTCTTGAATATGTGGATTAAGTACAAGCTCAGCTAGCACCCACTCAAGGAGGATGGCAACACTATCTGTTCCGCGGAAGATCATCTCCTGTATAACGTTTAAAATACATACATAAGTACATTGGTCACTGGGAGTTAAGAAGAAAAATTCAAGCCAAGGTAGGTTACTGCTGCAATTAGCATCTTAGTAGTCCTTACCCAAAGGATTGCGATAATGTCCTCATCTGGGAGGGCTTCTTCGTCTTGCATGCTCAGAAGCACATGAACAAAGTCTGACGAACGCTGCGTCGTAAGCTCCTCTATCGTCATGTGCTTGCGGGCTTCCCTATGCTCTCGGAGGATCTCAGAAACAAACGCTTGCACCCTTGGCACTAGCGCCTCACAACGCTGTTTAATGCGCTGTGAATCAAAAGCACCAAGTGCTGATAGATGATCAGCTAAGTTGAATGCACCCAAAAGCTCGAACCCTTCCCGGACCATGGACTGTAACTCCCTCCCTTCAACTGATCCCGCTTCATCCAATGCGTATCTTCTTCCGAATACACTGACCATAACGTTATTCAGAGATGCTTTCTGCAGCAGTGGCCGAAGTTCTATGCTTCCAGAACCTCTTCCTAGACTATCGGCGATGACGCTAAGCACGCACATTATCTCTGATTGTCGATACGCTTCATGGTCTGCGATCCTCTTCGGAGAGAAAAGGTGGGTGGCAGCAATTCGACGGAGCTTGCGCCAATAATCTCCGTAAGGTGCAAAACCGATGGCTCGGTCGAAAAGGAGTTGCCGTGCAGATTGCTTAAGAGGCCGGTTTGCAAAGGAGGTGCTTGTCAAGATTTCTTTGGCAGTAGACGGCAAGCTTGCCACTATTAGACGAGTATTAGCTAGACTCAGCGCGATGAGTGGGCGTGCATTGTATTTGTCGGCCAACGAGGCGAGCGTTCGATGGGCAAGAGGGCCAAGGCTTAACAAGCTGCCGAACACCGGCAGGCCGCGAGGTCCTGGGATGGGTTTCGCCATTGCCGCCAGCCGTTGGTTTTGAGCAGTCCGTCCCCATGCAGGTCCACCTGGGCTCGCCCACCTCATGAGCGCTACTGCAACGCTCACGCACGCCAGGGCGGAAAGTAGGAGGCATAGATTCAGTGCGCTGATGCGAGCACCTCCCCCGCTAGCTGAATCACATCCAATCACCGAGCTGGTGGCGGTGGCGCTGACCATGGCGTACAGCGCCCAGATACCTTGCTCAACCAACGAAGTGGCACGGTTACTATGCATAGTGCAGCTGTTGCTGCTGCCGGTGCTAGCCATTGCAGGCAAAGCAGATGAGCAGCTCTACTATCTGAGCCACGCAGAGAGAGAGAGAGAGAGGGGTTAAGTGTTTCTTGATGAAGAGAGGTCGCTCAGGGTAGCAGGGAGGAGCGGATGCGAGGCACTGCTGTTAAGTATATCGAGATGGTGTGCGTTGTGTCTCTTGTGGGGGTTGAATGGATTTCACTACCGCCGCAAGCTGCATTTGTAGTAAGCCCCGTAGAGGCGGCACGTGCCAGGGAAGCACTGGGTGATAACAGCGTTTTTAAAACATTCCTTCCTGAATCTCCCTTTAAATTTACTGCTAGTCCAGTGCCACTGTGCCAGCCATTTCTCTCTCCTTCACACACAGTTTCACTACGGAAACGGCGTCGCCTGAGCTCTACGCCTCCTCTTAGCTCGTCCATTTATCTTTGCGCGAGGCTGCGCTTTTCTCCCTTATTCAAGGATCGCTTATCCATCGGTTACTTTCTCTCTCCTTGAGGCTTGAAGGCGAACTAAGGCGCCAGCCAGCCAGACTAATGGATTTGCGGCTTCTCTCTCTAGTAGCCTCCTGTTGCCCTTACAGAATCCGCACTGCCGCACAGACTCGGAGCCGCCTTCGCCAGGTTCCGGGGACCGGGGGAGGGGGTGGATTGTGGGCCCCAATAACAAGCCTCTACTGCAACACTCCACATACTCTGACACAGCAATAGTACAACGCCGACTTTCCCCTGCAGCCTGCTGCTCAGCCCCCCTCTCCCCCTTCGCCTGCATAACTTCCAGTCTTCCAGAATCACAGTGGAGGCTCGAGCTCTCTCTCCCCCCCTCTCAAATAACTCCCTCGTTTCTTTTCTTTTCCGCCAAAACTAACTTTGTTGTTTGCAACATGATAGAAGAAGAAGGCTTGCTTAGAGCTGCTAACTCACTCCCTTCCGCCTCGGGCCTCTAATCTAATGTCTCTCTGATGTTGTCTATTGACACACTCAAGCAATGATAGTAGGATAGCGCTTATGATTGGGACAAGCGCATCCTCGCCTTCCAAACTCCAAGCAATGATAGCAGCTTAGCTTATGATTGATTGAGACAAGTCATCTTCCAAACCCCACACTCGAGACCCTGTTTCCAAAACTAAAAAGATGGAATCTCGTCAGGCTCCCCCGAACGTCTTGGAAGTTGGAACTTGTTGTTTGTTTCTTTCTTTGAAAAAGTTCATTTAGATAAACGAATTATAATAAATATTTGTTGAGACTTTGAAGATCTTTTGCACACATTGTCACAATGTTTTTTGCTGTATTCCAGCCTGTGTAGCCTTCGCTATGAACTCTATGCAAGGAAGTCCCAAGTTCAATTCCTAGGTGGACATATCCATGAGATCTATAAGATTGGTGACTCTACTTTATGAGGTTGGGTGTGTGTTTTTCCAATTAAATGTATGCTTTCCAGAATCCCGAACTTCAAAGGGGATTTGGATGTTCACCACACCCTTAACAAGAGATGGTGCCTTGCTTGGACCAAACTGCGGTGGGAGCTGAAATTCATGTCTCTTTGGCACCCCCTAATTGAGGTCAAAAAGTCCGTTCTCATGTGGCAGGTTTTGCATAAAGGAATCTGGACCAATGCAAGGGCTAACAAAATCTGTGGTGTGCCGCCATGGTGCAAGCGTTGCCATCGGTGCATCGAAGATTTAGCTCACCTGTTCTTTGACTGCCCCAAGTCCCGTGTTATCTGGCATCACGTGTCCCGAGTTTTGAGACTCTCGAGTCAAATCAACTGGCAACAAGTGATGTTGGGTGAGGCGATCGGATGCTCATCGAGGCTGTGGAATGCCATTAGAGGTGAGGCTCTCTGGAAGATTTGGAGAGAGCGCTGTACCGTCAATTTTGGCCAAACTCCTAAGGAATGGTCGATCGAGAAATCCTTGTTTCTCCTTGGTAAAAGAATCTCCCGAGTCAAGAGATCGCCACCGTTTAGACATCACTCTATTTATCTCCTCGAAAACAACAAGTTGAAACCCAAATGGGTCCCACATGAGGGTGATGGTAATGTTATCCGCCTCATTTGTAATGCCCTGTAGCTGGCCATACTCCTCCCCTGCATTGTGGGATTTGGGGGGTCCCATGGGCACTAGTCCCATTCACTTGTAACTTTTTCTCTTTATTATAATTAAAGTCCGGGAGATTAGGCTAAGGCCGAACTTCCTTTATTTAAAAAAAAAATTAAATGTATGCTAAAAAAAGAACTTTATTGATGGAGTTTTCACAATGTTTGTTGATGGAGAGGTAATGTGCCCAATTATCCACCAAGGCAACGTATTGCTGTTGTTTATCATGTATGATTTTTGGATGATTAGCCTTGAAGTGGTCCATTTTGTAACATTTCTGTCATTGAGCCTTCAAGTTGAGGACTTTGGTAGAGTTATGCCCATTGGTTATTTATTTTCCATTTGATTGCAAAAATCATCAAATTTGCAAGCAAGTTTTCTCTTAAAACATCCATAAATCTCCATAGTCCATAACCATATCTCCTCTTCAACTACATGCGCGATCTTTCTTTATAGTTTCACTCTACCTCGTTATGTAAGAGATTCTAGCCTATTTCTTTGATTATCTAATTTCCCAGAGCTCTTGAATGGTAAGTAACTTCTCCAAGCTTTTTGTCCTTTTACAAATCATTGCCCACGAGGATGTTAGTTCATTGTAATTAACAACCATGCACTTCCTAACACTTCAATTTTCAAGATGGCAGAATTGAAGTTTCATGAGCGAACATGAGAAGCAAGGTACCAAAGGAGTTTTCGACTTCCCTTCAGGATTTATGTATAGCTCAAAGCTCTAAGAGTAACCACAAAAAAACCATGTTCAACCCCAAGAGAGCCGAATTCACGAGTGATTAAGAGCTCAAAGATGTAGAGCAAGATGAATAAAGGCATGAATGATAATTTGAAAAAAAATGGTATAGTTGTAACCCAACCTAACTCTTGTTTTGTGGGATATGCCGGGCCCCATGGGTACTATGAACATTCACCTATATAGTTGTACTTTCAAAATTAAAGCCTCTTTTGAAAAAAAATGGTATGATTAGAGTTATTAATACATTTTCTATTCCTCGCTCCTCATGCTTTCTCTTATGTTGGAGGCCAAATAACATAGGCCTAAAGCAATAATGAGAATCATGGAAGAACAATGGTTGTAAGCTCTTGCATCCAACATTAGCAAGCAAAACCAAGGAAAGAAGAGGAAGAAGAAGATAAGCCACAAGAAGAACTAGAACAAGGACTAAAGGTCACAAGTTGAGTACTCACGTATTTATATTATGATTCACAACTTATCGTGTATATATTACCTTTTTTAATTTTACAAGTTTAGGTTTCTCTCTAGATTAGAAGTTGAAATTTTTTGAAATAAGGGTGTTCCAAGTAACTATTTAAGTGAAGTTCAACCCTAATGTAAGAGGTTTTTGTTCAATCGAAGAAAAGCAACCTTTCTTAAAATGTAGTCCTCTTATTTGGTCATTTTCCTTGAGTTTCTTTTTCTTGTTGATCATTTGCACATGTCTATGGTGTGGAAATAATGCTAAACTAACTTAATTATCCTTTTTCCCATCTATTCATGATATTTTCATACAAATAAGGTATTAAGAGAGAATTCTTGAGAATATATCATTGGCAACTCCTTATTTTTTGGCCAAAACTTGTAGAATAGTGCTCATTACTCCAAAGCTTTTATTAGAGAATATCCTTGAGAATTTTGAAATGAACTTGTTTTTTACTTGTTTCAATAAGTGATTTTGAGAAATCAGTATTTTTGTGTCCATTTGTGTTTATGACTCGAGTAAATGATTCAATGGTTGGAAAGAGGTTGTGAATAGTTGGTAGTAGGGCTTTGTTCCTTCCTTCACAAGGTGCACATCTATGATGATTTGTGCACATTTTTCCATGTACCTAACTAATTTGGCTCATGATTTGGCAATTTGGATGTGTATGTGTCAAGCCAACACTTGATCATGCTCTATAGTCATGATGTAGCTAGATAGCTAGAGCTTCGTTTCTAGTTGTGCTACACATTTTTTGGCACAAATCTTGAGAATAAATATCCTAATTCATGACATTCAAGAGATGGTTATATCTCTGGTGTGAAGAAAATGTTGTAAGTAGTAGGTTACAATATTGCATGGTTGATAGTGTTGAATGTATCTCTGATCTATCTAAATATGGTTTTTACTCTAGCCTATCTATGTGTGGATTTATCTTTTACATATATATTTTCTTCTACTTTGGTGGAGGAGTAGACAGTTCATAGTATTATACATACTTCCCAGACATTGGATGAAGAAGTTGGTGCACTGTTCTTTCCATAAGTATCTCTTGCTCAACTTTTCATGGTAGAGTTTTCTTTTACACACATTGATATGTTGCAACCTCTGTAGGGAGCAGCTTTGGAAGGTTAGATAAATTATTCCCTTCTTAATTCGGAGTCTCCATGGCCACAAAGAATGATTTGGCCTACTCCTTTATATTCATAGAGGAGACAAGGCCTTTGCAAAACGTTTGAAGCACTTTGTGTCCATTGATGAGGATGCATGACACTTTTTATATGACATAGTACCAATAATCAATCGTTACAACAAGACGAGGATGGGGTATATATATATATATATATATATATATATATATATATATATATATATATATACATATATATATATATATATATATATATATATATATATATGTATATATATATATATATATATATATATATATATATATATATATATATATATATATGTGTGTGTGTGTGTGTGTGTGTGTGTGTGTGTGTGTATATGTATGTATGTATGTGTGTGTGTGTGTGTCTTCTATTGTTGTTGCAATATTTACCATTAATGAGGAGCTTTACCCTACACTACCTCATCTAGTTATTAGGGGATTGTAAGAGTGAACCTAAAATAGAAGCCCTCAACTTACTAGAAGAGAGTGATAAAATAAGTAGAGAATTTACACATGGTATTATAAACAAATTGATTAAAGATAGTGCTTCAAAAGAGTGTCCTCCCTCCAGCTTGGAGCCCTTGGAACCCACTTTAGCAAAGGTAGAGATGTAAACGTTCTCCATCATTCTCATAGATGGAGAAGAAGTTTTGTTTTTTACATGATAGTGAGAAGGCATTCAAACTACACCTTGACAAATGCTTTAATTTTTGTGTTCTATATCTCATGTCCCCATGGCTGTCTTCAAACTTAGGTGAAAAATCAATTTTCCCATTCGATGATGCAATCACAAACATGATTGCTTTGGTATGTGAAGAGATTTTTAGTGATGCTAACCGAAATCCACCAAGGATGGGAGAAAATTATGGAGAAAAAGATTCCAACATCATCAATTTTGGAACAAAGTGGCATGGTCCACTCTTCAGTTCCCATAGATGCATTAGGAAGAGGAGAGGATGAAGATAGGCTTCAAGATTTAAGTGTATTTTGACTTTTATGATTGATTTTGTTTCATACTTGTAGTCAACAAATGTCTATGTGCAAGAAGCTATTCAAGTTGATAAATTTATAGCAAGGAGTAGTGATGATCAGTTTACCCATGGTGGTGGTTGATTCTTGGAAAATTACATTGGGAAATTACCAAATGAATATTTTTTAATTGTTTACAAGGATTATTCCCCTCATGGACACTTCATGACTTGGTGTTTGGATTATTCCCAAGGTATATATCTCCCCTTATAAGTATTTATATCCTCAAAAATGAGTTGAGATATTTACCTTGGGGTATTCCCATGTGCCCCATGATCATTCTATTTGATCATAGTTTTCATCTCTCTAATTTTGCCTCTTCATTTAGAAGGGGAATCCCATTCTGACTGAATCTTAAAAGAGGACAATCCATGTGTAGTCTTATCCCTGCCTCGATCGCTCAAAGTTCCAGCTGATCTTGCACATGATAACAAAAAACTAAATCAAGTGCAAGGTATGGAAAGAAAAAACTAAATCCCTGCCTAATTCCTTGTACAAATAACAGTGCAAGGTTCATGCACAAATGGTCCATCTCTATGCACCATTTGTGCATGAACATAGCAAAAATAGATGAATACTACTTAAGAATTCCTTATCAAATTCATTTGTTAAGTCAAAATCTGAAGTAAGGGTGTCTCCCAATTAAGAAAACCTCACCACGACCCTCTTTATCAAACATAAAAGGCTTTATGCAAAAAACGTAACGGCTATATCAATGACCACATGGACATACATAAGCAGTATCCACAAAAGCATAGATGGTGTGTATGTGCTCAATATATGCAGTAAAATGACACTAAAAGGTTGAATGCACAGCCCAAATTCTAGCCAACAACACCTGCAAGTGTCTGTCAACTCTGATGTTTGAGGCTCAAAAACCTACATAAATTTGCAATGGTTGCTCCCACCAAAACTGAAAAAAGCTTTCGAGAAACCTGTAATTTTACGAGTGTGGATGAAAACACAACCCCAAAGGTTGATATTTATTGTGAGAGAAGTACAAAGAACACTCTTCTTGATGTTCGTGGACGTATGTTAAGAGAAATCTGTGCAAAACCACTCCAAAATGGCTCCAAAAGGCACCCAAAAATGCTTCAAAAACAGACTTTGAAAGCAAAGAATGAAGCTTTGAGGGACCAAAACATGTTCAAGGTAATGTTAAACTTAGTATTTCCCCTTCTTCAGACACCAAAAGAGTGTAGCTTAGTGGCAAGAGATTGCCATGGTTAAGCGAGCTCTAGGGGAGTAGTACTCCGATGGGTGACCTCTCGGGAAGTACCGGGAACCTCTATCTTCCTTGATCGTTGAGGTCCTCCCTCATGCGCAGCCAATGGTGCGAATGGTGACTTCGGTGACTTGGATGACAAGGTATGCCAAGGTCTATGCCTTGGTCCCCGCCTTAGTCGTAAGCCTTGGAGAAAGCCGCTCTCCTTCTCAAGAGCTCCATGATGATATCCTCGGAGTAGAAAACCGAGCTCCTAAGGCTACACACGGTACTCCGCACAGAGGCTACAAAATATGCAAAAAAATACAGTACATTGGGAGCACGAAGACATACTTCTTAGGTCTTACAAATGCGGTCGAACTTACAGTTTGTGACTAACCAGACCACTATATGTTCATATACAAAGAAGTGTCCGGTGGCCATTTGGCCTTTCACATGGACACTAATGGTAACAGAATCCCTCTTGTTTTGAAAGGAAGATGAATCTTTCATAGTCCCTTCCCAAATCACTTCCTCTTAGATGTACACATACTCTACATCTTTAGGCTTAGTGAAATGGGTGGATTTTCTAACTTGTGATTCGCCTCCAATAAATAAATAAATCTAAATAAAGGAGAATCTATTTTATAATCCTTGCTCAACCAATATAATGTTATAGATGGATTATCTATTTGTTTTTAAGAGGATATAACATCCCCTTTACTTTGGAGAGAATGTCTTTACTTAATGTGGGTTTAAGGCTCTTTTCAAAACTTTACTTTTAAGAGGCTAAAGCCCATATCTTTTTGTCACATTATGGATGTACACGCCCTTGCGTGAGGTGGCACACATGCCAGATGGCATCACTAGGGGCATTATGCCCATTTGGTAGAAGATGGGAGAGAGGAGCCTCTCTTGAGGGGAGTATTATCTCTTATTATGAAAAAGGAGACTCAGGGGCTTGGAGGAAAGAAATACACATCTCTGAGTGTGTGATAGAAGCTTGGCAAGTTGTAGCAAGAAAGAAAAAAGTCATTGTGACTCTACATTGGTATCAGAGCCTAAGAAGTAGTCTTGGACAAGGTGGATGGAATGTGTGCACATCGCTTTCAAAGATGAGCCCAACAAAGAATAGAGTTTATCTTCCAATTTGTGGGTCGGATTTAGATGCATACGGTTGAAAGCTCTCAAAATAAACCCTCAAATCAAAGTAGTAGATTGAGGATTTAAGATATATAGCATGAGTGAGAACCAAGCTCAAGATATTGAGGTTGAGAACAAGGGCTCAAGACACCAAGGTTGTGAACAAGGCAAGTCCATGAGCAAAAGGCCAAGAAGTGAAAAGGCAAGGTTCAAGAAACCAAGGTTGAGAGCAAGGGTTCAAGAGACCAAGGTTGAGAACAAGAAGGTTCAAGAGATTGTGCAAGGGTGCGAACATCAATTCAAGGGGAGATCAAGGATTTATCATTGAGGAAAATGATCTGTAGAAGGGGAAGAGACTAAAGAAATGACATGAAGGAGATGGTTGAACCGCATGCCTAAGGGAGGATTAGGAAGTAATCCTAGCCATGGATTTTGGGGCAAGTGGTTAGTCCATCATACTCCTAGTTGATATGTCATGAGTTCAATTCCCAGAATTGGTATTAGTTTAGGAAAGAGATACACATATCCGAGTGTGTAGTGACAGCTCGGCAAGTTGTAGCAAAGAAAGCAAAAGGTCACCCACTACCCCATACCAGTGTTTTCTTCACTTTTTTTTTTACTTGTTCTTCCAAAAAGATTAAGATCTTTATAACTATGTCCCAAATTGGAAAACAATGTAAAAGATCTTATATTTTTAAGGTCACAATGGATTGTTCCAACCAATCCTTTTGATCCGTACGGATCTTTAGCAAGATCTCAAAACCAAAGTTCTATCTTGATCATTCTAGAATTCTCTCTTTCTATTAGATCTTAAGATGTTCTATGTTGACTTTGTAACTAGATCTTTTTTATTCTTCTTGTTGACCTCAATTATCAAGTATGATCTTTCTAAGATTTCTTTCAAGATTGGCCTAAGATTATCTTTATGTTCCTTGAATTTCAAGTCATACCTTTCAAATGAAGATTTTAGGGCTTTCAATTTTTTAGATTCTGTATCCAAACTCTAAGAATTGATCCTTTCTTTATTTCTAAATCTCTATACATGAAGTGTATTGAGAGATATAATTTTTACTATTGTGTCAAATGGATTCATCCTCCATTCAAGAGGATAATTAAAGAATATGCATATTTTGAGAAAATATTTTCCCGATGACTTCCATTGGATCATGAGTCCCTTTTTCTTCTGCCCATCAAGAAAATTTGCTCAATGATATTTAGTGTCCAATCCACATAAGTATATTTCTTAATTTTGTGTTTCAACTTTTTGTCCTCTTCAATGCTCTCTATATGGTACAATCTATGTTGCCAAACTATGAGAGCAAGGATTAAGGTGTTGGGATACACCACAACTAATCTTACTTAAGAATATCTGGTTAACCATTTAATGTGGTGTGATTGATCTTATCAAAATTTAATTTTTGACTTGATCTTTGACCTACCTCGGGCCTTTTGGGTTTTCTCTTTAGCCAAATAGTTTATTTTCAATCTTTTATTGTTCCCATCAAATAAAAGAACTATTCAGAGCTTTTTGCTTTCTTTCCTCAGAGGTTAATAAAAATGTATCCTTAAGTTCAAGCTTCAACTACCCATAAATCTGGTGTCCCACACCAACGAATCCATTTGAGTGGTAGTGTTAACCTAGATGTCCCATACCATCTGGTTTATACTTTTGCTTTAGTGAAAGTAACTGTAGCTTTAACCTTGGGATCAAACCTTCTTTTAGTCTATCAGACAAGATCTATTACTTCTCAAACTTGTTAGTGTTATTTCCATTGCAGAGCATGTCTGCTGCTCATGAAATTGTAACTTATCAAGTCTGTTGGAGTTAGATGTCTGCGGAAGCACGCGAACATCACAAGGTAGAAGAACAAGCTTGGAGCACAACACACAATACTGCATGTATTACTAGAGAATGTACAAAGATAAGTTGCCCATTAGGGCAATAGGCGTATATACAAGCCGGGGGCAAGAAACCTTCTAAAGAGGGAAAAAAGTGCCTCGACGGTCCTAGAGTGTTCACACACATCACTACCTAAATATATCAACAAATCCCCCCTGGAAGTGATGCGGTGAACAAGTAGCTGGCACTCATGTATAAGGAAGTTCCAAGCTATGTGGAAATCACTCCACAAAAGGAAGTAAGCCCAAAGCTTTGCGGAAAGCTTCAAACTTCTCCCTAGGTAGAGCCTTCGTGAAAAGATCTGCAATGTTCTTCTGCGTGGGCACATATGCCAAGATGACCTCCCCAGTAGAGAACCTCTCCCTGACATAACGATAATGCACCTCAATGTGCTTAGTGCGAGCATGGGACACAGGGTTCCTTGCAACTTCCAATGTGCTCTGACTATCAGTGAATATGGTGGTGGCAGAAGACTGACCAACACCCAAATCAGCCATAAGGCGTCTGAGCCACACACACTCAACAATAGCGATGAAAGCTGCCCTATAATCAGCCTCACAACTAGAAGTGGCCACAGTAGGCTGCTTCTTGCTGAACCGAGTTATACATGAGCTACCAAGCATGAAGCAAAAGCCACTAGTGGACACACAAGTGTCATAGCAACCAGCCCAGTTTGAGTCAGAAAAAGCATGCAAATCTGACTGTAGTGATCCCCCCTTGGGATAAGACAACCCAAGTAGCCGAGTACCACTCAAGTAGTGAAAGATGCGCTTAACCGTCTACCAATGCTTGACACCTGGGCAATGCATAAACTTGCTCATCTGTGAGACAGCAAACTGAATATCTGGCCTAGTAATGCATGAGTAAATCAGACATCCAACAGCCTGCTGATAGAGGATAGCATCAAATGTATCTCCAACATCATGAAGACTCAATCGTAAACCTGTCTCCATAGGAGTGGCAATAGGCTTACAGTCGTCAAGGCCAAAAAGCTGCAATAATGTGTCAATATATTTGGTTTGACACAAAGCCAATCCACCATCAACTTGCATAAATTGAATGCCCAAATAGTGATGCAAATGCCCCAAATCAGACATCTCGAATGAGGCATGCAAATGAGCCTTAAAATCAGCAATATGCTTATCAATAGGACCACTGAGCAGCATGTCGTCAACATAGACAACAATGATCAAAAGCACATCATTAGCACGCTTAACATATAAGGTGCTTTTAGTTGGACTGTTCTCAAAACCATGTGCAATCAAATAGGCATGTATCTTCTCATACCAAGCACGTGGTGCTTGCTTTAAACCATATAATGTCTTCTTTAACCTGCACACCTAGTTTTCATGCCCTTTTTGCACAAGGCCACGGGGCTGAGAAACATACACTTCTTCATGCAAGTCACCATTCAGAAATGTTGTTTTAATGTCCAACTGATGTACATTCCAACCATGACGGGCTGCAAGTGCACAAATGCTCCGAACAGTAGTCATACGACATGTAGGTGCAAAGGCCTCATCAAAATCAATGCCTCTTTCCTGCGCATATCCCTTTGCAACAAGCCTAGCCTTATACTTGTCAACTATACCATCAGGTTTACACTTCAGCTTGTATACCCACTTAGTGCCAATGGCCTTCTTGCCAGGAGGCAAGTCACATAAAGACCAAGTACCATTCTTCATTATTGCATCATATTCAGATTGCATAGCAGCCATCCAATTTTCTAAATTTTGTGCATCATCAAAGGAAACAGGCTCATTCTCATCGCAGAGACTAGATGGAGCCATAACATAGCAATCTGATGCAAAAGAGGCACTATGAGAGCCTCATCGAGTACGATATGATAGAGGTGCATCTAATTTGCTGTCATGCAAGGTCTGCACTAGCCATTTTGGCATAGTTCTTGCCTGCTCAATATCAGCTCTCTCATCAATAAGTGCATCATGTACATCTGCATCAGAAATGAAATTATCTGCATCATAACATGAAACTTGCAAAGGCTGAGAAGTTGCCTCATTAGGACCAGCACTAGACTGTCCACCTGTAAAAAGAGGCAACAAAGTATCATACATGTCTCTGGAGCTAACAGATGTCTCATTAGTACATGAAAGCAATGGCTGAATAACATCTTCCACAAAAGCAACATGAGGGCTAACTAGAATGCATTTAGTCTGTGGATGATACATACGATAGCCTTTACTTTCAGAACTGTACCCAATAAAAGTACATTTTACTCCTTTATCATCCAATTGCGATGTTGTTCAGGCACTAATGCATACACCAAACAACTAAAAACACGCAGATGAGCAACAGATGGCTTGCGATCATGCCAAGCCTCATATGGAGTGATAGACTGCAGTGCTTTAGTGGGACACTTGTTCAATACATATGCTGCACACATGACAACCTCAAGCCAGAAACTATGTGGTAAAGCCTGACTCTTGACCATACACCTCGCCATCTCCATGAGTGACGTGTTCTTTCGTTCAGCAAATGCATTCTATTGAGGTGTATACGACACTATACACTGGTGTTTTATCCCACGTTTAGCCAGAAATGCATTAAAATGAGAAGACATATATTCCCCCTCTCGATCAGAATGGAGGGTGCCCATTTTACATGCTGACAGATTTTCAGCGAAAACCAAAATTTATTTGAAGCACACGAACACTTTGGGATTTTCCTTCAATGGATATACCCATGCATGCCTAGAAAAATCATCAATGAAAGTCACAAAGTAAAGATAATTCCCAAAAGAAGGTGTCTGCATAGGACCACATACATCACTACATACAAGCTGCAATTTCTGAGTAGCCCAAACTGAACCATCTTTTGGAAAGGACGAACGCTACATTTTGCCCAAAATACAACCTTCACAAACATGTTTTCCAGGTGCCTCAAGTTTGGGCAAAGAGGACACTATTTTCAGATTTCTACAGGTGTAGCAAACTAGCAAAATTCAGATGACCACAGCGTGCATGCCAAAGCTTTGCATCTCACATAGCTTGAGAATCATTTACTACACATGCCAAATCATTTTGAGATCTTTCATAGTCTATGAGCTTATACAGCCCACGACATAAAATGCCAGAAGCAATAATCACATCCCCATTTGATAGATCATGAACTGTACACCTGTCATCAACACATTTCACAACCAAGCCAATCTTGGCTAATGCAGAAACTGATAACAGGTTCTTCTTGATCCCTGGCACAAATAAAGCATCTGACAAAGTGAAAGAACTACCATCAGCAATAGTCAAAATGATCTTACCAACTCCCATAACAGGATAAGAGGAGTTGTTGGCGCATGTAATAGTATTTCTTGTAGGGGCAGGCTCGAGTGAAGAGAAGAAACTACATTGCGAGGTAATATGTTTGGTTGCCCCACTGTCAAAATAAACATCTGAGTCTACTGCAGACATGCACTACTCATGAGAAGATGGGTCAAAACTGCATGCAGTAGTAAACACCCATTCTTCTTCCTGCACAAGATTAGCAGACTCTGTTTTTGGTGTAGAGGCCTCTGCAACAACCATTCCAACCTCTTTCTTCTTTGCCTCTTTAGTAGCCAGTTTTGGACAATTCTTTATGATATGATCATTCCCTTTACAGTACTTACAAAACAATTTCTGCTTTTCTGATTTCTTCTCATCTTTATCTTCCTTCTTCGAATATGCAAAATGAGCAAATTTCTGCTTACTAGTTGAAGAGCTCCATTTTCCTTTGCCATTCTAACTAGCCATGAAAGCTTGATCTGCAACTCGCATAATGGACCTATTCTGCCTGGACTGATCTTCTTGCAACAAAACAGAGACTAACTCCTCAAATGATAAGGCATTTGGATTGCCTTTCATCATCAACCGAAGAGTAGAAGCAAAACTCTGATATGAATCAGGAAGACCATTCAAAACGGTCTGCATAAGTGAGCTATCTGGTATAACCTCATCAACAGAAATCAAATGTTCCTTCAAGTCTTTGATCTTCGTTAGGAAACTGTCCATAGAATCACCTTCATTCATGTGCTCACTCTCCAACTGTTTTCGGAGGTAAGCAACACGAGCCTCATTCCTAGCTTGGTACAATGTGGTAAGTGTATCCCAAGCGTCCTTAGCTATTCTGCAAGAGTGAAGGTGAGGAATAATGGCACATTTGTCAGACAAAGCTATCAATGCATGTGCTTGGGCATCTCTGCCATCCCAACAAATTTGCTCTGTAGTAGGTGCAGCAAAAACTGCAGCACCAACAGGAATATGCAGAATATCATCATCTTTGACACCTTCTACATCAGCTTCAGTACATGCAGTTGTAATGGTTGTAGGTGTGATAGGACGTTTTTTGACACCCTGCACAATGTTCCATAGTCCTTTTGCAACCAACACATGTCGCATCATATAAGCCCATAATGGGTAGTTGGTCCCATCCAACTTATCCTCAATAGCCAACATACAGAATACATCATTGCTTTTAGCCATGGCCGGTGACTAAAATACCTTGATGTAGAAAATTGACTGTATCTCAAAAAGTTGAATAGAACTGCCCAGACGAATTCCGCTAGACCTGTAGCAGACTTTGAGATGCTTATACTGGCGAACAGAAACTGGTATATACCTTTGGCACAAAAAGATGAAATAGCTTGCACAAGCACTGTGATAGTGCATTTCGAAGGCCGAAACGAGCTCAGAGCGCAATTTTGGCACCACAAAGCGAAGCCGTTTTGATCTCGAAAACACACTGAGTATGCTCACCAAAATTCGTGTGATTCTGAGACTGCAACCGGAGGAGTGTGGACGACGCCCTAGATGAAGCGAGGACCTGCTCTGATACCAATTGTTGGAGTTAGACGTCTGCAGAAGCACCCGAACAACACAAGGAAGAAGAAGAAGCTTGGAGCACAACACACAATACTGAATGTATTACTAGAGAATGTACAAAGATAAGTAGCCCATTAGGGCAATAGGCGTATATACAAGCCGGGGGAAAAAAACCTCCTAAAGAGGGAAAAAAGTGCCCCGGCGGTCCTAGAGTGTTCACACACATCACTAGCTAAATATATCAACAAAGTCCTAATTGTAACAACTTGAAAAGACTTAAATTTAAAGACTGGATTTTTAGTAATTCCTTTATTCATATCTACTCTAAAATATCATTTTTTATGTCACTTGATAATATGGCTAGCTTATGTCTCAACTAGATATTATCTATGGACATAATTTGACTGCAAATGATTAATTGATTAGCCAATCACACTATTCATCTAAAGAAGATAACAATGCCTTTTACCATTTGGAATTTTGTCCTTTTCTTCTAAGACATTAGGAAATGGTATTTAGGTTTTGTTACAAACCTTGAGTTTTACCTTCTGTTCAAGCCTTCCATTTTGTTGGAAGAATAAGGTAAAGCTCCGAAGAGTTCTTTAGTTCTCTCAAACAAAGAACTTCTTGGATAGGAGAATTGATACTTCCATCTTCCAATGCTACATAGAATATTTTATGCCATATTCTCTTCCTTTTAACTTGAGAGTAACACTCTAAGTTATCACCATCGTCTTGTGGTTAAAGAAGAGATTTTTTTAACCTCTCACTTAAGTCATTTGCTTTGTTTGATCAGGCATGCGATGGGTTTTATGCAATAATTCCATAAGAGGGACTTTAAAGGTATTTCAAGAATTTCGGATTAGTTGGTTTTCAATTACTAAGCCAAAAATAAAGGAATCAAATGATTCGTAATGACTGATTGGTATCATCACCATTTTCTAGAACCTATAAAATTCAAATCTTACTTAAGCTTAGCTTTATGAACTTAATCACCCTATCAACTTAAAAACGCATGTAATATGTTCCATAGGCATACTTAGTGTATGCCAAGATGTTTACACCTTTATTGGAAAATGTGTAGCATGCATAAGATTAAGAAATTGAACCCCTCCTTAAAGCATGCGAGAAGTACCAAGTTGGAACTTTGTTCATTCAAAGGATGGTGCAAATTTTTTATGAACATTTGTATATGCAAGTTGTTATAATGCATCTAAATCGTGACCATGGTCAAGCACAACAAATCGTTCTTTTCCAAAAACATATGAACTTGATGCATTGTACAATTTATTTTCATGATTAATTGTATATGTGATCATGGAACTTAGTCCATTAGAATCTATGCATTCATTTTCTTATTGACGTCTATTATAATATGGAATGCATGCTAAGGAAAAGAAAAGAGTGTAGATACTTATATGAAAATTAAGCTTTGTCCACCCCTTGAATTTATTTGAGTACTTCCCTGGTGAAGTAGGCATGGGCCAACATACTAATTTCCTCTTCTTGGACATTTATATACTTACTTGTGCACCCAATAAGTGCATGCACTTCAAAATCATGCATCCATTCCATGCATGTATACTGTAACATACAATCTTTCTATGTCATGCACCTAGAAAAAAGAAATCATGCTTGTAGTAGCATTATGCATACAACTTCCAACCTTGTTCTTTCCTTTCTGCTTATCAAGAGTCTTTCTCCATGCTTTTATCATTGTCCTATGGAATCCCATTCCATAGTTCATTCAAAGGATGAACCAATCTCATCATTTCTTCAATGCCTTTCGGAATCTCATAAAATAAAGAGATAGGTTACACCTTATTATAAAATGAAGACACCATCTAGGAAGAAACAGATGGTGCCTAGATGGTGCTTAAGGATGGAGGATGCATATAAATGTTGTTATATTTAGGTAGTGATATGTGTGAACTCACTAGGACTGTCGGGGCACTTTTTTCCCTCTTTAGAAGGTTTTTTTCCCCCGGCTTGTATATATGCCTTTTTCCCTAACGGGCTACTTAACTTTGTACATTCTAGTGGTAATACATTCAGTATTGTGTGTTGTGCTCCAAGCTTCTTCATCTTCCTTGTGTTGTTCGTGTGCTTTTGCAGACGTCTAACTCCAACAATTGGTATCAAAGCAGGTCACCGCTTCATCTAGGGTGTCATTGACACCTCTCCCGTTGTACTCTCAAAATTGCACGAATTTTGGTGAGCATACATAGGGTGTTTCAGAGATCAAAACAGCTTTGCTATGTGGTGCCGAAATCGCGATCTGAGCTCGTTTCAGCCTCCGAACGCACTATCGCAATGCTTGTGTAGGCTATTTTGTCTTTTTGTGCCAAAGCTACATACCAATTTCAGTTCACTAGTATAAGTGTCTCAAAGCCTGCTAGAGGTTTAGTAGATTTCATCTTGGCAGTTCTATTCAACTTTTTGAGATATAATCAATTTTTTGCATCAAGGTATTTTAGTCACCGACCACGGCTGAAAGCAGTGATCTATTCCATATTTTGGCTATTGAGGATAAGTTGAATGGTACAAACTACCCGTTATGGGTGTATATGATGCGACATGTATTGGTTGCAAAAGGACTGTGGAACATTGTGCAGGGTATTGAAAAACATCCTATCATGCCCGTAACTATTACAACTGCAGGTACTGAAGCTGATGCAGAAGGTGTCGAAGATAATGATATTCTACATATTCCTGTTCGTGCTGCGATTTTTGCTGCACCTACTGTAGAGCAAATTCGTTGGGATGGCAGAGATTCCCAGGCACATGCATTAATAGCTTTGTCTATCAAACGTGCCATTATTCCTCACATTTGCTCTTGCAAAACAGCTAAGGATGCTTGGAATACACTTACCACATTGTACCAGGCTATGAATAAGGCTCGTGTTGCTTACCTCCGAAAACAGTTGGAGAGTGAGCACATGAATGAAGGTGATTCTATGGAAAATTTTCTAACAAAGATCAAGGATTTGAAAGAACATTTGATTTTTGTTGATGAGGTTATACCAGATAGCTCACTTGTGCAGACCGTTCTGAATGGTCTTCCAGATTCATATCAAAGTTTTGCTTCTACTCTTCGTTTGATGATGAAAGGCAATCCAAATGCCTTGTCATTTGAGGAGTTAGTTTCTGTTTTGTTGCAGGAAGATAAATCTAGAAGGAATAGGTCTATAATGTGTGTTGCAGATCAAAATTTCTTGGCTAGTCAGAAGGGAAAAGGTAAATGGAGCTTATCTACTAGTAAGCAGAAATTTGCAAATGCTGCACATTTGGAGAAGAAAGATAAAGATGAGAAGAAATCAGAAAAGCAGAAATTGTTTTGGAGGTACTATAAAGGAAATGATCATATCATAAAGAACTTTCCAAAACTAGCTGCAAAAGAGGCAAATAAAAAGGAGGCTATAATGGTTGTTGTAGAGGCCTCTACACTGAAAACGGAGTCTCCTAATCTTGTGCAAAATGAAGAATGGGTATTTACTATTGTTTGGAGTTTTGACCCAACTTCTCATGAGTAGTGCATGTCTGCAGTAGACTTAGATGTTGGGTATTTTGACACTGGGGCAACCAAACATATTACCTTGCAACACAATTTCTTCACTTCACTTGAGCCTGCCTCTACAGGGAATACTGTCACATGCGCCAACAATTCCTCTTATCCTGTTATGGGAGTTGGTAAGATCATTCTAACTACTATTGATGGTAGTTCTTTCACATTGTCAAATGCTTTATTTGTGCCACGAAACAAGAAGAATCTATTATGAGTTTTTGCATTAGCCAAGATTGGATTGTTTGTGAAATTTGCTAATTACAAATGTATAGTTCATAATATGTCAAATGGTGACATGATTATTGCTTCTGGCATTTTATATCATGGGTTGTATAAGCTCATAGACTATGAAAGATCTATGAATGATTCAACATGTGCAGTACATGGTTCTCAGGCTATGTCAGATGCAAAGCTTTGGCATGCACGCTTTGGTCATTTGAATTTTGCTAGTTTGATACGCCTGTAGAAATCTGAAATGGTGTCGTCTTTGCCCACACTTGAGGCACTCGGTAAACATATATGTGAAGGCTGTATTTTGGGCAAAATGCAACATTCCTCATTTCCAAAAGATGGTTCGATTTGGGCTACTTAGAAATTGCAGCTTGTTCATAGCGATGTCTATGGTCCTATGCAGACAACCTCTTTTGGAAACTATCTTTACTTTATGACTTTCATTGATGATTTCTCTAGGCATGCATGGGTATATCCATTGAAAGCAAAGTCGGAACTGTTCATGTGCTTCAAACAATTTTTAGTTTTGGTTGAAAATCTGTCAGCATGTAAAATGCGTACCCTCCGTTCTGATCGAGGGGGGGAATATATGTCTTCTGATTTTAATGCATTTCTGGCTGAACATGGCATAAAACACCAATGTACATTGTCATATACACCTCAAGGAATGGAGTTGCTAAACCGAAGAACAGTTCACTCATGGAGATGGCGAGGTGTATGGTCAAGAGTTAGGCTTTACCACATAGTTTCTGGTTTGAGGCTATCATGTGTGCAACATATGTACTTAACAGGTGTCCCACTAAAGTGCTGAAATCTATCACTCCATATGAGGATTGACATGATCGCAAACCATCTGTTGCTCATCTGCATGTTTTTGGTTGTTTGGCATATTCATTAGTGCCTGAACAACATCGCAAAAAACTGGACGATAAAGTAGTAAAATGTATTTTTGTTGGGTACAGTTCTGAAAGTAAAGGCTATCATCTATATCATCCACAAACTAAACCCATTCTGGTTAGTCGTGATGTTGTTTTTGTGGAAGATGTTATTCAGCCATTGCTTTCATGTACTAAGGAGAGATCTGTTAGCTCCAAAGACATGTACTTTCCTGCCTCTTTTTAGAGGTGGATAGTCTAGTGCTGGTCCTAATGAGGCAACTTCTCAATCTTTGCAGGTTTCATGTGATGATGCAAATCATCCCATTCTTTATGCAGATTTACATGATGCACTTGTTGATGAGAGAGCTGATATTGAGGAGGCAAAAACTATGCCAAAATAGCTGGTGCAGACTTTGCGTGACAACAAATTAGATGCACCTCTGTCATATCGTACTCGTCTAGGCTCTCTTAGTGCCTCTTTTGCATCAGATTGCTATGATATGGCTGCATCTAGTCTCTGTGATGAGAATGAGCCTGATTCATTTGATGAAGCACAAACTTCAGAAAATTGGATGGCTACTATGCAATCTGAATATGATGCTATAATGAAGAATGGTACTTGGTCTTTATGTAACTTGCCTCCTGGAAAGAAGGCCATTGCTACTAAGTGGGTATACAAGCTGAAGCATAAGCCTGATTGTACAGTTGACAGGTATAAGGCTAGGCTTGTTGCAAAGGGTTATGCATAGGAGAGAGGCATTGATTTTGATGAGACCTTTGCAACTACTTGTCGAATGACTATTGTTCGTAACATCTATGCACTTGCAGCTCATCATGGTTGGAAAGTACATCAGTTGGACATTAAAATTGCATTTCTAAATGGTGACTTGCACGAAGAAGTGTATGTTTTTTAGCCCCGTGGCTTTGTGCAGAAAGGGCATGAAAACCAGGTGTGCAGGTTAAAGAAGGCATTATATGGTTTAAAGCAAGCACCACATGCTTGGTATGAAAAGACACATGGCTATCTGATTGCAGATGGTTTTGAGAACAGTCCAATTCAAAGCACCTTATGTGTTATGCGTGCTAATGATGTGCTTCTGATCATTGTGGTGTATGTTGATGACATGGTGCTCAGTGGTCCTCATGACACACATATTGCCAATTTTAAGGCTGATTTTCACGCCTCATTTGAGATGTCTAATTTGGGGCATTTGCATCACTATTTGGACATTTGATTTATGCAAGTTGATGGTGGAATGGCTTTGTGTTAAACAAAATATATTATTCTTGTAGCGTTTTAGCCTTGAAGACTGTAAACCTATTGCCACTCCTATGGAGAGAGGTTTACGATTAAGTCTGCATGATGCTGGAGATGGATTTGATGTTGTTCTCTATTAGCAAGCTGTTGGATGCGTGATTTACTTATGCATTACTTGGCCAGATATTCAGTTTGCTGTCTCATAGATGAGCAGGTTTATGCATTGCCCAGGTGTCAAGCATTGGCACACGGTTAAGCACATCTTTCGCTACTTGAGTGGTACCCGATTACTTGGGTTGTTTTATCCCAAGGGGGGATCACTAGCGCTTGATTTGCATGCTTTTTCTGACAGTGATTGGGCTGGTTGCTATGACACTCGTGTGTCACTAAGGGCAGCTATCACAGCGACTGCTGAGTGTGTGTGGCTCAGATGCCTTATGGCTGATTTGGGTGTTGGTCAGTCTTCTGCCACCACCATCTTCACTGACAGTCAGAGTGCATTGGAAGTTGTGAGGAACCCTATGTTCCATGCTCGCACTAAGCACATTCAGGTGCATTATCATTATGCCAGGGAGAGGTTCTCGACTGGGGAGATTAGCTTGGCATATGTGCCCATGCAGGAGAACATTGCAGATCTTTTCACATTGGCTTTGCCTAGGGAGAAGTTTGAAGCTTTTCACAAAGCTTTGGGCTTACTTCCTTTTGTGGATTGATTCCACATAGCTTGACACTTCCTTATACATGAGTGCCAGCTCCTTGTTCACCGCATCACTCCCAAGGGGGATTTGTTGATATATTTAGGTAGCGATGTGTGTGAACACACTAGGACTATCGGGGTACTTTTTTCCCTCTTTAGGAGGTTTTTCCCCTGCTTGTATATACGCCTATCGCCCTAACGGGATACTTATCTATGTACATTCTCTAGTAATACATTCAATATTGTGTGTTGTGCTCCAAGCTTCTTCGTCTTCCTTGTGCTGTTCGCGTGCTTCCGCAGACGTTTAACTCCAACAATAAAAACACACCAATAAAGTGTTAAATGAAGGGCATAATAAAACCGAGAATGGATTTCTATGATTTTATACTCTTCAAATGTCTTATTTTCTTATTTTGTAAAGACAAACGAAATCTAACTCACATAAATGCAACCATAAGTTTTTATGTGCAAAGGATATCCGAAATGCCCAATGAGTGACATCATAGGAAGAATCCCATATGCAATGTGTGAAACGTTGACAACAATAATCTAACAAAAAAATGTAAACTTATCTTCATGCTTTATCTTATTGAAGTTGAAAATGATCAACCCATAGTCGTCTTTTCACCTCCAAACTTTGGACATGTTTTTCTTCATCCTTCACTATGAACCTCTCCCATTTTTTGTGGTGCATGTAGGTCTTGTTCGATCGATTCCAAATGATTGGAAGAATGAAATGTTATGGATGGGGGATCTATATCTCATATATGATATAAAACGAAAAGCATGAAGACTACAATATGTCTCAAAACACAGCGCGACAAGAAATCTCGTTGGCCATCCATTGATTATATATATATATATATATATATATATATATATATATATATATATATATATATATATATATATATATATATATATATAGTCTAATAAACATGTGGACGGAGGGCAGCATGGGATTTGCGAAGGAAGTTATGAGAAAATCCGCAAGTTCGTTAGATTGCTTCGTTCAAAGTGAAAAACCCCCACAGATACGACGACACAGAGATTTGTCACATAACGATTGCAAAAAATTTCAATTATCTCGCCCAACGCCGTGGCTGTCTCCACTACAAGAAAAAGGGGGGCGTAACGACGCCCCCGAATCGGGAAAAAACGAAAACCGTCGCTTATGCGATGGAATCGTCGCATAAGCGACGGTAAAAAAATCGGATTTTTTTTTGGCCGAGCATCGTCGTATAAGCGATGGTAGCATCGCTTATGCAACGCAACACCAAAGCGTCGCTAAGTGCGTCGCTAGTTAGCGACGCACTTAGCGATGTTGGCAAACTGCAGAGCGTCACATATGCGACGCTCTGGAATGTAAAAAAAAAAATTTCAATTCTCCCGGCACATTTATGCCGGGCCTTGAACGCAAGACCGAGAGAGAGAGAGAGAGAGAGAGAGAGAGAGAGAGAGAGAGAGAGAGAGAGAGAGAGAGAGAGAGAGAGAGAGAGAGAGAGAGAGAGAGAGAGAGAGAGAGAGAGAGAAAGAGCACGCGCGAGAGGGAGAGAGAGAAGGGAGACGGTTGACAGGTATGCGCACACACACACTTACACACACACATATACACGAATAGACACACACACACATACGCATAGACACACACACATACACACAAATACACACACATAGACACACATACACAAGACGCGCACACACATACACACACATAGACGCTCACACACATACACACACATATACACACACAGACACATACACACATAATGATGCATCCACACACATACACATGCATACACACATAGACACACATATACACACACACATATGCATACACACACACATAGAGAGACATACACACACATACACATACATGCATACACATACACACATAAACACATACACACACATAGACACATACACACATAAACACATACACACTCATAGGTACACACACATACACATAGACACACACACATATAGTATATACACACACATGCACACATAGACACATACACACATACACATGCATACACACACATACACATGCATACACACATACACACACATATACA
This sequence comes from Ceratopteris richardii, assembly GCA_020310875.1. Classification (NCBI taxonomy): domain Eukaryota; kingdom Viridiplantae; phylum Streptophyta; class Polypodiopsida; order Polypodiales; family Pteridaceae; genus Ceratopteris; species Ceratopteris richardii. Next base: position 101,785,190 of record CM035431.1, read on the forward strand.
CACACATACACACACATATATGCATACACACACGTAGAGAGACATACACACATAAACACATACATGCATACATTTGCATACATAATGCATATGCATATGCATATAATGTACATACGTACTTACATGCATACATAATGCACATGCATAGATACATACACACACACAGATACATACACACATAGACACATACACACACATGAACACATACATACTCATAGATACACACACATACACATAGACACACACACATACACACACAGACACACATACACATAGACGCGCACACACATACACACACATAGACGCTCACACACATACACACACATATACACACACAGACACATACACACATAATGATGCATCCACACACATACACATGCATACACACATAGACACACATATACACACACACACATATGCATACACACACACATAGAGAGACATACACACACATACACATACATGCATACACATACACACATAAACACATACACACACATAGACACATACACACATAACCACATACACACTCATAGGTACACACACATACACATAGACACACACACATATAGTATATACACACACATGCACACATAGACACATACACACATACACACATACACACACATACACATGCATACACACATACAGACACATATATACACACATACACACACATATATGCATACACACACATACACACACATATATGCATACACACACATAGAGAGACATACACACATAAACACATACATGCATACATTTGCATACATAATGCATATGCATATGCATATAATGTACATACATACTTACATGCATACATAATGCACATGCATAGATACATACACACACAGATACATACACACATAGACACATACACACACATGAACACATACATACTCATAGATACACACACATACACATAGACACACACACATACACACACATACACACATAATGATGCATACACACACATACACATGCATACACACATACAGACACATGTACACACACATACACACATAATGATGCATACACACACATACACATGCATACACACATACAGACACATGTACACACACATTCACACACACATTCACACACATTCACACACATATACATACATGCATACATATTGCATATGCATATGCATACATACATACTTACATGCATATGCATACACACACACATATGCATACATACATACTTACATGCATATGCATATGCATACACATGCATATGCATATGCATACATAATGCATATGCATATGCATACATAATGCATATGCATATGCATACATAATGCATATGCATATGCATACATAATGCATATGCATATGCATACATAATGCATATGCATATGCATACATACATACTTATATGCATACATAATGCACATGCTTACATACACTGTCATAATGTATACACACACACATACACACATAGACACATACACACATAATTATGCATACACACACATACATATGCATACACACACATATGCATACATACATGCATACACATACACACACATAGATACATACATACACATAAATACATATACACTCATAGACACACACACATACACATAGACACACACACATATACACACACATACACACATAGACACATGCACACGTAATGATGCATACACACATACACATGCATACATAGACACACATAATAATGCATACACACACATACATATGCATACACACACATGCATACAAACATATACACACATATACACACACACATGCATACACATATACACATACACATGCATACACACACATGCATACACACATACAACACATATACACACACACATACACACATAGATACATACACACGTAATGATGCATACACACATACACATGCATACATAGACACACATAATAATGCATACACACACATACATATGCATACACATACATATGCATACACATACATATGCATACATACATGCATACACATACACACTTAGACACATAGACACACATAGATACATACATACACATAAACAAATACACACTCATAAACACACACACATACACATAGACACACACACATATACACACACATACACACATAGACACATGCACATGCAATGATGCATACACACGTACAAATGCATACATAGACACACATAATGATGCATACACACACATACATATGCATACACACACACATGCATACATACATGCATACACATACACACATAGATACATACACACACGTAGATGCATACATATACATAAACACATACACACTCATAGACACACACACATACACATAGACAACACACACATATACCTACACACATACACACATAATGATGCATACACACACATACACATGCATGCACACACATACACATGCATACACACACATACACGTATATATATATTGATTTCTAACCATTTTGTTTTATATGTTAGGTATTATGGATCCTAGTAAAGAGAGAAAGGCGAAACTCACTCTCATAAAAAGTCTTATGAGAGCAAGAGTTCCGTCAGATACTCTAGGGGCCATAATGCCAGACTACGCAGAGATGTCCGATGAGGAGCTGGATTATACGATCTAGATGCTTACGCGATCAGACGAGGGCTCTTCTGCGGATCCACATGCAGGAAGAGAGCTATCTGCTCATATGTATGTTTTTTTTCATCAATTTTTTTAATGATATTATAGCACATATTTTTATTTATTTCTTTCTATCTATTTTCAGGACACCTATACCACCTCCAGCACGTGATAGCAGAGCAGAGACGTTGCCTATGAGGACATGCATAGGCACGTTAGGACTAGAGTGCGACATAGAGCCAGAGGGGAATATTGTATACATAGGAAATGTATTGGAGTTCAAGAGGAGAATGCGTGCACTATGCGACTCTTACCTGCGCTTTATCCACTTACCGTGGAAGTAAGTAAAAGTTTTACATATAAATTGAAATATATATCTTATGTTTTATTTATATTATGTTTTTTATTTTTGTAGTGAGCATGATGAGAGGGATAAAAAGTACGTGCTCAGTTCACTTGAGACGGAGTTTGGGACAGGGTGGTCTCTTAAATGGTGTTTAAAAGAGATGCGGACACTTATGGCGCATTGTCGTGACAATGCACGGTATGTATGTATATGAGAGAGAGAGAGAGAGACAGAGAGCACTAATCTCGATATTAGGGTTTTGAAATCCCTAATTTAAAAACTCTAATTCAACCTTTTAGCCATATGTTTGAAGTATATGTACACCTCCGACGTCCTACTAGAGAGATGTCTCTCCTCCCAACCTTATGCCTCTATATATAGCTACTCGAATCAACGAGGATCATGATTCATAATATATGTAAAGATATATACACATCATGTAGATAGGATACATAAATATAAAATGGAGTAGATATATTATGCTTCACACATACATGCCTAAATGCACACATAAATATATATATACATACTAACATATTTACATGTACATATTTACACATACATGTACATCCCTACATGCACACATAAACATATATATACATGCATACATATTTACACATAGACACATATACATATATACATGTACACAATTATAAACACTTGCATATATTACGTACATGAATACATGTATACATATATCACACACATGCAAACACATACATATACATGAAATACATATATATGCATACTAATATATGTATACATATAATACACATGAATACACACACATATGCATACATACATGATAAAAATTTACTCCTCGAAGATAAAGCTATATATAAAATAATTAGGCATACCCCCGAGCTTCATGTTCTAACTTAGAAGAACATGATTTCATCTCTCTAGTAGGATTCATCGTTATTCAAGTTAATAAAAAAAACCTATTATCTGATATCCATTCAGAAGCTTCAAGTTACTATGTAATCTGCTCATATGTTTTCATTATTGCCATCATTTTGGTAAGACATCAATATAGTCTCATCTTCATTATCCTTATTGATTTCATTTATTTCTTCTATTGTTAAATCTATGTTCTCATGAATCACATCATCTATTGGTGGATTAATATCTATTTCTGGTAATTCCTCTTCCTCATCAGTAGAATCAGCATGTAGAGAATTATCCTCTTCATCAAAAAGATTAGTATCATTATCACGTATAATGAGTCTAATTTCTATTCCAGATGTTGATGTATCAGTATCTCATGCTGAATCATCAAGAGGACATTCTTCAATCTCTCTAACAATAAACTGTTCAAACAATGACCTACCTCTAGGTTGCACATGAATGACTTGCCACCAAGGATGAGCATCTGGGTTTTTATAAAAAAATGCTTGTTCAATATGCCTAGGAAGAATATATGGTTCTTTAGTAGATCGCATTACCTTGGAAGAATCAATTGCCCAAAACCCAGATAATTCCTTTCTTATTGTAGAATTACTACCTTTATACTCCGCTCAATACCAGTCAACCTTCAAAATGACCTATCAAAATATATAACAACAAAAACGTCCCATTATTAGGTGCTTAAAAAAATAACTAACTCAAAAAAAAATATATAAACTTTTTTCTACCTGTTTGAATGTACGAAATGAAATTTCGTAGATACCAACAATAGTTCCTACGTAACCAAGTTCGCTATCTATAAGGTTCGTGTCTTTTGAGCTAGCACGTGATAGTTGCTTGAAACAAGCAACAATACTAGAATCCTCTGATTTACGTAAAGAATCAATGGATTTGATTCTAATATGCTGTCCAAAAGCCCACATATTAGTGAACATTCGAGCCTGCAAAATAAATTCAATTAGTAAATAGAAACTAACATACATATATGAAAAAAATAAAATATATATTTTAATAAAATTACCTTTTGTTCACAACCTATCATTAACTCTCTTTGCTCATCTGAGATTTCTTCATTATTTGCGTTGGCACGTTGCAAACGACTATATAGCCAATCCGTGAAAGAGGGTATATCTGTAATCTCATTATTATCGAGATTACGTCTAGATCTTTTGTTTTTTCACCTTTTACTTTGGAGACTTTGAAGTTCCTCGTACTCGCTAAAGAATGCTTGCATGCATTCGCTATTATATGCTACAAAAGTAGAAACCTCATTTTTTTCTTGAAATGTAAATAAGAATGGAACCCCCTTACCTGATAATACCTCATCTGTTATTTTTGAAGAAGACTCGTTGGTCCTGTTGGAGTTAGACGTCTGCGGAAGCACGCGAACAGCACAAGGAAGAAGAAGAAGCTTGGAGCACAACACACAAGACTGAATGTATTACTAGAGAATGTACAAAGATAAGTAGCCCATTAGGGCAATAGGCGTATATACAAGCCGGGGGAAAAAAACCTCCTAAAGAGGGAAAAAAGTGCCCCGGCGGTCCTAGAGTGTTCACACACATCACTACCTAAATATATCAACAAATCCCCCCTGGGAGTGATGCGGTGAACAAGGAGCTGGCACTCATGTATAAGGAAGTGCCGAGCTATGTGGAAATCACTCCACAAAAGGAAGTAAGCCCAAAGCTTTGCGGAAAGCTTCAAACTTCTCCCTAGGCAGAGCCTTCGTGAAAAGGTCTGCAATGTTCTCCTGCGTGGGCACATATGCCAAGCTGAACTCCCCAGCAGAGAACCTCTCCCTGACATAGTGATAATGCACCTCAATGTGCTTAGTGCGAGCATGGAACACAGGGTTCCTCGCAACTGCCAATGCGCTCTGACTGTCAGTGAAGATGGTGGTGGCAGAAGACTGGCCAACACCCAAATCAGCCATAAGGTGTCTGAGCCACACACACTCAACAGTCGCTGTGAAAGCTGCCCTATACTCAGCCTCACAACTGGAAGTGGCCACAGTAGGCTGCTTCTTGCTCAACCAAGATATACATGAGCTACCAAGCATGAAGCAAAAACCACTGGTGGACACACGAGTGTCATAGCAACCAGCCCAATCTGAGTCAGAAAAAGCATGCAAATCTGGCGGTAGTGATCCCCCCTTGGGATAAAACAACCCAAGTAGCCGAGTACCACTCAAGTAGCGAAAGACGCGCTTAACCGCTTTCCAATGCGTGACTCCTGGGCAATGCATAAACCTGCTCATCTGCGAGACAGCAAACTGAATATCTGGCCGAGTAATGCATAAGTAAATCGAGCATCCAACAGCCTGCTGATAGAGAACAGCATCAAATGCATCTCCAGCATCATGAAGACTCAATCGTAAACCTGTCTCCATAGGAGTGGCAATAGGCTTACAGTCTTCAAGGCCAAAACGCTGCAATAATGTGTCAATATATTTCATTTGACACAAAGCCATTCCACCATCAACTTGCATAAACTGAATGCCCAAATAGTGATGCAAATGCCCCAAATCAGACATCTCAAATGAGGCATGCAAATCAGCCTTGAAATGAGCAATATGCTTCTCAAGAGGACCAGTGAGCAGCATGTCGTCTACATAGACAACAATGATCAAAAGCACATCATTAGCACGCTTAACATATAAGGTGCTTTTAGTTGGACTGTTCTCAAAACCATGTGCAATCAGATAGGCATGTATTTTCTCATACCAAGCACGTGGTGCTTGCTTTAAACCATATAACGCCTTCTTTAACCTGCACACCTGGTTTTCATGCCCTTTCTGCACAAAGCCACGGGGCTAAAAAACATACACTTCTTCATGCAAGTCACCATTCAGAAATGTTGTTTTAATGTCCAACTGATGTACATTCCAACCATGATGGGCTGCAAGTGCACAAATGCTCCGAACAGTAGTCATACGGCATGTAGGTGCAAAGGTCTCATCAAAATCAATGCCTCTTTCTTGCGCATAACCCTTTGCAACAAGCCTAGCCTTATACCTGTCAATTGTACCATCAGGTTTACGCTTCAGCTTGTATACCCACTTAGTGCCAATGGCCTTCTTGCCAGGAGGCAAGTCACATAAAGACCATGTACCATTCTTCATTATAGCATCATATTCAGATTGCATAGCAGCCATCCAATTTTCTGAATTTTGTGCTTCATCAAAAGAAACAGGCTCATTCTCATCACAGAGACTAGATGCAGCCATAGCATAGCAATCTGATGCAAAGGAGGTACTATGAGAGCCTGAACGAGTACGATATGACAAAGGTGCATCTAATTTGCTGTCACGCAAAGTCTGCACCAGCCATTTTGGCATAGTTTTTGCCTGTTCAATATCAGCTCTCTCATCAACAAGTGGATCATGTAAATCTGCATCAGAAATGGCATGATCTGCATCATCATATGAAACCTGCAAAGGCTGAGAAGTTGCCTCATTAGGACCAGCGCTAGCCTGTCCACCTGTAAAAAGAGGCATCAAAGTATCATACATGTCTTTGGAGCTAACAGATGTCTCCTTAGTACATGAAAGCAATGGCTGAATAGCATCTTCCACAAAGACAACATCACGGCTAACCAGAATGCGTTTAGTCTGTGGATGATACAGACGATAGCCTTTACTTTCAGAACTGTACCCAACAAAAATACATTTTACTGCCTTATCATCCAATTTTCTGCGATGTTGTTCAGGCACTAATGCATATGCCAAACAACCAAAAACACGCAGATGAGCAACAGATGGCTTGCGGTCATGCCAAGCCTCATATGGAGTGATAGACTGCAACGCTTTCGTGGGACACCTGTTCAGTACATATGCTGCACACATGACAGCCTCAAGCCAGAAACTATGTGGTAAAGCCTGACTTTTGACCATGCACCTCGCCATCTCCATGAGTGACCTGTTCTTTCGTTCAGCAACTCCATTCTGTTGAGGTGTATACGGCACTGTACACTGGTGTTTTATCCCACGTTCAGCCAGAAATGCATTAAAATCTGAAGACATATATTCCCCCCTCGATCAGAACCGAGGGTGCCCATTTTACATGCTGACAGATTTTCAGCCAAAACCAAAAACTGTTTGAAGCACATGAACACTTCGGACTTTGCTTTGAGTGGATATACCCATGCATGCCTGGAAAAATCATCAATGAAAGTCACGAAGTAAAGGTAATTTCCAAAAGAGGGTGTCTGCATAGGACCACAAACATCACTATGTACAAGCTGCAATTTCTGCATAGCCCGAATTGAACCATCTTTTGGAAAGGAAGAACGCTGCATTTTGCCCAAAATACAGCCTTCACAAACATGTTTTCCAGGTGCCTCAAGTTTGGGCAAAGAGGACACCATTTCAGATTTCTGCAGGCGTAACAAACTAGCAAAATTCAGATGACCAAAGCGTGCATGCCAAAGCTTTGCATCTGACATAGCCTGAGAATCATGAACTGCACATGCCGAATCATTCACAGATTTTTCATAGTCTATGAGCTTATACAGCCCACGACATAAAATGCCAGAAGCAATAATCACATCGCCATTTGAGAGATCATGGACTGTACACCTGTCATCAACGAATTTCACAACCAAGCCAATCTTGGCTAATGCAGAAACTGATAACAGGTTCTTTTTGATCCCTGGCACAAATAAAGCATCTGACAAAGTGAAAGAACTACCATCAGCAGTAGTCAGAATGATCTTACCAACTCCCATAACAGGATAAGAGGAGTTATTGGCGCATGTGACAGTATTCCCTGTAGGGGCAGGCTTGAGTGAAGAGAAGAAACTGCGCTGCGAGGTAATATGTTTGGTTGCCCCACTGTCAAAGTACCAAACATCTGAGTCTACTGCAGACATGCACTGATCATGAGAAGATGGGTCAAAACTGCAAACAGTAGTAAACGCCCATTCTTCTTCCTGCACAAGATTTGCAGACTCTGTTTTTGGTGTAGAGGCCTCTGCAACAACCATTCCAGCCTCTTTCTTCTTTGCCTCTTTAGCAGCCAGTTTTGGACAGTTCTTTATAATATGATCATTTCCTTCACAGTACTTGCAGAACAATTTCTGCTTTTCTGATTTCTTCTCATCTTTATCCTGGTTCTTCGATTGTGCAGCATTTGCAGATTTCTGCTTACTAGTAGAAGAGCTCCATTTTCCTTTGCCCTTCTGACTAGCCAGGAAAGCTTGATCTGCAACACGCATAATGGACCTGTTCTGCCTGGACTGATCTTCCTGCAACAGAACAGAGACTAATTCCTCAAATGACAAGGCATTCGGATTGCCTTTCATCATCAATCGAAGAGTAGAGGCAAAACTCTGATATGAATCAGGAAGGCCATTCAGAACGGTCTGCACAAGTGAGCTATCTGGTATAACCTCATCAGCAGAAATCAATTGTTCCTTCAGGTCTTTGATCTTTGTAAGAAAACTGTCCATCGAATCACCTTCATTCATGTGCTCACTCTCCAACTGTTTTCGGAGGTAAGCAACATGAGCCTCATTCCTAGCCTGGTACAAAGTGGTAAGTGTATCCCAAGCATCCTTTGCTGTTCTGCAAGAGCGAATGTGAGGAATAATGGCACGTTTGACAGACAAAGCTATCAATGCATGTGCCTGGGCATCTCTGCCATCCCAACGAATCTGCTCTGCAGTAGGTGCAACAGAAACAGCAGCACGAACAGGAATCTGCGGAATATCATCTTCGACACCATCTTCATCAGCTCCAACACCTGTATTTGCAGTACCTGTTGTTACAGGTGTAACAGGACGTCTTTCAACACCCTGCACAATGTTCCACAATCCTTTTGCAACCAGTACATGTCGCATCATATAAGCCCATAATGGGTAGTTGGTACCATCCAACTTATCCTCAACAGCCAACATATGGAATACATCACTGCTTTCAGCCATGGCCGGTGACTAAAATACCTTGATGCAGAAAATTGACTGTATCTCAAAAAGTTGAACAGAACTGCCCAGACGAGTTCTGCTAGACCTGTAGCAGACTTCGAGACGCTTAAACTGGCGAACAGAAACTGGTATATACCTTTGGCACAAAAGGACAAAATAGCCTACACAAGCAGTGCGATAGTGCGTTCGGAGGCCGAAACGAGCTCAGATCGCGATTTCGGCACCACAGAGCGAAGCAGTTTTGATCTCGGAAACACCCTGAGTATGCTCACCAAATTTTGTGCGAATCTGAGACTGCAAACGGAGGAGTGTCGACGGCGCCCTAGAAGAAGCAACGACCTGCTCTGATACCAATTGTTGGAGTTAGACGTCTGCGGAAGCACGCGAACAGCACAAGGAAGAAGAAGAAGCTTGGAGCACAACACACAAGACTGAATGTATTACTAGAGAATGTACAAAGATAAGTAGCCCATTAGGGCAATAGGCGTATATACAAGCCGGGGGAAAAAAACCTCCTAAAGAGGGAAAAAAGTGCCCCGGTGGTCCTAGAGTGTTCACACACATCACTACCTAAATATATCAACAGGTCCATGCACGTGGAGCTTCTTCATGAACTCTTTCAAGGTACTCACTAACGTAATACATGCACTCTTCAAGCATCCAACCCTTTGCCATGGATCCTTCTGGTTTTGCTCTTTGTCGCACATAACCTTTTAGTATTCCCATAAATCGCTCGACCCAAAACATCCATCGAGTGTTGACAACAACGGCAATCTCTATCTCATCTACAAGATGGACTAGTAAATGAACTTGAATATCAAAAAATGAAGTAGGAAGTTCTTTTTCCATCAAACATAGTAGCTCTTTGCATTCACATTTTTTTTGTGGGATCGAATTTTTATCGATCTCTTTGGATGTAATCCACCTATACAAATCATAAAAACAATTGTAAAGAAGTTAATTAAAAAATAAAAGATATCCAATATTCATACATATTAAATATAAAAGTATCATAATTACCTTATAAGTGATCCAAGACGATAGATCACATCTCGTACTCCTTTCGTTGTACATCCATCGATAACCAAAGGTAAAATATGTTTCAAAAAGTTATGCCAGTCATGGGTCTTTAATCCAGATAAGCTCTTATCATCCATAGTAAACATGTTTTGAAACGATGCTCCATATCCTGTAGGAGTCTTGATCAATTGAATTCTATTGTTGATAGTCTGTATCTCTTTTGTCGTAAGTACCCAAGGAGCAGATGCATAAGTCGTTTCTTGTCGATGTCTATCAAAAACTGGCCATAACTTTGGTTTGGATTTTTGATCTTTCAAATCATTCCTTGATGTTGTGGTATCTTTTAGTCCAAGAAGATGCTGCCATAGTGAATAACCAATATTTTTGAATATATGCATAGGATCAAGAAGATGACATACTTTTAACTCTTTCCAATACTCCAAAGAATACCATATTGATATGTTCTCTGCGAGTGCCAATTTCCCTTTACCTCTGTTCACATACTCATTATCGGAATCATCACTGAAGATTTCTGCTTCTGGATTTATCAGAGGTCCATCTGTCCATTTTTTATACCAATCCATAGGCGTCATAGGTTTTGGATACTGGCCTGTTTCAAGCTTTCCATTAAAATGCATCGCTTCTCTTTTAGATCTTAATGGATGATCATCAGGCAAGAATCGTCGATGTCGAAGATAAATATTTTTGTTGAGATTCTTACTATAGATTGATCTCAACCAATCACCACAATATGGACAAGCTTTATAACCCTTAGTAGATATTCCTGCATCATGGAAAAGGATAAAAATATAATTAGATTAAATCATATTTATTTACATGCATATTGAATAAAAAAATTACATCAATACCTGAACAAACGCCATATCCAGGAAAATCGTGAATAGTCCAAGCCACAATACCACGAATCGTAATATGTCTTTCATTGATGCGTTTTGATATATCAATGACATTAATACCTCTCCATAACTCTTGAAGATCGTCAATGAGAGGAGCAAGATATACATTCATATCTTTAACTTGTCTTTTGCCTGGGATTAAAAGTGAAAGCATTAAATGTTCCTTTTTTAATGCTAAGATATGGCGGAAGATTGTAGTTTATGACTACCACTGGCCATGTTGACCATTTACTGGATTTCATGGAGAATGGATTAACCCCATCTAATGCAACTCCTAACTTTAGATTCTGTGGATTTTGTGCAAATTCAGGCCATGTAGAATCAATATGCTGAAAAGCAACACTATCATGAGGAATTTTGATTATTCCATCAGTACTTTTGTGATCATGTCCCCAAAAGCTTTGATAATTCGGGGATTTGAAACATATGTCTAATCCGTGGAGCCAATGGAAAATGTCTCAATACCTTATTCGGGATTTTACCTTCTTCACCCTTATATCAAGGAGATTGACATTTGGGACATGTCAAAGAGTCTACATATTCACCTCTATATAAAATACAATCGTTAGGACATGCATGTATACATTGATAATCTATACCAAGATTGTTGATTATCTTCTTCATTTCATCATGTGAGGTAGGAAGAATATTTTGACTTGGTAAAAACTTTTCAGATAATAACCTGTAAGTTTATCAAAAAAATGATATATTAAAGAAAGTAAATAAATAAATATACATATATATATGCATATAATTTTATATATGTGTATGCTTATGTGCATCTTTCAAAATATTTCCGCAAAATTTGATTGTTTTGGATGGCAGGATACGATTGTTTGTTTTGGAGGATATGAAGTATATACCTTCATTGAATGATTTGTCGATTCTATCATATGTTCAGTTTGAAAGTGTGAGAAGCGGATTTATAATTTGTATTCAAAGAATTTGGCACTGTTTATAGGCCATACGATGGTGACCTGGATGAATCGCATGCACAGAGGTTACTCAAGATAGAGCAACCTGATTATAAGGGACTAGTACTATAAGCAGGATTCCTGAGGTATGCAGTAAACCTCTTGCATGTATAAAAGTGATCCTCTCAAGCCACCATGATTTCCACTTTGTATCCTAAAGTTCAAATGCTCATCATTGACATGCAAGAGGTTTACTGCATACCCTAGGAATCTTGCTGGCACTAGTCCATTATAATCAGATTGCTCTATCTTGAGTAACCTCTGTGCATGCGATGCATCCAGGTCACCATTGTATGGCCTATAAACAGTGCCAAATTCTTTGAATACAAATTATAAATCCGCTTCTCACACTTTCAAACTGAACATATGCGTGAATCGACAAATCATTCAATGAAGGTACATACTTCATATCCTCCAAAACAAACAATCGTATCCTGCCATCCAAACAATCAAATTTTTTACGAATATTTTGAAAGATGCATTAATAGTTTTAAAAGATGCGCGGACAAAAAGTGTCCATTCAATTCAAGTTCTTGTTCTTACCTTATCTATAGTAAGAATAAAAACCTGCATATATATATATATATATATATATATATATATATATATATATATATATATATATATATATATATATATATATATATATATATATATATATATATATATATATATATATATATATATATATATATATTTATGCACATATATATAAATAGATAGAAAATTGAAAATTATACCTTAATAGTGTCGAAACAGATACATTACTCCATCCAAAACGATTTTGAAGGTTGAGAATAAGTAAGCTCGCACTTAGTCGTGTCAAACGACTTCCTTCATATACATGCTTTAGACATTCCTCTCGAAGATATTTCTCATTTTTAGAAATATCCATGCTCTCACTGTCATTTTGATACCAATCCTCAATAAAATCTGCCATGCCATCATCTTCATCATTGTCACATAAATCTTGTACTGTTTCATCTTTTGAATATAGATCTTTCAACTTTGCATATTGCACAGGCTTAGTTTTGCGTAGCCTCCTCATGGAAGCTTCTGATAAATGAGGTCTTATTGGTAATTGTGAATGTTGTGGACGAATATCATCAACATCATACGTTGGCATCTACACATATAAATAAAACTCATTAGTATTCCATAAATGAATAAAAATTAAACTTCAAATATAAAATTAAGTATATAACTTATTAAATATGGATAGAAAATTTTTATTCTCTCAAGCTAAAAGGTGCTCTTGGAGGTCTACGCCATCCATAATTCACTAATAGTTCATCACCAGCATGTAATGTAGTAATAGCATTGACAACTATGTATCTTGATACATCTCTACTCATGTATGGTGATTCATGACTATTTTCACGCTCCTCAAATGTGCAATTAGTCCTTGAACTATTATGTAACCCTCGACTACTATTTATTAAACCTGCTATATTTCCATGTGTGTAAGGTCTTCCATCAATATATAATCTTTCATTTTCTGCATGTAAAATCCTTCTACTAGTAAGAGATGCTGCGTTCAAGCATATTCCATAAGTACTCATGCTTTGAACATAACGTGAAAGTCGATGCCAATCTCCCCATCCATATATAGGACCGCAAAATGACATAAGAGTGACTTCAGAGTTCGGAGGCACATACAAATCCTCTACAATAAAGAGACCACGACCAGCATTAGTAATAGTGGATGGAGCAATCATATAGCGATTACCCCAAAAGTTGAAAACCTCTCCATCTAAAGGAAGTGGTCCTCTATTCCATCCTCCATATCTTCTTCTATCATATGTTTGTACTAAAGAACGATCACGAGCTGGCAATGGATAATCTCCAGCCGTTTCATTCTCTAAACCAGGAGGTAGAGGATTTCTAGAAACCTCTGCTTGTAATTGATGAACAGCAAGTCCATGACGTGTACGAGGTATATTAACATTATGAGAAAAATCATCATCATCATCATCATCATCGAGCAAGTATTCCTGTATATCAATAATAATTTGATTTTATACATGGTTTTTAAATAAAAAATGACATTAATATATATAGAAAATACATACCCAAGCATTATCACGTTGACTAGGTGATGGTGCATGCTCAAAAGTACCATACTCTGCCTCATGTTGAATACATTCCAATCGTGGTCTTCGATACGTGCCATAACAAGAGTTACACCAACATATAATATGCTCTTGATAGTAAAATTCATCATAATTCCTATCGGAGGACACATGTGAAGTCGTTGCATGGGTAGGAGGTGCTGGAGTACCCTCTGATTGATCAGAATCTGCACATCATAAGAAACATAAGAAAAATATATAAGTTATGTATCCATCAAATATAGTTAAAATTAAATATTTCAATACTTACAGTATAAAGTCGTTGCACGATGAGGAGACGGTGGTGGAGTTCCATCTGATTGATCAGAATCTACAAATAATGGTATTTGATATTAATAATTTGATTATCTACATAAATAAAAAATTCACATATACATATTTACACATACACACATATTCACATATACACATTTATACATACACACATATTCACATATACACAACACATATTATTGTGGGATAAATGCATGTATTTTGTATGAATGAGTGTATATGCATGCATGTGTGTGTACGTATATATGTGGATATGTATATGTGTGTTTATGTTATATGTATGTATATGTGTATATATATACATATATGCATGTGTATATGTTTGCATGTATATGTGTATGTGGGTATGTGTATGTGTATGTGTATGTGTATGTGTATATGTGTGTATATATGTGTATGTATTCTGACTTTTTTTTCTGTTTGAGATTAAATTAACAGGAGATATTGTATGGTCGAAAAAAATAAGAGGCGAGCTAACATACCACCTGAGTCGTTGCAGTTTTTTCGTAGACAGCTACGTCTTCAGGAGTCATTTCCTCAGCAGAAGGTACACAAATTAATAGTTTATATTTATAATTTTTAGATATTTTAGTAATTTTTTAATTTAATTTATGTATTTTTTTCCTTGAATAAACAGGCTGCTGCAAAGAAGAGAGTGGAGTCGGGCCACACATCGCACTTAGGCCAAATGGGCCATAATGGTTTTGTAGCTACGTTTGTAAGTATATGTGTTATTGTGAGTATATTTTTTATTTTAGTTAAAATGCAAGCAACTAATGTTTTTTATTTGTTTCATTGCAGCGAAAGGATTATGGCCGATATCCTACGAAACACGAGATCGAGTATGCTACACATTTTGGATATCGGCGTTTGAGCGAGTATATACAAGATCATCCTGATGCCTTTGTGAGTATTTTTAAATTTTATATAATTATTTTGTTGTTATGAATGTTTTAATTATTTTATTGATTTATGTTTGTTATATGTAATAGAGGAGTATTATGGGGAGACAAATATGGATGAGGTGGAGAGACAGACACAGGAGGGACGATCTAGATCGTCACAGGGTGATCATGAGGATGAGGATGAAGAAGATCAGGATGATCATGATATTGCTGATGATGATGATGATCATGATGATGATGATTAGGATTTTAGACGTTGATTATGACATTGGATTATATGTATTTACATTGATATATATATATATATATATTTATCTATATATTTTTCATTTCAGTCATGTTTTGAATTGTGTGTATGGTATTAAGTAATGAAGAGTTTTGTTCTATTGATTGTTATTATTGTTTATATTAAGCATGTGTTTTAATACTTTAATTATATAATTCATTCATATGTGTGTACCTAAGTGTATATGTATGTGTGTGTATATGTATGTATGTATGTGCATGTGTATGTGTGTGTATATGTATGTATGTGCATGTGCATGTATAAGTGTATATGTGTGTATGAGTATGTGCATGTGCATGTGTATGTGTGTATATGTATATGCATGTATATGTATAACTCTATGTGTATGTGTGTGTATGTGCATGTATATGTGTATATGAGCATGTGTATGTGTGCGTATATGTATGTATATGCATGTGCATGTATAAGTGTATATGTATGTATCAATATGTGCATGTTCTTGTGTATGTGTGTGTATATGTATAACTCTATGTGTATGTGTGTGTATGTGCATGTATATGTGTATATGTAGGTATATGCATGTGTGTGTGCTTCTTCATCATGTATAAGTGTATGAGTGCATATCAATAAGTGTGAGTATGGTATGTAATGAAAATAACACAATTCAAATGATCTACAAATAATAGAAATTGTACTTACAATTGTGATCCATAGTTTTTGCTTGGTTAGCTTCTTGAATAACCTGCAATAAAGAGAGAGAAGAGAGAGAGAGAGAGAGAGAGAGAGAGAGAGAGAGAGAGAGAGAGAGATCTAGAGAGAGAGAGAGAGAGAGAGAGAGAGAGATCTAGAGAGAGAGAGTGAGATCTAGAGAGAGAGAGAGAAAATTCAAAGAGAGAAAGATGTAGAAAGAAAGAAACAAAGACAGAGGGAGACAATAACAGAGAGCTTAAGCAAAACAACAATTCTGCATATACTTGCTTCGGCTCGTAAGCGCAGCGCAATTGCGAACGTTGGAGAGCTCTTCGATCGGATGCGTGAAAATGCCGATTGCAGAGCCTCCAACGTTTTAATTTTTGTCCGTCAACAGATCGTCGTATAAGCGATGCAACGCGTCGTTGCATAAGCGACATTTGCTTAGCGTCGCGTATACGACGGTCTGCACCGTCGCTTATACGACAGTATGGACCGTCGCTTATACGACAGTATGGACCGTCGCTTATGCGACGCTAAAAAGCGTCGCTTAAGCGACGCAAAAAAGCGTCGCTTAAGCGACGCCTTTGACAAGCGTCGTTTAAGCGACGTTAGGCAAATACCGTCACAAATACCGTCGTTTTCTGCGTCGTATAATCGACGGTCCGCGCTCGACGGTAATTCCGACGCAAGTTGCAATTTTATAGCGACGAAATTCTGTCGCGTTAACCATCACTACACGCCCGTATTCCTTGTAGTGCTCTCTCTCGTCCACACTATGGTCAATCATGGCCAGGTTTCGGGGGCTTCTTGGCTCCTCGATCAGGTGGCTGAGAGTCATTTCACATATTATGAGGGTCATTTCACATATTATCGACGGAACTAGGATTAGAAATGATATGTCACCACTCTAGTATTCACACTAGAGTATGGAACTGTACCTCCATATTGTGTATGGAATTGTACCTTCATATTGTGTGAAGCCACCACCCAAGTAGTCGATATTGTGTATGGAACTGTACCTCCATATTGTGTGAAGCCACCAACCAAGTATTCACATTACAATATGGAACAAATGAATTTGCTTTTACCTTCATATTGGTGAAGGGGAGAACCGAGAAGGCATTTGAATACAGCATGAAACCCAACATGATAGCATCTGAATAATATTTCTTTTATTGGACTTTGCTCCAGCGGGATAGTGGAACTCAAGAGGGGTAGGAGAGGGAGGCCAATACATTTCCTGAGAAAATGTATTGTGTGCCAGAAGGAGAGTATTTATGGGGCTCAAGACTTATGTGAATCCTTGATAGCTCGTGGCAAATCACAATAGGTCGATCACTCTTCATTTCCAGTGCTGCCGCTTTGTGTGAAACCTGCTTGAGAGGCCCATAAGTCAATACACAACCTCCCCTTGGGGGGTCACAAAGAATCTCTTTTTGTAGTTGTTGAAAGGAACCTCGATGGTGGCACGAATTTGTACATGGAGAAATAGAGTTTGACGCTCGCACAAGCTTTCATACACAGAGAAATGGAGCCTTACCAAGGATCCGAATGCAAGAAATAAAGTAAGCCAAAAAACAAAATGAAGCAAACCTGGATTTGGTGCCACTGTTGTAGAAGGTCCAGAACCTCCACAAAAATAACAACTAAGTACTTAAGAGATCTAACTAGCTACACTCACGCTAGGGAGAGAGATGCATGTATCCACCCAAAAAACCCCTCCAATATATAGCTCCAAGACCAAGGGGGTAAGTTCCCCTCAAGGGGACATGTGTACCTTCCATCACATGGGTTCCCAATGTGATCACATCGTTTCCAAGCTCAAGAAATCGCATGCCTTCTAAAAGAAGAGCCTCCAAGTTCTCACGTACAAATCAAGTGGCTAGAAGAATCTTCCAATCAAGCTTAAGGTACTCAACCTTAGAGAATTAGCCCTAAGGTTCAAGATGATCCATCTAATAGGGGTACATAAATCATAAATCCCAAGGGTTTCAGGCCTAGAAACCCAATGGTTCTACCCCTTATACCATGTAGTTATACAATAGTATATCTTTCTTTTTGGCTATCTTGCTTCATCTCGGTCACAATCTAAGAATCGCACCAAAATTGGTGAGCATACTCAAGGCAATTAGTAGCTCAAACCCACTTCACTTTGTGGTGTCAAAATTTTGATATGAGCTCATTATGAACTTCGAATGAATTATCACAATGCCTATGTAGGTAATTTTGTCACTTTATGCCAAACATATATATAGGTTTGGGTTCACCAATACAAGCAGCTCGAAGTCTGCTACACGTTTAAGAGAGATCGACATGGTACTTTTATTCAATTTTTTGAGATATAGTCATTTTTCTGCATCAGAATATTTTAGTTAGTGGCCATGGCTGAAGCAGTGATGTATTCTGTATGTTGACTGTTGAGGATAAGTTGGATGATATTAATTACCCATTATGGGCATATATGATGCGTCATGTATTGATAGTAAAACGACTATGTAATATTGTGCAAGGTGTTGAAAAACAACCTACTACACCTCCAAATACAATCATTGAAGATGATGTAGATGGTGTCAAGAAAGAGCACTAGACTGTGCCCTCTGACTAGACTAGACAAGATTCTAGAATTACACTTTCGATTACAAGATCACTCATGCAGGGAAAATAATACAAGAATATGTAACACGATACAAGAAGTCCCACAATCCAAGACTTATACATATGGATAACTTGACTAGAGATGATACAGGAGATCCTACAACTCAGGACTCTAGGTATAAAGCAAGATATCTAGATTACAAGATTTCCTTTGAGGGAGATACACTAGATATAAGAAATAACTAGACAAGATCTCATACTATGAGATTACAAGAGGACAAGGACAGATGTCCAAGAACTGGACTAATAAGAACTAGAACAAGGAACAAGACAAGAACTGGAACCAAAACTTCAAAAGTACTTACATGGTGATCATGAATCCTTGAGCTCCCAAGACTGGCATTGGCAAGATTGAGTATGTATGTCCAACCCCTTCTTATATAGGTTCTCAAGGATGGTTCTAGGGTAGTTACAAATTGATGATTTCATCAATGATGTCATCAATTCAAATCATGAACTCTAGATATCACGATCAAGCAAATAGATAGTCGATCTTAGGGTTTTGAACGTTTGAGACACAAGGAAGCATTGGTCTCTCCAAATTCTGAACCAATCATGAGATATAGAAGTCACATGGAATCTAAGGTTCATGATGGTTTCCTTGTCCATGACATCACCTCCCCCTCAAGCGATGAGTTCCATGAGGAGCAGCCACTCTCTAGCTTGGTTTCATTGGATTCTTCCTATGGGATTCACAAACCTTGACTGTTGATGTCTAAAGATTTTTTGTAAGTTCCCAAGTACGATTACTGATGTCATATCTTTTCCAATGAATAAGGTATTCCAATCTTCCTCAAGAGATTCTTGAATCGAAGACATGCTCAACCTCGGATTCTTCATGATCCTCAATCTTGATAGGTGGTTAAGGACTCAGTCTCTCTTGAGCTTCCTTGGGTTCTTCATGCAATATATCCTTTGAGGTTCTAGTGGTATGTTGTGGTGTTTCTAAGAAGTTTGATGGAGAGCCTTGAGTAAGCACACCTCCTTGATCGAACATGAACTCCATCTTGTCCTTTACCTTCTTGATATCTTCATAATATGTATAATCCATATCATTTTTTATTACTTCTTGGGCTTCAAAGATTCTTGATTCAGATTCTTGAGGAGTAGTGTCTTGATAACTCAACACTTCTAGCTCTTGGACATGGCTTTCTTTAAACAATTGACCCTCACATTGAATTACTTGATTGATGAAATAATCCAAGGTATCTCCTTGAGGGATGGATAGCAAGAGATACTTCACTTCATCTTTAAGGCCACTTTGAAATTGATTAACTAGATAATCTTCTTGATATGTGGATCCTTGAAATACATTTTTGAAGTCTAATGTGAATTTTGCAACTGAGCGATCACCTTGTCGTAACGTGCTTTCAAAATCTTGGAGTTTTTCATATATATCATTCAAAGAAAATTCAATATTTCTAAGTATGGATATGGAGTCCATCATTCTTTACATGGTCTTGATGTGGATAGTCTTGCCAAAATGTCAGGGGAGAGCACTAGATTGTGCCTCTGACTAGACTAGACAAGATTCCAGGGTTACACTTTCAATTACAAGATCACCCATGTAGGGAAAATCATACAAGCATATGTAATAGATACAAGAACAAGAAGTCACACAACCCAAGACTGATAGGTAAAGATAAATCGACTAGAGATGATACAAGAGATCCCACAACTCGAGGTCGTAGGTATGAAGCAAGATATCTAGATTACAAGAACTTCTTTTAGGGAGATGAAGTAGATATAAGAAATAACTAGACAAGCTCTCATACTATGAGATTACAAAAAGACAAGGCTAGATGTCTTAGAACTAGACTAATTAGAACTAGAACAAAAAATAAGACAAGAACTAGAACTAGAACTTTGAAAGTACTTACTTGGTGATCATGACTCCTTGATCTCCCAAGGCTGGCATTGGCAAGACTGAGTATGTATGTGGCTAGTCCCTCCTTATATAGGTTTTCAAGGGTGGTTCTAGGGTGGTTACAAATTGATGATAACATCGATGATATCATCGATTCCAATCATGACCTTTTGATATCAGAATCAAGCAAGTAGACAGTCAATCTCAGGGTTTTGGAATGTTCCAAATGCAATGGAAGCATTGGTTTTTCCAAATTATGAACCAATCATGAGATATAAAAGTCACATGGAATATGAGGTTGATTATGGATTCCTTGTCCATGACAAATGGAATTGAAGATGCTGATCTTTAAATTCCTATTTGTGCTACAGTTCCTACTGCACCTATTGCACAACAACTTCATTGCAATGGGAGAGATGCTTAGGCACATGGATTGATAGATTTTCTTGTCAAACACGCCATTCTCCCTCATATTCACTCTTGCAAAACAAAAAAGGATGCTTGGGATACACTTACCACTTTGTACTAGGCAAGAAATGAGGCTTATGTTGCTTACCTCCAAAAACTGTTGGAGAGTGAGCATATGAATGAACGAGATTCTATGGACACTTTTTTGATAAAGATAAAAGATTTGAAAGAGCAGTTGATTTCTACATATGAAGTCTTCCTAAATAGTTCACTTGTGCAGACCGTTCTTAATGGTATTCCAGATTCATATCAGATTTTTGCTTCTACTCTTTGGTTGATGATGAAAGAGAATCTAAATTCCTTAACATTTAAGGAGTTAGTATCTGTTTTGTTGCAAGAAGATCAATTTAGGCAGAATAGGTCCATTATGTGAGTAGTAGATCAAGATTTCTTAGCTAGTCAGAAGGGCAAAGGTTAATGGAGCTCATCTACTAGTAAGCAAAAATTTGCTAATTCTCCACAGTAAAAAAAGGAAGACAAAGATGAGAAGAAAATAGAAAAGCAAGGAAAGTTCTGCAAATACTGTAAAGGAAGTGATAATGTCATAAAGAGTTGTTCAAAACTGGCTAAAAAAGAGGTAAAGATTGGAATGGTTGTTACAGAGGCTTCTATACCTAAAATAGAGTATGCTAATCTTATATAGAATGAAGAATGTGTGTTTACTATTGTTTGTGGTTATGAACCCATCTTCTCATGAGTAATGAATGTCTGACGTAGTAGACTCAGATGTTTATTACTTTCATAGTGGAGCAACCAAGCATATTACCTAATAGTGTGAGGCTGAGTAAAGGGCAACTTTCACAATGACTATGGAGTGTGTGTGGCTCAGATGCCTTTGGCTGATTTGGGTGTTGGTCATTCTTTTGCCAACACCATCTTCAATGACAGTCATAGCACATTGGCAATTGCAAGAAACCTTGTGTTCCATGCTCGCACAAAGTACATTGAGGTGCATTATCATTATGTCAGGGAGAGGTTTTCTGTTGGAGAGATCTGTTTGGCATATGTGCCCACATAGGATAACATTGTAGATCTTTTCACAAAGGCTCTGCTTCAAGAGAAGTTTTAAGCTTTATGCAAAGCTTTGTACTTCCTTTTGTGGATTCATATCTTTGCACATAGCTTGGCACTTCCTTATACATGAGTGTCAACTACTTGTTTCCCGCATCACTCCTAGGGGGGATCTATTGATATATTTAACGGGTCATTAATCTTTGTAAATTCACTTGGTAATACATTCAATATTGTGTGTTGTGCTCCAAGCTTCTTCTTCCTTTCTATTTATGTGCTTCTATAGACCTCAAACTCCAATAGATAAAGTGTTAAAATGGATGAGTCCTTTTCTATTTATAGAGACGCACTTAAACATTATCTTGTTCACATTTGAATGGACATAAATTAGTTTACAAAATAGGTAAACATTTTGAAAAGTAACAATAACATAAAAAAAAGCAAGATACAATGGAAAAAATTAGAAATATATTTGATCACAATGTTCATGAAAAGATCTCAATATGAAATCACCTATGATGGGAGTCAAATAATTATTTCCAAGTGGAACTCTCATAAACTCTTTATGCACACCATTGTTAAAAATCAAGACTTAAACGTTAGCTCAAAGCACAAGGGTATGGGTGAGATGTGGAAATATCATTTGGTGGCTTCATATCATGCATTTTAGTTAGCAAGAAGTTTCAACCACTTTCTTGATTCATAGATTTCCAAAAAGGTAAATGGTGATTGACAGACTCCTCTTTATTCGAAGGATCACTTTTTGATAGCCAATATATGTATGAATCCTAGTGGTGAGTGGATGTACATGATTGGTACTCTCTTCTCAAGTTATCATAGATGTTAAAAAGCTACTACATGTAGCCCCCTTGCTAGCTTAGCCATTTTTTAGTTTATACTTTTACTACAGTAATCATTGCTCATGCCTCTATATGTAGTAGGCTAGTTTCGAGAACTGCTTTGTTTTAGTTGTATATGCTTCTTTCATGATCGATTTGATATGATTTCACTTGCAATAAATTTCTCACATAGTGTACCAAGTGTGGTATAGATTTTGTTCTCTGGGTGACCTCTAAGTAAGTTTGTCACTAGTGAAGTTATATCTCAACACACATGTAAAGAGCAGTAAGGATAGATATTTTATCTTTTAGAGGTTGGTTATTTGAGTAGGAGTATCCAAATTGAGCTTTCTAAAGCGATATAGATACTTAGGAGTCTCTAGTATAAAGTTTGAGTTATACCTAAAATACTCACTCTAGGAAACTATGGAAGACAACCTATGAGGTCCTACAACCTTCCAAAGCTACATTGGGGTGTTGATTCATTCCCCAATAGTGGTATCAAAGCATTTCAAAGGGTTAAGTACTCTTAGAGGAGGAAAATCAACCAATCAAAGCTACAAAAGCTCTCAAGAAAGAACTTGTAGTAGCCATGCAAGCTACATAAAATTTTAGAAGTGGGTTTTCAAGCTAGAATCAAACACCTCAACACATATCAAGGGAATAAGTTATAAGAAGGTAATCATTTAAATTTTGGCTATTCCATCACATTCAAGGAATTCTTCCTAAGCATAGAATCTTAATCTAGTATGCTACCCAAAAAAGAAGTTGGAGAAAGGAAATTACAAATCTTGGAGATTTTGGGTTAGTAATTTCCTCATGGGTAAGGTACTATGGGGATTAGTTAGTGGACTAAGACTAGGCCTCAATATGAAGAGCCATTCACTCAAGCACAAGCAAGGGAATTGAATGAGTGGATTGAAAGGGATAGGAGAGTAATATTAATTCCATTATGTACCAACCACTTGAGTTAAGTCTTTGTGGAGTTAAATTAACTCACATTAACTTGAGTAGAAGGATCTAGAGATCTTTGGGTGAAAGTCTCTCCCCACGCCCCCATAAGAGATAATAGCACAATGGAATATAACAATAGACCAAGTTGATGAAATTAACACAGACTGAGAGATAGGGAACATAAATTCTCAAATCACCAAGAGTAATGCAGCCAAAAAGATGGTGTTGCCCACCTGTGCACTTCCAATGTGGAGCTTAGATGGCATTGTAGATAGAATCTAGATGAAGGGCTTACTAATGTGCAATGCTATATAGAGCTATACATGGGTCATGCTTATATAGCTTTTACAATGGGAATCCAGATAGATAAACGTAATCAAGAGAGACAAAATAGTCAACAAAATATATAATATGACAATATCTCAACAACCAAAAAGCCTACTATCGTGGCCCTATGGACGAGAGGGATAGGCTCCCTAGACCCTGCAAAAGGTGGAAGGCCTGCCTTGCACTCCCCCCATTAAGGTCCTATGGGGAAATCGCGTTGCACCACAAGGCCTTTATTTTAGTCTTGAATGGAAAACCGATGGCCTATAAGTTTATGCCCTACATAACCTAATGGCTAGGCTCTCAAAGATCATATATTACCATCAAGGATCACACATAGAACTCATCTAACTTGGAAGTTAGGGTTCCACAAATGTTTGAGCTCTCACAATGGCTTCTCCTCATAATGGGGGCCTTACAACTTAGAACACCATGGGTCATTTGTGGTCACTTGAGGGTGGGGTATTATGTATATATAACACCCCCCTTCATTGTCCACCCTGTGGTGAACTACCTCCTTGGTCCAATCCTAAGCCTTGCAAAGTGTCGATGAATTTGCTTTCTCCCAAGAACATTGGTCAAGATGTTTGCTCCATTTTCTTCAATTGGACAATAGCTCATCTCCATGACCCCATCCTTGGTCAAATTGCGCACATAGTGATACTGAATTTCTATGTGCTTGGTACATGCATGCAAAACAAGATGCTTGGCAATGGACATGCAAGTTTGGTTGTCACACTTCAAACCTATAGCCTCTTGTTCTTGTATTCCTATGTGCCATAGGATACTCCTTAATCATACTACTTCACATGCTGCAACACATGCTCCTTTGTACTCACTTCAATAGAAGATAACACTATAGTAGATTGCTTCTTACTGATCCAAGAGAAAATCCCAGATCCTAAGGAAAAGCAATATCTAGAAAATGATCTTCTGATATCAATATCTCCTATCCAATCTAAATCATAGTATCCAACTAGAGTAGATCCTTCTTCATAGAGAATACCATAATCAATGGTTCCTTTCACATATTTGAGTATGTGCATGCTTGCCTTCTAATGAGTTTGGCAAGGCTTATTAGAGAACATGCTTACTACTCCAACAACATAGGAGATATTTGGTCTGCTATTGCATAAGTAGATCACACTTCCAACTAATTTCTTGCATCTTCCAATATCTATTAGAGGTGAAATATCTTCAATAGATGATTTTATGTTGACCTCCATAGGTGTAGAAATATCCTTGCAACCCTCCATGTTGAATGCCTTCAAAATCTGTCTTGCATTCTTTTGTTGAGAGATGAAAAACTTCCTTGGTTCCTGCCATACTTCAAGGCCTAAGCAATAATGCATTAAGCCCAAGTTTGTCATTTCAACTTATGAACTCATAGTAACTTTTGTTTGATGACGAAGAGCCTCATCATTTCTTATAATCACAAGGCCATTGTTGGTAGCAGCTAGGGCACCCAAGGACCCACAAGACAAGGAAGCCAAAGAAGGGAGTCAGAGCAAGGAACAAGCAGACAAAGTACTCAACACAGATCTGGAAAATAGGCCTATAATTTTTCCATGAAACAAAATTTCCCAAATAGTGATATTAGTGTTGATATATTTTGGTAGTGATGTGTGTGAACACACTAGGACCGCCGGGGCACTTTTTCCCTCTTTAGGAGTTTTTTTCCCCCGACTTGTATATACGCCTATTGCCCTAATGGGCTACTTATCTTTGTACATTCTCTAGTAATACATTCAGTATTGTGTGTTGTGCTTTAAGCTTCTTCTTCTTCCTTGTGCTGTTCGCGTGCTTCCACATATGTCTAACTCCAACAATTGGTATCAGAGTAGGTCGTCGCTTCATCTAGGGCGCCGTCAACACTCCTTCGGTTAGAGTCTCAGAATTGCACGAATTTTGGTGAGCATAATCAACATGTATTCGAGATCAAAACTGCTTCGCTCTGTGGTGCCGAAAATCGCGATCTGAGCTCATTTCGGCCTCCGAACGCACTATCGTAGTGCTTGTGTAGGCTATTTCATCTTTTTGTGCCAAAGGTATATACTAGTTTCTGTTCACCAATATAAGCGTCTCAAAGTATGCTACAGGTCTAGTGAAATTTGTCTCGGTAGTTTTGTTCAGCTTTTTGAGATACAATCAATTTTTTGCATCAAGGTATTTTAGTCACCGACCATGGCTGAAAGCAGTGATGTATTCCGTATGTTGACTGTTGAGGATAAGTTGGATGGTACAACTACCCGTTATGGGCTTATATAATGCGACATGTGTTGGTTGCAAAAGGAATGTGGAACATTGTGCAGGGTGTCGAAAAACGTCCTATCACACCTACAACTGTTACAACTGCAGGTACTGAAGCTGATGCAGAAGGTGTCAAAGATGATGATATTCTGCATATTCCTATTCGTGTTGCGGTTTCTGCTGCACCAACTGCAGAGCAGATTTGCTAGGATGGCAGAGATGCCCAGGCACATGCATTGATACCTTTGTCTGTCAAACGTGCCATTATTCCTCACATTCGCTCTTGCAGAACAACTAAGGATGCTTGGGATACACTTACCACATTGTACCAAGCTAGGAATGAAGCTCGTGTTGCTTACCTCCTAAAACAGTTGGAGATTGAGCACATGAATTAAGGTGATTCTATGGAAAGTTTCCTAACGAAGATCAAAGACTTGAAGGAACAGCTGATTTCTGCTGATGAGGTTATACCACATAGCTTACTTGTGCAGACCGTTCTGAATGGTCTTCCTAATTCATATCAGAGTTTTGCTTCTACTTTTCAGTTGATGATGAAAGGCAATCCAAATGCCTTATCATTTGAGGACTTAGTCTCTGTTCTGTTGCAGGAAGATGAGTCCAGGCAGAACAGGTCCATTATGCGAGTTGCAGATCAAGCTTTCTTGGTTAGTCTGAAGGGGAAAGGAAAATGGAGCTCTTCAACTAGTAAGTAGAAATCTACTAATTCTGCATATTCGAAGAAGGAAGATAAAGATGAGAAGAAATTAGAAAAGCAGAAATTGTTTTGTAAGTACTGTAAAGGGAATGATCATATCATAAAGAACTGTCCAAAACTGGTTGCTAAAGAGGAAAAGAAGAAAATGGCTAGAATGGTTGTTGTAGAGGCCTCTACACCAAAAACAGAGTCTGCTAATCTTGTGCAGGAAGAAGAACGGGCGTTTACTACTATTTGCAGTTTTGACCCATCTTCTCATGAGCAGTGCATGTCTACAATAGACTCAGATGTTTGGTATTTTGACAGTGGGGCGACCAAACATATTACGTCTCAGCGCAATTTCTTCTCTTCACTTGAGCCTGCCCCTACTGGGAATACTATTACATGTGCCAACAACTCCTCCTATCCTGTTATGGGAGTTGGTAAAGTCATTTTGACTACTGCTGATGGTAGTTCTTTCACTTTATCAGATGCTTTATTTGTGCCCGGGATCAACAAGAACCTGTTATCAGTTTCTGCATTAGGCAAGATTGGCTTGGTTGTGAAAGTTGTTGATGACAGGTGTACAGTTCATGATCTGTCAAATGGCGATGTGATTATTGCTTCTGGCATTTTATGTCGTGGGCTGTATAGCTTATACACTATGAAAGGTCTGTAAATGGTTTGGCATGTGCAGTAAATGATTCTTAGGCTATGTCATATGCAAAGCTTTGGCATGCACGCTTTGGTCATCTGAATTTTGCTAGTTTGGTATGCCTGCAAAAATCTGAAAAGGTGTTCTCTTTGCCCAAACTTGAGGCACCTGGAAAACATGTTTGTGAAGGCTGTATTTTGGGCAAAATGCAGTGTTTGTCCTTTC
Source organism: Ceratopteris richardii (assembly GCA_020310875.1). Taxonomy (NCBI): domain Eukaryota; kingdom Viridiplantae; phylum Streptophyta; class Polypodiopsida; order Polypodiales; family Pteridaceae; genus Ceratopteris; species Ceratopteris richardii. The sequence continues at coordinate 101,814,059 of CM035431.1, forward strand.
CAAAAGATGGTTCAGTTCGGGCTACTCAGAAATTGAAGCTTGTACATAGTGATGTCTGTGGTCCTATGCAGACACCTTCTTTTAGGAATTATCTTTACTTCGTGACTTTCATCGATGATTTTTCCAGGCATGCATGGGTATATCCATTGAGGGCAAAGTCAGAAGTGTTCATGTGCTTCAAACTATTTTTGGTTTTGGCTGAAAATTTGTCAGCATGTAAAATGGGCACCCTCCATTCTGATTGAGGGGGGGAATATATGTCTTCTGATTTTAATGCATTTCTGGCTGAACATGGGATAAAACACCAGTGTACAGTGCCCTATACACCTCAATAGAATGGAGTTGCTGAACGAAAGAACAGGTCAGTCATGGAGATGGCGAGGTGTATGGTCAAGAGTAAGGCTTTACCACATAGTTTTTGGTTTGAGGCTATCATGTGTGCAGTATATGTACTGAACAGGTGTCCCTCTAAAGCACTACAGTCTATCACTCCATATGAGGCTTGGCATGACCGGAAGCCATCTGTTGCTCATCAACGTGTTTTTGGTTGTTTGGCATATGCATTAGTGCCTGAACATCATCGTAGAAAATTGGATGATAAAGCAGTAAAATGTATTTTTGTAAGGGTACAATTATGAAGGTATAGACTAAACTCATTCTGGTTAGCCGTGATGTTGTTTTTGTGGAAGATGCTATTCAACCATTGCTTTCATGTACTAAGGAGACATCTGTTAGCTCCAAAGACATGTATGATACTTTGCTCCCACTCTTTTTACAGGTGGACAGTCTAGTGCTGGTCCTAATGAGGCAACTTCTCAGCCTTTGCAGGTTTCATGTGATGATGCAGAAAATTCCATTTCTGATGCAGATGTACATGATGCACTTATTGAAGAGAGAGTTGATATTGAGCAGGCAAGAACTATGCAAAATAGCTGGTGTAGACCTTGCGTGACAACAAACTAGATGCACCTCTGTCATATCCTACTCGTTTAGGCTCTCATAGTGCCTCTTTTGTATGAGATTGCTATGCTATGGCTCCATCTAGTCTCTCTGATGAGAATGAGCCTGTTTCGTTTGATGAAGCAGAAAATTCAGAAAATTTTATGGCTGCTATGCAATCTGAATATGATGCTATAATGAAGAATGGTACTTGGTCTTTATGTGACTTGCCTCCTGGCAAGAAGGCCATTGGCACCAAGTGGGTATACAAGCTGAAGCGTAAACTGGATGGTACAGTTGACAGGTATAAGGCTAGGCTTGTTGCAAAGGGTTATGCACAGGAAAGAGGCATTGATTTTGATGAGACCTTTGCACCTACATGCCGTATGACTATTGTTCGGAGCATCTGTGCACTTGCAGCTCATCATGGTTGGAATGTACATCAGTTAATCATTAAAACAACATTTCTGAATGGGGACTTGCATGAAGAAGTGTATGTTTTTGAGCCTCATGGCTTTGTGCAAAAAGGGCATGAAAACCAGGTGTGCAAGTTAAAGAAGGCATTATATGGTTTAAAGCAAGCACCACGTGCTTGGTATGAGAAGATACATGCCTATCTGATTGCACATGGTTTTGAGAATAGTCCAACTGAAAGAACCTTATATGTTAAGCGTGCTAATGATGTGCTTCTGATCATTGTTGTCTATGTTGACGGCATGGTGCTCACTGGTGCTATTGAGAAGTATATTGCTGATTTTAAGGCTGATTTGCATGCCTCATTTGAGATGTCTGATTTGGGGCATTTGCATCACTATTTGGGCATTCAATTTATGCAAGTTGATGGTGGAATGGCTTTGTGTCAAACGAAATATGTTGACACATTATTGCAGTGTTTTGGCCTTGAAGACTGTAAGCCTATTGCCACTCCTATGGAGACAGGTTTACGATTGAGTCTTCATGATGCTAGAGATGCATTTATGCTTGATTTACTTATGCATTACTCGGCCAGATATTCAGTTTGCTATCTCACAGATGAGCAGGTTTATGCATTGCCGAGGAGTCAAGCATTGGCAGGCTGTTAAGCACATCTTTCGCTATTTGAGTGATACTCGGCTACTTGAGTTGTTTTATCTCAAGGGGGGATCACTTCCGCTAGATTTGCATGCTTTTTTTGACTCTGATTGGGCTGGTTGCTATTACACTCGTGTGTCCACTAGTGGCTTTTGCTTCATGCTTGGTAGCTCATGTATATCTTAGTTGAGCAAGAAGCAGCCTACTATGGCCACTTCCAGTTGTGAGGCTGAGTATAGGGAAGCTTTCACAGTGACTGTTGAGTGTGTGTGGCTCAAACACCTTATGGCTGATTTGGGTATTGGTTAGACTTCTGCCACCACCATCCTCATTGACAGTCAGAGCGCATTGGCAGTTGCGAGGAACTCTATGTTCCATGCTCGCACTAAGCACATTGAGGTGCATTATCACTATGTCAGGGAGAGGTTCTTTGCTGGGGAGATCAGCTTGGCATATGTGCCCACACAGGAGAACATTGCAGACCTTTTCACGAAGGCTGTGCCTACGGAGAAGTTTGAAGGTTTTCACAAAGCTTTGGGCTTACTTCCTTTTGTGGAGTGATTTCCACATAGCTTGGCACTTCCTTATACATGAGTGCCATCTCCTTGTTCACCGCATCACTCCCAGGGGGGATTTGTTGATATATTTTGGTAGTGATGTGTATGAACACACTAGGACCATTGGGGCACTTTTTTCCCTCTTTAGGAGGTTTTTTTCCCCCAGCTTGTATATACGCCTATTGCCCTAATGGGTTACTTATCTTTGTACATTCTCTAGTAATACATTCAGTATTGTGTGTTGTGCTTTAAGCTTCTTCTTCTTCCTTGTGCTGTTCGCGTGTTTCCACAGACATCTAATTCCAACACTTAGTCACTTCACATCATTGAGAATACCATTTTTTTATTATTCCTACTCCATTTTTTGCAAGCCTAGGAGTCCTCAAGCTTGAGGAGTATTAGTAGTATTTAGGCACCAATTTTCATAACTTTCAGAGCTCATTTGAGCCTCCAAAATAGGCTTAGAACCTAATTTTTAACTAGGCGAGACAGTAGGTCTGAACATGACCAAAGCTAGGTAAAAACTATAAAAAGAGCTAGAGAACTCATTTTTGAGGTTAGCTTGTTGTAGATTTGAACTTGTATGAGAACTCTTTTGCAATAGAAGTGATTCCATTGTCTCTCTCTCTTTGTTCTTGCCTTGTGTGCACGTGTGTGTATGTGTGTGCATGTTTATGTGCTTCTCACTCACACACTTGTGCCATCACTTGTTTGAGGTCTTCATATCATCCTCATGTCTTCCGCGATTGACATTAAAGGAGTTGCTACTCATCATTGAGCTACACCAAATTTTGGCATCATTGCCGGGGATCGAGCTTCGAGGACGAGCGTGTGATGGTAAGACATAGAGTTGAGACGTTGGAGTTATAGGTATTTTCTTCACTTTTATCTATTTTCTCTTGTTTTCTTCACCCTCTTCATCACCATCAACATCATCACCATCTCCCACCTCCATCTCCATCATTGCGACATTTTCAGTTTTTTGGTCATATCACCCTTCCCATACCATTCCCCCTCATTTCACTTGTGAGAGAGAGCAAGAGAGCATTTGGGTGCTTGTGCTTTGTGTGTTTTTTGAGATTTTTTGGAAGAATTAGCATCCCCATCAGCTGCACTAGCTTCAGTAGGTACATTTTTTTTTACTGTGCAAGTCCCGAGGCGTTGACCCCTATCAATCGCGACCGACAAAAAAATTGATCAATTTGCTAAACTAAGTGCATAAATGTGATGTGTAGGCCTAGAGCATCTTAAATATGTGTTTGAAATTTTGATATGCCTCAGTTTTCTATCAATCGCGATTGACACGTCAATCCCGACTGACAAACGACGACGGACACTTGCCGACGGACCTGTCAATCACGACCGACATGTCGATCGCGACCGACAGAGTCAACGACCAACTCAAAAGGACCGACACAACCTATGCGTGCCATGTGTCAATCACAATCGACCCATCAATCACGATTGAGCCATCAATCGCGATTGACAGCCACGATAGACCTGTCAATTGTGACTCACAAAGTCAACGATTGTTTGACCTTAATTGACTGAAATTTCGAGCCACATATCAATTGTGATTGACCCATCAATCACGACTGACAACCACGATAGACCTATCAAGCACGACCGATATGTGGATCGCGACTGACACATCAATCGCGATTGATAGACCACTTGATCGCGATTGACGGGCAAATTCGGCAATTTTTAGGGCAAAAGATATTGGGTCTATTTTTGGCCAAAATTTGGGAAACATTAAGGGTCATTAGAACATAACCAAGCCCTAGAACACTTTGTGAGTTATTCTTGTTTGCCTGTTAGCCTGTGGTGATCCTGATTTAGCCCTAGAGCCTTGAATAGATATAACTTCCTCATACAAACTCCGTTTTTAGTGTTTTTGGTCTTGTTGGAAAGCTTGTTTTGACCATAAAACTAACACAGGGAGTTATAGATAGGGTATTTTGAAGTTGACCATACCGAGGGGGAAGAAAACTGAGGGATCTCTAAGATTGGTTGCCATAAAGACAAGGGCAATTTGGACTTTGAAGCACATTCTTGAAAATGAATTGTTATGTCATTTGAATTTGAAACTTGAGCTAACTTTGGAACTCTTACAAGTCCATTGAGAGCACTAGAGGGCATGCAAAGCAAGGGTATTCTGCAAGCTTGAGAACGGGGTTATTGAACACCAACGATCAAGGGATAAAAATCAAGCTTTGGATGATCGACACCGCGATGTAATTGTGGACCACCAACACTTAGAGCAGTGGCTTACGGCCATAGAAGCAAAAAATGCTGACCTCAACCAACGGTACACCACACTCGAACAAGACCATCATACCCTCCTAGAGACTCCTCAGCCATCGGTATCGTTAGACGTCAAAAAACTCAAAGCTTTACTCGAACTCTACCAATCTATTAATCTTAAAGTTTGGCGTACTCTGACCTTACTCAAAAAGCACATGGCCATTGCCCTCGAAGAGAACCGACGACTTCAAAAGCAGAACGAAGAAAATCTAGAGGCAGCAATGGGAAGCTACCCCTAGGAGATCAACGGAGAAAGGTTCAAAGCTGTCCCTTCTGAGACTATGAAGACCATTCTTGAAAGTTATGTCGATCTTCTGGAGGCACATGATGATATGGAAAAAGAATGAGATGCACTGCGCCGAGAGCGAAGGGAGGAAGAAGAACAACCCAAGGTCATAGATTCGGCATCAACTTCGGAGGAGGTAAAGGTGCTAAAAGAACAGGTTGAAGAATTGCAAAAGAAGCTACTTTAGTATGAAAGAGAACCCTCCCCAATCATCGATCCAGAAACAGAGGAATTGTGCCCATGAAAGTGGATGAATCATATGAGGAACCCGATGTTCCTATGCCTATGCCGGACGGCCAGCAAACCTTGGAAGGAATGGACACCCTTGAAGTCAAAGCACCCGAATGGCTTCAGAAACTCGAGAAGACGGCCAAAACCCATGAGGATCGCATCGCAGTCCAAATTCAATCAATGTCTAAAATGGAGGACATTATTATAAACTCTGAGTAATTTCGACACATGTCACATCACCGCTGGATAAGAACAAATGATGCTCAATACGTGCCTTACTGTGTGCTCTTAGTCGATTACAATGCGGAGATTCAACGAAGATGTGGCAAAGCATCACCCACCTTCAGATGTGGTTGAATACTATGTCAAACGCTCAGCCAAATAAGGGTCTGTCAAAGACGACAGACGCGAAAGAGGGGGGGTGTTGGTAGTAGCGAGGGCACCCAAGGACCCACAAGACAAGGAAGCCAAAGAAGGGAGTTAGCGCAAGGAACAAGCAGGCAAAGTAGTCAATGCAGATCTGGCAAGTAGGCCTATAATTTTTCCATGAAACAATATTTCCCAAATAGTGATCTTAGTCACTTCACATCATTGTGAATACCATTATTTATTATTCCTACTCCATTTTGTGCAAGCTGAGGAGTCCTTGAGCTTGAGGAGTATTAGTAGTATTTAGGCACCAATTTTCATAACTTTCAGAGCTCATTTGAGCCTCCAAATTAGCCTTAGAACCTAATTTTTAACTAGGCCAGACACTAGGTCTGGACAGGACCAAAGCTAGTCAAAAACTATAAAAACAACTAGAGAGCTCATTTTTGAGGTTAGCTTGTTGTAGATTTGAACTTGTAAGAGAACTCTTTTGCAATAGAAGTGATTCCATTGTCTCTCTCTCTCTCTCTCTTTGTTCTTGCCTTGTGTGTGTACGTGTGTGTGTATGTGTGTGCATGTTTGTGTGCTTCTCACTCACACACTTGTGCCATCACTTGTTCGAGGTCTTCATACCATCCTCATGTCTTCCCGGATTGACATTAAAGGAGGTGCTACTCATCATTGAGCTACAACCATGTACATAGAGCACAAACACAATTGTCTTCCTTCTCTCTTTAGAACATACAAGTTAGCATCAAAAGTGCATCTTTTGAGAACTAGATCCAAGAGATACTTATCTATCCATTTGGTAACACGCTCTTTGGGCTTGTTTTAACCCATATAATTCCTTCTTCAGCTTACATACCTTGTTATTTGAATGAGAAGCCTCAAGCCTTGGTATTTGAGACACATATACCTCCTCCTTCAAGAATGTTGATTTGACATCCATGAGAAGGAAGCATCATCTTCAGATGATGAGTTTGAAAGTCACCAACCTGTCATCACCCAAGAAAAATGGCCATTGCCAGATTGGGTGAGGCATTACTATGATTCTCCAAACCCCATTTCACAGTCACTAGAATAGATTACATATGGACCAAGGTGATCATAGAGAATAGAGGAGCAGAGACACGCAAGTGCCCATATTGTAAATACAACCTTGATGGTTGAGCTCATCCAAGAACAAGCGAAGGAACCAGACAATGTAGAAGAGCCACTCCATGATCCGAATTGGAGAGATGCGATGCAAAAAGAATGTGACAATATCATGAAGAATGCAATACTTGTTGCACATGCCTACTCACAAGTTGAAGGGATTGAATTTTGTGAATCATTTTCCCTGACTCCAAGGATGACTACTACTCAAGTAGTACTAGCCCCAGCTGCACATAAACGATGGTCAATCTATCACATGGATGTAAAATCAGCATTCCTAAATGGAGACCTCAAGGAGGAGGTATATGTGTCTTAACCACTGATGTTTGAGGTTTGTTAATTGCCTGATGTCGATCTTTGTAAATATTAATTTGTTGAAACATCTCGCCAAAGAGGCAGACCACCAGTGTAACTGTTCAAATATTAATATACATCATTCTATCTCGGATACGTAGAGAGGAGGTAGGTATCGAAAATGCCAAAATGTCAAGTCTATCATTTCCTAGAGAAGAGCACTTTGTCAAATTGATTCCATGTTGTAAGATTATTTGATTATTGTCATTGTGTAGTAGTTAATTGTTAGGTTATCTCTGAGCATTGGTAAATCCATGACTTGATGGATAGTAAGTCTGTTTTGTATCCGTGTATTTGTGGAAGTTTGGTGCAGAAGAGCTTAAACGTGGTATTCAATAATTTGTAAGTAATTTGGTGTTGAGTAATTGGAGAAACATAGGGATTCAAGCTTTATGGAATTCTGCTATGCAAGAACCCTATCGACCTATCCTATTCCTTCACCGGACTAGACGAGAGAGCTTTACACTAATGATCCTGCTACAGAGTGGTTTTTATTACTTACATGTCGATAATGCATTCTAGTGAGATTTATCCAAAGTATAGAAGTGACAAGCACCTTGTTTGAGTGAATAGTGCAATGGGTACCCCACAACGTAAAGCTAGAGACAATGTGACATCTAAAGGAAAGATTGCAGCAAGTAGCATTTTGACACCACAATATTTTTTTGTTTCCAGTCTACGGGAAACACCAAAGAAATCTTCAATGATGTTTGATGATATTTTGGTATCTGTTAACAACTCAGAGTTCAATGCGAGTCTGGTTTTTGGTGAAAGTTTGGTGCTCGAAGGTGCTTCGGATGCTTCCAAGACTCCGATTGCAAACAAAAAGATGCAAAACATCCATTCTCTACAAACCAAATCTTCATAAAAAATTATAGTGGACATCACGAAAAATGCAGAAGAGCCAATCTCGAAGCTACTCAGTATCAGAGAAGGTTGGAGAATGCCAATTGAATGGTGCATCATGACAACATTTCCAAGATTCAAGAATAGTAGGAAAGTATCGGAGCTAGAAGAATTAGAACCCATTCAACAACTAAGTTTGCAACTTCTGCAGGGTTTACCATTAGTAAGTGATCAATTGATCGCCAAAGTGTTTGAAACAGGTCTTAAGGAGCAACAAATGTTATCCAAGGCAGCAAAATGGGCCCAAGCTAAAGACGTAGTCTTCCCTAATCTTGTACCTGTCATTGCTAAGAAAGTAGAACCCCTTGTATCAACTGCACTGAAATCTTGAGTAACAAAATCATCAAAACCCTTCAACACACTATGGGAAGAGCCATCTCCTAGAAAAGCATGGGACATTTGTCTAAAGCACCAATCACCTTGCCTTTAGGACAATTGCTTACTCTTGCCCTTGGCATCTAGTGGCAATTTCAACAAAAGGTTAATATGAATCAGATCTAAGCACCATCTACAACTACTATACACCGAGAACCAGACACAATAGTCAATCATGTGGTTCCCTTGATTATAGTTTGGTATAAAAATCACTAGACGTTGGCTCTGGCATAGATATTTCCACTGCAACTCTGTGCAAGAAGCTTGGCTAGAATCAAATTGAGCCACTAAAGTTCTTTGTTTGTATGACTGACCAGTCTAGGTTCTTTCTAATGGGGTTATTCCAGAACATCCCCATTATGCTCCAGGGTGTGGTCTTTTATATGACTATTATTGTTCTGGATCTGCCCGAGTCTAGCATGGATTATAATTTACTTTTTGGATGTCCTTGGCTAAAGTAGGTCAAAGTCTTGCAAGATTGGTCATCACATGATCTGATCTTTAAATGCAACCATCATAAATACACTCTTCCCCTTGATGATATTAAACGTTGTGAGATACATGCTAGGCCTTATGTAGCCGAACCAGTCCATATGCTGGATGCTTTTTTGGATGATGAGGAAATGACATTCCTTTCATCCAACTAGGATCTTCTCTCCTTAGGAACATTGGACTTACAACACGTACTGGACCATTGGTCCCCAACATCTTGTATTGTTCAACCTACCTTGGTTGAGATGGAAATTTCCCCAAATGATATATTTGACCTAGCGGATTTACACAAGAATCTCATCATGGGATGAAGAGGACGTTTGGGGAGCAAACTTATGTCTTGGAGGATCAACTAATTGCATGTAATCTAGGTGATTAACTAAACCCACGACCTATAAAGATTAGAGAGGGACTAGAGGAATCTTTTAAATGAGATCTTCTCACGTTGTTAACTAAGTTTGCTGATGTATTTGCATGGGATTATAAGGACATGAAAGGTCTAGATCCTAGAATATACCAACATCATGTGGTGCTAAAATCGGATGCTTATCTGACAAAGCAACAAAGCTATATAATGAACCCCCATTATGCAAAACAAGTAAAAGATGAATTGGATCGATTATTACGGGTTGGGTTTATAGTTCCAATCGAACATGCACAATGGATCTCTTTGATCATTATCATACCTAAGAAAAATAAGCAACTCCGAATTTGTGTCGACTATCGAAAACTGAATGTCACCATCATTCCTGACCCCTTCTCTTTGCCCTTTCTAAATAGTATGCTTGATGAAGTCTTAGGATGTGAGATGTATTCCTTTTTAGATGGGTACAATGGCTATAACCAAGTACATATGGCCAAAGAAGATATACCTATGACATCCTTTATTACAAACTGGGGTGTCTATGCATGCACATTTATGTGGTTTGGACTCTGGAATGCCCCCAATACTTTCCAACATTTTATGCAGGAGATCTTCTCTCCTTAGCTCACTAGTTTCATGAGGGTTTGCCTTGATGATTTCTCACTTTTCGGTGCTACAAGTGCACATCTGCAACACATTCACCTTTGCTTTCTAAAGTGTAGAGATTATAGGTTGTGCCTTAGCCAAAAAAAAAATAAAATCTATTTTTGCTGTAACTTGTGGCAAGTTATCGGGCCACATTAGATGAGTCATTGCACCATCATCAAGCAATAAGTCAGAAAGAGAACTCAAGAAATGTCAGATCCTTCTTTCTTAGTCGAAGGACTAATTTGTAGCTCAACACATGACTTTGGGCACACACATTCATCCCTTTCCAATGCATCAATCAAATGGACCATTCTTATAAGAACTATTTTCCTTAGCTTAACAAGGTCTCTATTGTTTTTTGTTTCGAACAACAACGAGTTTGAAATAAAACATTTTATCTATCTGAGGAATACAAAATAAAAACAAGCATGAAGTGAATCCAATGACAAGGCAAAGCGTAGTAAATTTATAATCTGAAATCGTTTAGAGTAGGCAAGAGGGATAAAGGCCTAGCAAACGATTGGTTATTGTAGTTTCAAAAAGAGGGATAAAGGCCTAGCAAACGATTGGTTATTGTAGTTTCAAAAGCTAGGAGTGAGAGTCCGTACGTAAAGGAATGAGAGTTCAAAGTAGTATTTATGGTAACGTGAAGAAGTCATGGAAAAATATAGTGAGAGTGAGGGGTGATGGCAAACTCAATTCAATCACACAACATTTGATTGTATTGTATCGGATCTGTTCATGCGCAAAGTGAAAATGTCAAGTCACACCATACTTAAGCAACATAACCCTTTATATCTTTGAACAACACTCGTCGTTATCCACTTCAAAATGTGAAAACATCACCATAGACATGCACTTTGTTTTTCACAAAAAAAAAACATTTACTTGCTCAGTAGCTGAAATTAAAACAAAAAAAGAAACACAACTTGATATGATAGAGTTTGAAGCGAAAATCTCAAAAACTGTCATGTGACTCCAATCTTCCAAAACTGACCGCTCTTTTATTTTGAATTTGCCACTTCCTATGCACTTGTCTCTCGAATATATTAAATACAGAAGTATCTAAGCATAAACGCGATGGACATTACCTGTCAGATCTACAAGGATTTGTTTGTACATAAACTTAACAACAATACTCAAATTAATTTAGCAACATCAAACTCCAAGTTCGAACAATGATCGTAAAGCATTGCTGATTGGGATAAGTCCATTAAAGCACCAACTGCTGAGATTAAGTTATTCATGAAGGAATTGCACTTTAAACATCCTTGGATTCTTGAGGAGTATGAATTCTCTTGTCATGGTTATTTGGCGCCCTCATTAATCAGCAGTTCTCCATTGCTTAAGTCTAGCTTCATCACCTCAATCTTGAAAGTCCTTATTCAATAAATGTTGAAGAATGCTGCGTGAGAATTTCTTCTTTCAGAGCATCACACCTCTTCACAGCGTGGTGGGCACATCTTCCATTGAAAAAACAACTTTGCATATCTCTGTGTTTCTTCTATCTCTATTTCTTTTGTTTTAATTCCTCTCTCCAATCTCCCTCAGAGTTTATCTCTTCTTGAAGCAGAAGAGGATTCCTCCAAATTTTTCTTTTAGATCATCAGCATCGAATCTAATTACTCCGAAATCGCTCTGCTTAACAATTCTCTCAGTGCAAAGATAAACAGTAGATGCGAACATCCAATAGGTACTTTCTTTGCATCAAGTAGATGCGATCTTTCCCATAGACTACCCCAATGCCTAAGAAATATTTCAGCTCACCAAGATTTGAAATTTTAAACTCCTTATCAAGTTTTCTTTTTATCTCTTTTATTCCTGCAACATTACTTCCTGTTATGATGAGATCATCAACATATATGTAGATGTATACTTGCTTGCCTTCTTCTTTCTTCATGTAGAGAGAAGGATTTGCACTACTTGGACTATACCCACACCTTGTGAGGTACTCAAACAATCTTTGGTTCCAAGCACTGTGGTGCTTGCTTCAACCCATACAAAGCTTTCTTCAATTTGTAAGCAAAATATGGATGCTTTTTATCTTCAAATCCAATCGGTTGACTCATGTATACCTCTTCCTAAAGTTCTCCATTTAGAAAAGCATTTTTTATGTCAAGTTTGTACAATGGCCATCTCCTTGCTGCACTCACTACAATCAAGGTTCTAATTGTTTCCATGTTTGCAATTGGGTTGAAAGTCTCTTCATAATCGATTTCGTGAGTCTGCTTGAATCCTTTTGCTACTGTCTAGCTTTATGCCTAGCTAGAGAACCATCATCATTTTTCTTCATTTTAGACACCCATTTATTTGGAACAATCTTCATACCTTCAGCCTTTGGAACTAGCTCCCATGTGTGATTGTCCTTGAGAGCTTTTATCTCTTCTTGCATAGCTTGTTGCCATTGTTTTTGTGTACATGCTTCTTCATATGCATCTGGTTCTTTGTCTTTGACCACATGTGTCATATATGCAAAATGCTTTGCAATAAAACTATCATAGCTCAGCCTTTGAATTGGATATCTTTCTCTTGAAAACCTCCTTTGATTTGCTTTTGAATATTGCTTCTTCAACCAGTTGAATTTTACCTTTCGTGTAATCAAGTCTTCATATTGTTCTTCATTTACATTCGAATCACTATTTTGGGCATCACTTTCAACTACAAATCTTTCATAACCTGATGTTGGTGATGAGGAATGACCCCTTAGTCTCCCCTTCCATGTTGAGATTTCTCCATGTGATGTAGAAGCTTCTAGACCTAACATTTGAGTGCTTGTTTGCTGAAATTCTTATTGGACAACACCTCCATCATCTTCATATTCTTCTTCAAAAATCTTCTCTTTGCCTTTGTCTCCAAAACATGGTCTTAGCTCATCAAATACCACATCTTGTGAGATTCATAGCTCTTTTGTCACCAGATTGTAGCCCCTATATCCTTTTTGCTCTGATGAAGAATGAAAATATATTTTTCTAACTTTGGCTCCATCTTTGTCCTTAGTTCTTGAGGACGTGAACATAACACACACATCCAAAAACTTTGAGATGTGTAAGATAAGTTTTCGTACCGGAATAAACCTCCTTGGGAGTCAAATTATGCACTCCAGCTATTGTGTACTTGTTCATCAAATAAATAGTTGTACTCGCTGCTTCAACCCAATAGTTTAGTGGCACCTTCATCTTGTTGAGCATGCATCTTGCAACTTCTGTGATATCTCTATTTTTCCTTTTAGGAATTCCATTTGGCTGAGGCATGTATCTACATGTAAATTGTTGTTTGATACCATTTTCATAACGAAAATCTAAAAATTCTTTGGAGAAATATTCTCCTCCTCCATCAGACCTCAAGGTCTTTATGTACCATCCTGTTTCCTACCTATGCTTTAAATCTCTTGAACATAGAGAACACATCTAATTTTTGTTTTATCTAGAACATCCATACTTTTCTTGAATGATCATCAATAAAAGTGACAAAATATGTGTTATCAGCTACTGATGGTTGTTGTATTGGTCCCCATAATGTGTATCAAGTCAAGAACATTCCTTGCCACATAGTTGCTCTTCTTGAATGGTTGTCGAGTTTGCTTTCCTAGTTGGCATGCTTCATAAAACTCATGTAGTCCAGGATCATTGAATCTTGGAAGTCCTCTTACCACTTCATAGTTGCTCATGTCCTTGAGCTTAGGAATGTTGATATGCCCAAACCTTTTGTGCCACAAATCAATTTCAACAATCCTTTTGTTTCCAAACTGAATATACATCACCTTTCCATGTGGTTGTTGAATGTCCAAAGTGGACATCCTACCTTCTTTGCTTCATTGAGCAACGACCTTGAATCCTTCTTTTGGATTCTTTATAAAGTAGCCTTTTTCATTGAAGATAGCATGCTATTCTTTCTCTAACATTTGTCCTACTGAAATCAAATTCTTTGCAATTGTAGGAACATGAAGAACATCAATCAATAATTCTTGTCTCCAAGCTTGATTTCTCCAATATGCTCAATTGTGTGTTGAGTTTCATCACTGGTTTCTACACATCCTTTTCCACTTGGAGCTTGTAGATTTGTGAATAAATCTCCTTAGCACATCATATGATTTCTGCAACCTGAATCTATAAACCATTTTTGATTATTCACTTCTCAGGCTGTTGGACTCATGCTTCATGGCAAGCATGGTTTGTTTGTCTCCTTCACTTGATGTACATGCATAGTTATTTTGGCTCCTTTGACTTCCTCCATTCGGCCTTCCATTCTTTTTCCAACAATCATTTGCATAATGTCATACCTTACCACAATGATAACATGTTATACTTTTACGAGGATTCTATGAACCTCGACCTCTTCCTCTATTTCTTCCTTGACCTCTTCCATGTGTGTTGTCATTTGAATTGTCCTTGTTGCCCCTGAGTTATGTTGGCTAGAGTTTGTGTTGTTGTAGCTTCTTCCTCTTCCTCTTAAGCCTCCTCTTGGGTTCCTTCCTCTACCTCGACCTACATATAACATTTGGTTATGGTTGTGCTTACCTTTGTTGCCTTCTTGTTGTTGAGTAGCCTCTTCAACCACAAGATTTGGTATAATCTCATAGAATGTTGGTAGAGTGTCTCTATAAAGAATGTTTGTGATGAGGGGCTTTCACTTCTCTTCACTCCTCAAGCCATTGAGGGCTGTTTGTATGATGTCTTCCTCTTTTATCTTGCATCCAATTGATGCTAGCTTATTTTGAAGCTCCTTGATCTTCAATGTACACTCACTAATGCTTTGGTTTGAGCTTTTCTTCATGTTGTTGAGCTCATTCTTGAGTTCCATCTTCCAAGATCTTATTGAGGTAGCGTACACCTTCTCCAATGCTTCCCAAATTTCCTTGGTTGTCTCTAGGCTTTGCACATGACCAATCATAGCATTAGAAATAACTTGTGAAATGAGGAACATCACCCTTCGATTCCTCTCTTCCCAATCTGCAAATTGTCTCCTTTGTGCTGGAGTGATGTTGAGATCTTGAAGTCCACTGGTTGTGGATCATCTCGAGTAACTAGACTCCATAAAACTTTATCATAAAGGAAATTTTTCATTCTATACCTCAAAGACTAAAAATTTTCTTTATCTAACTTCTCAACTTGATGTCCTAAATCAGCCATTGAAAACTTCCGAGTGTGAAGTTTACCTCAAATATGTTGTGGTGCTCTTTCTTGACTTTAGGAAGCTCCCCCTTGATTTGTAGCTTTTCCTTTGATTTTCTTTAGTTCCAATGCTTTGCCTCTTCAAACTCCAAGGCTCTATTGCTGAGCTCTGATACCAAGTGTTGGAGAATCCCTCTCCTATGCGCAATGGAAAGTGTAGAGGACCTTCTCAATATTAAGACTTTTATCCAGAACTAAACCTTAGAACTGGTATCAATTGAAGAACACAATGAACTTGAGGCTTTGGTCATGTAATCTAGACACAAATAGATTCCAAATGAGCTATCAATCACTCAATTTGGAGTATTTTGGTTTGGCAACTCTTTGCCTCAAAACAGGCTGCCTGTCCACTCAATTTGGCTAAAAATTGGTTCTCACTAAAAACTTAATAACTCACATAACATGATGAATTTCAAAAAACAATTTTAGATAAAGAGAATACACAAGATAAGATTTCCAGTTTTTTTTTTTTTTAAATCCAAAAAGGGATACATAAATTGAGAGATATGACTCTCGCAATCAAGCTACCTAGAAATGGTGAGCGGTTGGACATAGTCTATGAGAGTGTAGAAAATGAAATGACTGAAACCAAATGTAATACCTACAAGGGGACTTCAAAACCTTCTTCCTTTGTACTTGAGTGTCCTCCCTTGCCTCTTTTGTAGCCAAGTGACCACAAGCTCTCATGATGACTTCTTGAGCTCTTCTCCATAACTGCTCCACTTCTTTGAATAGCCACTCTTCTCGTTCATTTCAGTTTTTGGATTGATTCTCTTTTGGCCTCCACTACTTGCTGAAGTAAATGCTTCCATTCTTCATTTTTGCATTTTCCTTCTATTTGAAGAAAATCCTTTTTGCAAAATATGTATGATATGACCTTGCTTCTTTATTTTTTAACAAACTCCACTCTCAACTTCACTCACAATTCTTTTCTCATTCCACTCATAACTCAACATACTTTTATTTATGATATTTACAAATACATCTCACATGCAAATGAATGTGCACCTACGGGAATTAAACATGTGCTTGTTTGAACTTAAAATATGCATACTTTGAATGCAATGCAGCTAAAATGGTGCAAAGAAATGTTAATCAAGATAACTAATGAAAAAGGCTTTATCAACTCCATGTTTTGGTTACCTTCTCCATCATCACCACTCGATCAAGTCCTGCACTCATAAAATCTAAACAATTTCTGTTATCAGTTTCTGCATTAGCCAAGATTGGCTTGGTTGTGAAATTTGTTGATGATAGATGTATAGTTCATGATCTATCAAATGGCGATGTGATTATTGCTTTTGGCATTTTATGTCATGGGCTGTATAAGCTCATACACTATGAAAGATGTGTAAATGATTTGACATGTGCAGTACATGATTCTCAGGCTATGTCAGATGCAAAGCTTTGGCATGCACGCTTTGGTCATCTGAATTTTGCTCGTTTGCTACGCTTGTAGAAATCTGAAATGATATCCTCTTTGCCCAAACTTGAGGCACCCGGAAATCATGTTTGTGAAAGCTGTATTTTGGGCAAAATGAAGCGTTCCTCCTTTCCAAAAGATGGTTCAGTTCAGTCTACTTTGAAATTGCAGCTTGTACATAATGATGCCTGTGGTCGTATGTAGACACCTTCTTTTGGAAATTATCTTTACTTCGTGACTTTGATCGATAAATTTTCTAGGTGTGCATGGGTATATCCATTGAAGGCAAAGTCCGAAGTGTTCATGTGCTTCAAACAATTTTTGGTTTTGGCTGAAAATCTGTCAGCATGTAAAATGGGCACCCTCCATTCTGATCGGGGGGGGAATATATGTCTTCTGATTTCAATGCATTTTTGGCTGAACGTGGGATAAAACACTAGTGTATAGTGCCATATACACCTCAACAGAATGGAGTTGTTGAATGAAAGAACAGGTCACTCATGGAGATGGGGAGGTGTATGGTCAAGAGTCAGGCTTTACCACATAGTTTTTGGCTTGAGCCTATCATGTGTGCACCATATGTTTGGCACTAAGTGGGTTTACAAGCTAAAGCGTAAGCCTGATGGAGCAATTGACAGGTATAAGGCTAGGCTTGTTGCGAAGGGTTATGAATAGGAAAGAGGCATTCATTTTGATGAGACCTTTGCACCTACATGTCGTTTGACTACTGTTCGGAGCATCTGTGTACTTGCAGCCCATCATGGTTGGATTGTACATCAGTTGGACATTAAAACTGCATTTTTGAATGGTGACTTGCATGAAGAAGTGTATGTTTTTCAGCCCTGTGGCTTTGTGCAGAAAGGGCATGAAAACGAGGTGTGCAGGTTAAAGAAGGCATTATATGGTTTAAAGCAAACACCACGTGATTGGTATGAGAAGATACATGCCTATGTGATTGCACATGGTTTTGAGAACAATTCAACTGAAAGCACCTTCTATGTTAAGCGTGCTAATGATGTGCTTCTGATCATTGTTGTCTATGTTGATGACATGCTGCTCACTGGTCCTATTGAGAAGCATATTTCCGATTTTAAGGTTGATTTGCATGCCTCATTTGAGATGTCTGATTTGGGGCATTTGCATCACTATTTGGGCATTTAGTTTATGCAAGTTGATGGTGGAATGGCTTTGTGTCAAACGAAATATATTGACACATTATTGGAGCGTTTTGGTCTTGAAGACTGTAAGCCTATTGCCACTCCTATGGAGACATGTTTACGATTGGGTCTTCCTGATGCTAGAGATGCATTTGATGCTGTCCTTTTTCAACAGGCTTTTGGATGCCTGATTTACTTATGCATTACTCGGCTAGATATTCAATTTGCTGTCTTACAGATGAGCAGGTCTATGCATTGCCCAGGTGTCAAACATTGGCATGCGGTTAAGCGCATCTTTCACTACTTGAGTGATACTCAACTACTTGGGTTGTTTTATACCAAGAGGGGATCACTACCGCCACATTTGCATGCTTTTTCTGGCTCAAACTGGGTTGGTTGCTATGACACTCGTGTGTCCACTAGTGGCATTTGCTTCATGCTTGGTAGCTCATGTATATCTTGGTTGAGCAAGAAGCAGCCTACTGTGGCCACTTCTAGTTGTGAGGCTGAGTATAGGACAACTTTCACAACGATTGTTGAGTGTGTGTGGCTCAGATGCCTTATGGCTGATTTGGGTTTTGGTCAGTCTTCTGCCACCACCATCTTCATTGACAGTCAGAGCGCATTGGCAGTTGCGAGGAACCTTGTGTTCCATGCTCGCACTAAGCACATTGAGGTGCATTATCATTATGTCAGGGAGAGGTTCTCTACTAGGGAGGTCAGCTTGGCATATGTGCTCACGCAGGAGAACATTGCAGACCTTTTCACGAAGGCTCTGCCTACGGAGAAGTTTGAAGCTTTTCATAAAGCTTTGGGCTTACTTCCTTTTGTGGAGTGATTTCCACATAGCTTGGCACTTCCTTATACATGAATGCTAGCTACTTGTTCACCGCATCACTCCTAGGGGGGATTTGTTGATATATTTAGGTAGTGATGTGTGTGAACACTCTGGGACTGCCGGGGCACTTTTTTCCCTCTTTAGGAGGTTTTTTCCCCCAGATTTTATATATGCCTATTGCCCTAATGGGCTACTTATCTTTGTACATTCTCTAGTAATACATCTCCAAGCTTCTTCTTCTTCCTTGTGCTGTTCGTGTGCTTTTGCAGACGTCTAACTCCAACACTTTTTTTTAAAATAATCTGTTTGGGTTCAGGTCCTTCATGCATGCCAGTGTTAGCTGCCAGATGTTGGAATTTGTAAATATTAATTTGCTGAAAAATCTCGCCAAAGAGGGAGACCACTGATTAACTATTCAAATATTAATATACATCATTCTATCTCTGGTATACAGAGAGGAGGTAGGTATCGGACATGCCAAACTGTCAACTCTATTGTGTCGTGGAGAAGAGTGCTTTGTTAATTGATTCACTATTGTCAGTTTATTTGATTATTGTCACTCTGTAGTAGTTAATTGTTTGGTTACCTTTGAGTATTGGTAAATCGATGACTTGATGGATAGTAAGTATGTTTTATATCTGTCTATCTATGGAAGTTCAGTGCATAAGAACTTGAATGTTGTATTCGATAATTTGTAAGTAATTCAATGTTGAGTAATTGGAGAAGCACAGGGATTGTGTCTTTAATAAATTCTAACACCCAAGAACCCTATCAACCTGTCTTGTTCCTTCACTAGACTTGACAAGAGAGGTTAACAGGTTCCCCATTCAGAGAACAAGGCTAAAGAAGGCATTATATGGGCAAAAACAAGCCCTTACAGCATGATACCAATAGATTGATAAGCATCTCTTGGATCAAAGTTTCAAAACATGTGATTTTGATGCTAACTTCCATGTTCTAAAGAGGGAGGGAATACCATTGTGCCTGTACTCTATGTAGATGAACTTGCGATTAGAGGAAATGATGATGCTCTTCTTCAAAAAATGAAACATGCCTTGATTTCAAAATTTAAAATGACAAACTTGGACTTTATGCATTATTTCTTAGGCAGGAACTAGGGAAGATTTTCATCTCTCAACAAAAGAATGCAAGAAAATCTTTGAAGGCATTTGACATGAAGGGTTGCAAGGATATTTCTACACCTATGGAGGTCAACACAAAATTATCTACTGAAGATACTTCACCTCTAGTGGGTATTAGAAAATGTTAGAAATAATGATCAAGAGGAACAACACAACGAAATTAGATCATCAGGTAGAGTAAAGAGAGGCAAAACACTTTAAAAGAACTGTACACAGATAGAGGGACAAGAAAACTCAAATTCTCTAATTTTTAGTAGCAATGTACATACAATCATGATACTGTGCACCTGTGTGCTCCCACTGTGGAGCTTCAATGGCGATATAGATAGATTCTAGATGAAGGACTTTATAATGTTCATATCCATGATTTACCTTAGTAATTTGGGCCTGCCTAATCCACTAATTTAGGCACGATCTCCAGGACTACCTGATGCTATGTTTTAGGCATCACCATGGGGATCATCTATAATTTTGGAACATCCATAATTACCACACTCAGTAAATTCTACAGATAGAACCTTAGACCACCGGACAAATATGGGCTACCAAACTGGTCATCGAACTTCTTGATAGGTTGACTACCAAACTTGTCATTGTAATTCTGGATAGATGGATTACCAAACTGGTCTCTATAGTTTTGGATAGGTTGACTACTGAACTCTCACACCGTCAGACTTCTTCTGGGATTCTAGACACATCATTGTTATTCTAGATTGGGTGACTACTGAACTATCGTACCTCCAAAACTTTAATGAACGTGACTAAATTGTACACCCTGGCTAGCCTTCTAACTAGACTCACATAGATCATCTAGAACTTTTGTTGGTCTCATGTAGACCTCATCACAAATGTTTGAACTCTCATAAAGGCTTCTCCTCATAATGGGGGCCATACAACTTAGAGTAGCATGGATCATTTGTGATCACATGTGGGTGGAGTATTGAGTATATCTAACACCTCCTCTCAATGTGCACCTATGGTGAACTACTTTCTTGGTCCAATGCCATGTTTTAAAAGATGTCGATGCAGTTGCTCTCTCGAGAGCTTTACTAAAAATATGTGCTACATTTTCATCTATTAAAAAATAGCTCAACTCCACAATTCTATCCTCGATCAACTCTTGCACATAGTGATATTGGTTTTCTATGTGGTTAGTATGTGCATTACAAATAGGATTCTTGGTGATGGCTATGCAACTCTAGTTGTTGCATCTCAACCTTATAACCTCTTCCTTGAATTCCTATATGCCATAGGACCCTTCTCAACCATACTGCTTCACATGCAGCAGAACATGCAGCTTTGTACTAAGCTTTGGTAGAAGATAGTGCTACGGTCGGTTGCTTCTTACTAATCCAAGAAACAAGTCATGAACCTAAAGAGAAGCAATATCCAAAAACTGATTTTCTGGAACCAATATCCCCTGCCCAATTTGACTCATAGTATCCACCCAGAGATGATCCTTCTCTGTAAAGATATCATACTCAATGGTTCCTTTGGCATACTTGAGTATCCACGTTCATGCCTTCCAATGAGTTAGACACGACTTGTTAGAGAACCTACTTACTATGCCAACAACTATTGGGAAATATGGATGGACACTCCAAGAAATGAGTAGGTAGTGCCAATTCCTGCTTTGTACTAGCCCCTTCTTGCTTTAGAGTTGAGTTGTAGGCCCTCTTAGCTTTCCAATGACACTATACAAGTGCCCATGTACTTTGGAAATGATGTGACAAATGATTGAACCAAAACAGACTACTTCCAAGTTGAAGGATCAATGAAAACCTTCTATTTTTGTTCACACACCTGCTACTTGTTATGCTCAGTGCTTCCATTACAGTAGGAATTATAAAAATTCCTTTTGGATATATCAAATTAGCTTAACGAGCTAATGATTCCAAGTGGAATCACTTAAAATGATGCACTATACCCAGAGCAATCAACCCTCGATTTTTTAGGACCTCTACAGAGTTTGACTAGTGGGTACTTTGATGCACTTTTCTCCAAATTGGCTAAATGGATTATCTTTAAAATTTGTGAGCATGTAGAGACTTGGAGCTGATTCCAACAAGCTATAGATCATTGAAAATGGTGAAGGAGTAAGTGAGATATGAGCAATACAAAATGATTGTTTTGAGTAACTATGACAGAGAGACCATAGATGAAGAGTATTGATCTATTGTATTAAAACACAATGTTGTACAAGATCATAGGCATGATAATCAAAGGATAATGATAATGAGTAGTGTAGGCTATGATGTAAGCCTCACTCTCTTACAATATAGTCAAGGAGAACTTAGAAATGAGCCACCTTACCGTGAGTTTTCTCACTCATGTTTTATAGATGATACATTTAAAATTTGAATTTGAATTCTTCATTGGATCTCACTAAAAGTGGTTCTCCAATCTAGGAGATATTCTCTCAAGTAAAGTCATGACTTTTCTAACTAACAAACTCCACGAGTTTAGTGGTGGTTACAAATATTCTTCCAAGTCAAATTGACTTTTACAAATGGTAAAATATAAAAGGTTCCTAGCAATGGTTTCCATGGAGCTTCAATAATCTCTAGCCAAATGTGTAGGCTTGGTATTTGCACCAACAACTCCCCCTCAGGCCAAACATTTTGGCTTGGTCTTCTTCTTCAATCTTGTTGAATGTCCTGCAATCCAATCATAGACTTAAACCTGCAAAGTTTTGTACCATCTAATGCTTTAGTCAATAAGTCTACACATTGCATGTTAGTTGATACATATGCCAACTGAATTTCGTTGCTCAATAGGTTTTCTCTCACATTATGATAGTGTTTCTCTATATGATTGGTCCTAGCATGATAAATAGGATTTGCTGCAAGATGTAGTGAGCTTGTATTATCTCCCAAAATCATTAGAGATGTAGTATGCAAACCCAAATCTGTATATAACAATCTGATCCATATGGCCTCTTGAGTAGCATTGGCCAATCATCTATACTCTGCCTCTGTAGAAGATAAGGCAATAGTAGGTTGCTTCTTTGAAGACCACGATATATGTTTATCACCTGCAAATGATAGGTAACCTAAGGTACTCCTTCTATCATCTTTGCAACCTGCCCAATCTGCATCTGAATATATCTTGATGTCTAAGTCTAAGTTATAAGGAAAGGATAATCCTTGATTTTGAGTGCCCTTAAGGTACTTTAAAATCCTCTTGGCAGCTTCCAAATAAGGTGCCCCCATAAGCAATATCAATCCTTACTCTATGAGCACTTACTCCATAAGCAATATCAATCCTTGTCAATGTAGCATAGTTCAAGCTCCCCACTATGCTTTGGTAACCTGCAATATTCTCAAGTATATCACCTTCATGAGCACTTAATTTTTGGTTTACCTCCATTGGAGTACTTGCTACTTTTGCATCCTACAACTAAAACTTCTTCAACATGTCCTGTATATACTTTCTCTGAGTAATCTAAATTCCAGAGTTAGTATAGACTAACTCAAGTCCAAGAATTTTAGTGATCCTAGATCACTAATTTTGAACTCCTCCATCATTTGATTCTTAATATGCTTGATGCCATTAGCATCATTACCTGTGAGTATGATATCATCAACATATACACAGGTATATTACCTCTGAATTACTCCTCTTAACAAACAAAGAAGTATCTACTTTACTCATGACAAATCCTTGATCCTGAAGGTATGTAGTCAACCTATGGTTCCATGCCCTAGGTTCTTGCTTCAATCCATAAAGAGCTTTGTTCAATTTACATACATATGTTACTTTGCTTGAATCCTCATAGCCAGGAGGTTGAGACATGTACACCTCCTCTCAAATCCAACCATTTAGAAATGCATTTTTTACATCCAATTGATACATGTTCCAATTCCTTGATGTAGCCACACTTACCAATACCCTGATGGTTGGCATTTTCGCCACAGGTGAGAAGGTTTCTTCATAATCAAGTCCTTGGGTTTGTGTAAAACCCTTAGCCTCAAGTCTAGCTTTGTACCTGCTTATTGATCCATCAGAATTTCTCTTGATCTCATAGATCCATCTAGAACCAATTACCTTCATAGGCTCCTTCTTTGGTACTAGCTCCCAAGTATCACTCTCCTTGAGTGCTTCAATTTCCTCATCCATAGATTTCTTCCATTCTATCTTGGTCTTTGCCTCTTCATATGATGATGGCCCTTCAAATGACAAGTCTTTTGCAAGATAAACAGAGTGCTTAGTAACTAAGGAAGTGTCATACCCATATCTGATTGGCTTCTTGATCTCCCTTTGTGATCTTCTGATTGCTTGGTTGGATGATTCTGGTATATCTTCTAACTTCTTCATCTTGACTTTGCCTTTGGACTTCCATGCCTTGAATTCTTCTAAGTTGATGATGTCTTCATCATCTGAGTTAATGTCTTGAATCAGATTAGGCTCCTTCTTAGTGAGGCTTGGAAACTCCTCTTTCAAGTCATAAGGTAGATTTACTTTTCTGCATTCACTTTCAAACCATGAGCCATTCTCATCAAAGACAACATCTCTACTGACCATGAAACCTTTGTTGGAAAGATTGTAGAACTTGTATCCTTTCTGATTCAAGTCATACCCTATGAAGATGCACTTCTCTACCTTAGGGTCTAGCCTACCTCTTATTTGAGAAGGGATATGCACATAAGCAACACATCCAAAGTTCCTGCAATGATCAAGTGCCACACCCCTACCTCAACCACCTCTTTCTCATTCTGTGATCCAATCACTCAAGCGACCCTTTTTTCGTCCATCATCAATCCACTTTTTGCTTCTCCATTTCTATCCGTAGAATTTGCCATTGGCCACCCCATAATACCTTATGTAGAAGGACACACCAAGACCCACTGAGGGAATCTTAGGTATCCTTGCTTATCCCCGTTCAAACATCCCTCCGCCATGATCCATACTTTCTTTTTGCCTCATCCATCTTTCCCTATACCTCCATCACCACTATCACCCCATCCCATTATGTATCATTCATGGAAAGCTTCACTCATGTTCCCACCACACAGATATTAGGTTCACCAACCCTTATATCCACTTCACTATACACAGATACCATGATCACCACACCTACCATCCCCACCTTCATGGTAGCTCCCATATACACCACACTGTCTGACCCAATGGACATTTCTCCACCCATTTCACCTCCCCCTTCCCCCATGCTTCCATCATCCCCAGTCCCCCTCCACCAACATCACCGACACCATCATGCATTGTATCCGCCATTCCCATTCCCCCTGCATTCAACCCTACCCCCTTTGCATCTACAATCGTAAATAATACATTCAATACAATAATTGAGTGTGTCTCATAGGTTCAACAAGATTATCAACAATTGGAAGACCTAAATGATACCTTACAAGAAAAATCTCAAAGATTACAAGTACAAGTTACAACATTGGAAGCTAACAATGAAACACTCTAGGATAAATACCTCACATTTGTTGGAGGAGATGGTGGATAGTCCTCAAAGATGAAATTGTGTTGCTTAAACTTGCTTCACATCAGCCAAGACCAATTGTTGGAGAGCCTGGTGGGCCTCTTTAGCTTGATAATTATCATAAAGAATCACCTATGTTGTTTGGAACATGATCGACTGATCAATGGATCAAAACAAATAAGTAGGAAATTGATTCAAGGTCATAGACTTGCTATTTTAGTCTCTATACCTGTTCGGTATATTGAATAGTGCTCTGAGCAAGATAGCAATTAGCCTAATTCCTTTTGGTGATGTCTAATTGAATTAGACAGCTACCAATCATCAGTGATCTCAATGAAAATGATCAACTACATGATGAGTATGATGTTTAACAAATCATAAGAGTTGCCCCACATTTTCAGGATGCATTAGTCAACATACCCGAGAGTTATGAAATGATAATATCTCAGGATTCAGAGAAGTAATGATAATGAGATTTTGTATCTATAGATTTCACAGTATAAAAAACCTATGATGCTTTAAATCATGACAAATGATCAATCATACACTGAGAACAAGCTCTGAGAAGATGACTGTATTGATGTAGTCATCGTAGAGAAGTGAAGTGAATATGTAATGAAAATGTATGTATTAGATCATATACAAATACAATGTCATTGGCAATAATCTATTGCACAATGTGAGTAAAGTGATTGAGCTATGGAGTGAGCTCTAAAACCACAATGTATTCCTCTCAAGTGATCTCCTAGTCGAGGCATATACACACGTGCCTTTTTTATCTATATTTATAGTTGACTTTGGAGCCAATCTTTTGAATTCAAATAAAAATGTTCACCTAAAAGTAAATCCTAAACTATAGGATATATTCTCTCATCAATCAACTACCAAATGAATGAAGATTTTATGCTTCGTAACTCCACATGGAAGTAAGATTCTTTTACAAAGGTAAATGTAGTTGATTTTACAAGGGATTGATCATATAAGGCTCTATGAGAAATACGCAAAGCACGCAAGTATGTGGGCTTGGATTCTCTTGCACCAATAGCTCCCCCTCAAGCCTAACATGCTTGGTCTTCATTCCTTCTTGATCTCCTGCAAACCAATCATCTATTTGAACCTATTCATCTTGTTTCCATCCAAAGAATTTGTGAGTATATCTGGACATTATAAATGAGTTGATACATAGGACAACTGAATGTCCTTTCTAAGCAATTTCTCCCTTACATAATGATAGTGCACTTCAATGTGCTCAGTCCTTACATGATATATAGAATTAGTAGCCAAATGAAGTGAGCTAGTGTTGTCTCCAGATATTATTGGAGTATAAGAGTGTAATCCAAAATTTGTGTAGAGTTCCTTGATCCACATAGCCTCTTGAGTTGCATTTGCTAGGCCTCTATACTCTGCCTCTATAGATGACAATGCTTTTTAGATGACCATGATATAAGCTTTGAGCGTGGAAAGACAAGTATCCTAAGGTGCTCCTCCTATCATCCTTGGAGCCAGCCCAATCTGTATTAGAATACATCTTTATGTCTAAGTTAGAAGTGAAGGGGTAATACATCCCTTCATTTATGGTACCCTTTAGATACTTTAGCACCCTCTTGGCAGCTTCCATGTGAGGATTGCTTGGTGCATGCATGAACTAACTTAATGTACTTACTCCATAAGCAATTTCCACTCTTGTTAAGGTTGCATAGTTGAGACTCACAACAAGTCTTTGGTAACCTGTAACATCCTCAAGAAGTTCTCCTTCATGAGAACTAAGCTTATGGCTAAGTTCCATGGGTGTACTGCAATTTTGGCATTCTCTGTCTTGAATTTCACCAACATATCATGGATATACTTTCTTTGAGTAATAAACACACTAGAATCTATATCCACAAGCTCTAGACCAAGAAAATATGTTAACAAACCAAGATCACTCATTTTAAATTCTTCCATTAGTTGAACTTTAACTTACTTGATGCCATTAGCATTATTTTTTGTAAGGATAATGTCATTCACTTAGACACATAAATAGATAACTTCTGAGTTGGTATTCTTTATAAATAAAGAAGAATCTGCCTTGCTAGACACAAAACTTTGATCTTGTAGATAAGTAACAAGCCTATGATTCCAAGCTCTAGGACCTTGCTTTATGCCATAGAGTGCCTTCCTTAACTTGCATACAAAACCTGGTTTATCCTCATCTTCAAACCCTGGTGGTTGTGTCACATACACTTCTTTTGAGATCCATCCATTTAGGAATGCATTCTTGACATCTAACTAATATAGGTTCCAATTCTTGGAAGCAACAAAACTTACCAAAACCCTAATTGTTGGCATCTTAGCCACAAGTGAAAAAGTTTCTTCATAATCCACTCTATGGGTTTGAGCAAGCACTTTTGCCACTAACCTTGCCTTGTACCTGTTTACAGAACCATATGATTTTTTCTTGATTTTATATATCCACCTGGATCCTATTACCTTCATGCTTGGCTTCTTGGGAACCAAGTCACAAGTATTGTTCTCCTGAAGTGCTTCAACTTCTTCCTCCATGGCTTCTCTCCATTCTTTCTTCTTATTGGCCTCTTTGAATGAAGAAGGTTCTTATGTCATAGAGTCTTTAGTGATATACACAGAATGCTTGGTGACTAATGATGTGTCATAGCCATAACTTATGGGCTTTTTACTTTCCCTTTGAAATCTCCTGAGTGCTTGATTGGAGGACTCTTGAATGTCTTCCAATTGCTTGACCTTGGTCTTGCCTCTTGAATTCCAAGCCTTGAAGCCAATCTGCTCTTCATCCTGTGAATTGACATCTTCTGGTAATTGTTGATTTTCTTGAGTGAGAGTTGGAAAATCACTTTTCATATCATAAGGTAACTTGATCTTCCTACAATCATCTTCAAACCACAGATTATAGGGATGCCAAGCACACTCTGATCCCTGCATATTTGCTTTAGTGTTGTTTCTCCTATACGACCTACCCTCTTATGCCATATCTCTAGTTTAGATAGAGTTTGATCTTTGTAATTGAAGAGTGCTATGTTTCTGGTGTCTTCAATCTCAAATGTAAAGAGTCTACCAGATATCTCAACTTTTGCAATCCTCTTGAAGCTTTGTTGAGGGTCTTCCACATATGATCCATGCCTTCTAAATCTGACCTGTAAGCCTTTCTCAACAATTTATCCAACACTAATTAGGTTTTTGGTTATAGTTGGCACATACAAAACCTTACTTAAGAGGTTCATGTTACCATTAGAAGCTTTGACATTTCCAATTTTCTTGATAGAATGTTTAGTGTCATCACCTATCTGTACTTTATGCTTCCCTTTGGGTTCTTCAAGATAAGATAGCGATGCTACAATTCTAGCCACATGATAATAACAACTTGAATCAATATAGAAAAGATGCTCATCATCTTTACCTTGCTTGGATTTCATGTTCATGATGAGTAGAGAATCCTCTTGGTCTTTTGTGTAGTTGTTATAATCTCTTCTTCCTCTCAAAACACTTTGATAATTGTTGTTGTTGTAACCTTGGTTGTAGTTGTGATTGTAATTGCTTCCTCCATTGTTGAATCTACATCTGGATTGTCCATAGCTCCCTCTATGAAATCATCTTCCCCTTTGATTCCTTGTGTTCTTGAAGCATTCTTCTGTGATGTGGTTGGTAAGGCCATAGATGTTGCGAGGTGGAGTATTGTAGGATCTCCCCCTGCCTTGCTTTCCTCCTCTGCCCCTTTCTCTAGTACCTCTTCCTCTACCTATGTAGTTAGCTTGAGAGGTACTGGCCTCTTATTCATTCTTTTTGGTTTCACCCTTATCCTTACTTTTATTCTTATCTGTATAAAGGGTAGAAGATTGGTTACCTCTAGAGTTGTCACCATTCTTGTTGAGCTCTGTCTCATGGGTGAAGAGTTGCCCCATCAAGGTGTTGAGGTCAGGTATTGACATATCCATTAAATGTCCATTGTTGTGGTGAAGGACTCCCACTTATCATCAGCCTTGATACCATTGATGATCTACCTTACTATGTGTTCTTCCTCTATCTCCTCCCCAATGCTTGCAAGTTGGTAGCCGCATCCTTCATCTTGGTTACATAATCAGCCACACTCTACTGTGGTTGCTTTTTTTGGGTTGTAAACTCCATCCATAGCTGGTTCTTTCTTGCTCTTGTATTTGATAAGAAATATGATGAGAGTACTTCCCAAGTCTCTTGGGAGGTTTTGTGATTCCTAATGTGAGGCAATAAGAAATTAGATATTGAGTTTAGTAGATAAGACCTGGCAAGAGCATCCTCTGCACACCATGTGGTCAACCTTTCTTGTTCTTCCCTTGTGGGTTGATGTTTGCTCCTGAATGTTGGCATCTCTTCATCTCCTGAGATGTATCCATATAGACTTCTTCCTTGAAGGTAGGCTTGCATCCCTATTGATCATGCTGAGTAGTTGTTTCTGTCCAATTTGTCAATGAACGATTTCATTGTACTCATGTAGTCATTGATGGAGAGTGTTAATCTCCGAAAGAACAAGTTGTACTTGAATTTAGAACTCCTCTATATCAAGAACAACTTCTGAATCCACTTAATTTAGAAAACAATCACCAGATTATCAGAATTTTGACTAACTGTTGAAAACTGAAACTTCCTGAAAATTCTGCTGCAGATTAATCACTCATTGACTAATCAATCCTGTAAAGTTTTTAATAAAACTTTGCACAATGCTTTGCCTTAAGATTGCGCAACCTTTCCAAGTTAAATTTCTCAAAATAATTGAGTACACACTGAGAAATGTATGAAACACTTTACCTATGTCTGAAATAGCTTCTCTGTAATGACGACTTTGACACCTGCAACTTCTTAGCTACAATTCTCTCAATGTCGAACCCGTTTGATCAAGATCTTTTAGCCATAGATAGCTTACCTTCCAGCTTAGATTTTAAGCCCTCACTTGTGTAAAACTTTACACCACACACTGAGTAATGTTCATTTCTCTGAGTATGAAATCTGCGCCAGTTTTGTCGACTCTCAGAACATCATTACATATGAATGTTCCTAAACTAAATTCTCTCAACCTGATTGCAATTAGCCTCTCAAATTCTAGCCATAGATAGATCAGATATGGACTTAGATACGTGCAGAAGGATTCCTCAAAAGATTAAACACAGAAGTAGCAGACAGTAAAACATCGGGTGCAAGATTTTCTTGATTTCTCAGAAAATTACAATTGAGTGAAGTTGATGAATTCAACTCACTTCTCATGTGTCTAATGACACTCTCTACTACTCATTTCTCTCTTCCTATTTCCTATTCTCATTCTGTTCTATTTGCCCCGACTTTTTCATCAACATTTATAGGCAAATATATACAAGCTTATGACTAATCAAAAGTATGAGCTAGCTATATCTGAAGTAATGTACATATGTGTACATAGTTTTGAATTTCTGAATATGTCCTTCCTTCAACCTTCTGAATTTGTTCTCTTCTTGATTCCTTGACTTCATTTCTTCATAAACCTTCAATTGATGATTGTCATGCACCAACATCTCCCCCTCAATCATTAATTGAGGTTGTTCTGTATCTTCTTGATTCCTGCCATATCCTTGAATCTTTGTAGCTTTGGTCCATCTAAACTTTTTGTCATCATATCTGCAAGTTGATCCTTTGTAGATGTATGCATAACTTCAATTTCTTTATCAATAACCTTCTCTCTCAGAAAATGATATTGTATTTCAATATGCTTAGTTCTAGCATGAAACACAGGATTAGCTGCCAAGTATAGAGAACTCATATTGTCTCCACAAACAATAGGAGTACTTTGAATCACATCAAAACCCTTCATAAGTGTCTTTAACCATATTACCTCCTTTGCAGCTTCCACCCTACCTTTATATTCTGCTTCTGTAGATGACAAAGCAACTGTATGTTGCTTCTTAGAACACCATGAAATCAATTTGTCTCCTACATAGCACAAATATCCATGTGTTGATCTTCTATCATCCACATTACCTGCCCAATCTGCATCACTATATATCTTCACTCTTGTATGAGAAGTAAATCCATAGTACAACCCTTCTCTGAGTGTACCCTTGATGTACCTAAGTACTCTTTGTCCTGCAGTCCAATGTTCCTTTCTAGGACAATGCATAAATTGTGAAAGCACAATAAAATCTCCATTCCCAAGAAGAATGATAAGTTCCCCAAATCACCGATTTTGAACTCTTTCTTTATCTGCTTCTTGATCATTTGTATTCCTTTATCATCTGTACCTGTAAGTATTATGTCATCAACATAAATACAAACATAAATGAATCCATCTTCACTTGCTTTGACTAGCAAGCTACTATCTGCCTTTGATGCTTGAAATCCAAGTTCTTTCAAGAACTTTACAAGCCTATAATTCCATGCCCTTGGGGCCTGCTTTAATCCATACAAAGCTCTCTTGAGCTTACACACATAATTTGGATTCACTTGATCTTTGAATCCATCTGGTTGCTCCATGTAAACTTCATCTGAAATGTAACCATTCAAAAAAGCATTTTTAACATCTAATTGAGATAGCTTCCAACCTTTACAAGCAGCAATTGCTATGAGACTTCTGATAGTTGTCATCTTTGCCACAGGACTATAAGTCTCATCATAGTCCACTCCATATGTTTGTGCATACCCTTTCACAACAAGTCTGGCTTTGTACCTAGACACACTTCCATCTGCAAATCTTTTTGTTTTGTAAACCCACTTACATCCAATAATTTTCTGGCTATTAGGTTTAGGAACCAGATCCCAAGTCTGATTCTCTATCAATGCATCATACTCCTCTTGCATGGCTTCTTCCCAATTTCTCTTGCCTTTGGCTTCATCATATGTAGATGGATCTTCATCTACTTTTACCAAATAAGCATAATCTTTAGTAGTCAAGAATGAGGTGTCATAGATATACCTTGTAGGTTGCCATTTGTGCCTAGATGACCTCCTAACTTCTGCACTTTTTGAAGTCTCTGGTTCATCACATTCTGGATCAAACCTTGGCCTCTCTTCAACTTCAACCTGTACTTCATTATTCTCATTTTCATCAAGTAATTGAATCTTTGCTTTACCTTTCCTTTGATCCACTACTTCTTCAACATCTGCATGTATATTATATCTACCTGCATACCAAGTACCTTGCTCATCAAATGTAACATCCTTGGATACAAGGAATTGCTTTGTGGATGGACTCCACAACCTGTATCCCATTTGCTTATCATCATAACCAATAAACACATACTTTTCTGCCTTAGGCTCCAACTTATGCCTCAATTGAGATGGCACATATGCATATGCCAAACATCCAAATATTCTGCAATGATCCAAGGTAGGTTTCTTACCCCACCAAGCTTCATACGGTGTCATACCTTGCAAAGCTTTACAAGGCAATCTATTGACCAAATAAGTAGCTGTATTTACAGCCTCTGCCCACAAATAATTTGGGCAATTCTTCTCTTTCATCATGGACCTTGCAAACTCAACAAGAGTCCTATTTCTTCTTTCTGCTACCCCATTTTGTTGAGGAGAGTACCTGCAAGTAACTTCCCTTTCTATACCTGCATCCCACAAGTAATCATTGAATTCATTTGAAAAATACTCTCCCCCTCCATCTGACCTTAGTCTCTTCAATTTTTGACCTGTAATCCTTTCTGCATATGCATGATAGTGTTTAAATGTATTAAACACTTCTGATTTTTCTTTAATCACATAAATTGTGATCCATCTCGTAGCATCATCAACATATATGACATAATATCTTGAACCATTTATACTAAAGTCCTTTGAAGGACCCCACACATCTGTATGCACCAACTCAAGTCTTTCTGAATACATAAACCCATGCTTGGAATAGGATTGCTTATGAGCCTTACCTAATTGACATGCCTCACATCTGTATGTCATGTGTTGACCTGCAATGTTAGGCAACCCAAGTACTGAATCATTATTAATCATGTCTTTGATACCTCTTTCATTGAAGTGTCCAAGTCTTTTGTGCCAAAGATCCAATTCAGATACCTTCTGCTCTCCATATGTGAACATAGCATGTCCAACATTTCCTTGTACCTTCAATGTGAAGAGCCTTCCTTCTTTCTTCCCTGTAACAACCTGTTTATACCCTTGACTAGGGTCTTCAACATATACTCCATCATTGGTGAATCTTACCTCATATCCTTTTTCCACAATTTGACCTACACTGATCAAATTCTTTGGAATTGTGGGAACATAAAGAACCTTACTCAGAAGAGTGCTCCCATCTTTAGCCTTAACTGAACCAATTGACTTTACCTTATGCTTTGTATTATCACCTGTCTGAACTGTATGGTTAATTGCATTATGATCTAGATCAGTCATCCAAGCAATATTTCGACTTAAATGATTACTACATCCTGAATCAATATAGAACACTCTCATGTCCTCATGTGAGGTTTCATATGTTGCATTCATAATGAGAGTCGAATCCTCCTTCTGATCTGATGCATAGTTGTAGTAGGTGTTATTATAGGATTGATTTTGGAAGCTTCTTCCTCCACCTCTTCCAAAAGAATTCCTACCACCTCTACCTCTGAAGTTTCCTCTCTGAAATCTACCACCTCTTGCTCTTTGATTAAAGTTCTGATAATTACCATTGTTCTGATTATTGTGCCAACAATCATGAGATAGATGATTGGTCTTACCACATATCCAACAAGCTCTTGCATTATCTTTGTTGTTTCTGCCTCTTCCTCTACTTCTGCCATTTCCTTTTCCTCTTATGAAATTTGCTTGGTTTGAAGTACCTTCTTCTTCACCTGATTGTTGCTTTCCTTTGTTAGCTTTCTTCTTGTCTTTAGAGTACATTGCATGACCTGCACTCTTATCAACATCTCCTTTGATATCATTCTCAAAAGTTAGCATATGACCTAACAATTGATTCAAATCAGGAGTGAAGTGATCTAATGAAAGTTCTGTAGACAAAATAAAAGGTTTTCACTTCTCATCTCCTCTTAGCCCTGTGAGAATTTGTCTTACCAATTTATCTTCTTCAATATCTTCATCCATTGCACCTAAAGAATCTGCAATGTCCTTCATCTTTGTCACATAATCAGAGATTGATTGTGAGGCCTTCTTTTTGAAAGTAGTAAATTCTGCCCATAGTGAAGCCTTCCTTGATTTGGTTGTGTTTTGAAAATGCTCTTCCAAAGAATTCCAAATGTCACTTGCACTTTCAAGTCCTCTAATGTGAGGAAGCAAATAGTCATTGACTGCCATGTAGATTATGCTCCTTGCTTGAGCATCCTTCTTCATCCAATTCTTTAGATCTGACAATTCTTCCCTAGTTGGAACACTAGGATCTCTGAACTGAGGCTTCTCTTCTTCACCTGTAATGTATGCTATCAAATCTTTGCTCATCAGATGAGCTTCCATCCTCATAGACCATGCATGATAGTTCTCTCTATCCAGCTTCTCAATTTGAAGACTATCTCCCATTGTTTCTTTACCTGTATTGCCAATTCTTTAATCTTTATGAGAAATAAATGTACCTTGACTCTGAATCTACTCCTTCTGATCCTTTTGATAGCTTCAATGTGTCTACCTTCAAATTTTCTTCAACCTTTATCCTTTTGCACCTTCGAGATGTAAAGATTTGTGTTTCTGCAGTAGTCGGAGTCTTCTTCACTTCAATTTTGACATATCCTGCTCTGATACCACTGATGGGAGAGTGTTAATCTCCAAAAGAACAAGTTGTACTTGAATTTAGAACTCCTCTATATCAAGAAAAACTTCTGACTCCACTTAATTTAGAAAACAATCACCATATGATCAGAATTTTGACTAACTGTTGAAAACTGAAACTTCCTGAAAAGTCTGCTGCAGATTAATCACTCATTGACTAACCAATCCTGTAAAGTTTTTAATAAAACTTTGCACAATGCTTCACCTTAAGATTGCGCAACCTTTCCAAGTTAAATTTCTCAAAATGATTGAGTACACACTGACAAATGTATGAAACACTTCACCTATGTCTGAAATAGCTTCTCTGTAATGACGACTTTGACACCTGCAACTTCTTAGCTACAGTTCTCTCAATGTCGAACCCGTTTGATCAAGATCTTTTAGCCATAGATAGCTTACCTTCCAACTTAGATTTTAAGCCCTCACTTGTGTAAAACTTTACACCACAGACTGAGTAATGTTCATTTCTCTGAGTATGAAATCTGCGCCAGTTTTGTCGACTCTCAGAACATCATTACATATGAATGTTCCTAAACTAAATTCTCTCAACCTGATTGCAATTAGCCTCTCAAATTCTAGCCATAGATAGATCAGCTATGGACTTAGATACGTGCAGAAGGATTCCTCAAAAGATTAAACACAGAAATAGCAGACAGTAAAACATCGGGCGCAAGATTTTCTTGATTTCTCAGAAAATTACGATTGAGTGAAGTTGATGAATTCAACTCACTTCTCATGTGTCTAATGACACTCTCTACTACTCATTTCTCTCTTCCTATTTCCTATTCTCATTCTGTTCTATTTGCCCCGACTTTTTCATCAACATTTATAGGCAAATATATACAAGCTTATGACTAATCAAAAGTATGAGTTAGCTATATCTGAAGTAATGTACATATGTGTACATAGTTTTGAATTTTTGAATATGTCCTTCCTTCAACCTTCTGAATTTGTTCTCTTCTTGATTCCTTGACTTCATTTCTTCATAAACCTTCAATTGATGTCATGCACCAACAGTCATGGCAGAGAAGTGAAGTGAAGATCTAATGAAAATGTATGTATTAGATCTAATACAAATAAAATGTCATTGGCAATAATCTATTGCACAATGTGAGTAAAGTGATTGAGCTATTGAGTGAGCTCTCTAATCACAATGTATTACTCTCAATTGGTCTGCTAGTGGAGGCATATACATGTGTGCCTTTTTTATCTATATTTATAGTTGAGTTTGGAGCCAATCTTTCGAATTCAAATTCATAAGTTGACCTAAAAGTAAATCCTAAACTATAGGATATATTATCTCATCAATAAACTACCAAATGAATCAAGCTTTGATGCTTCCTAACTTCACGTGGAAGTAAGATTCTTTTACAAAGGTAAATGTAGTTGATTTTACAAGGGATTGATCATATAATGCTCTATGAGAAATATGCTAATCATCCAAGTATGTGGGCTTGGATTCTCTTGCACCAACAACATTACAACAAGTTGATGAAGAATTGAAGGTCAAGGTACCAGGTGTGGATGCGCAAGCTATCAAAGACTTGGAGGACATGCTACACAAGCAATAGGTAAGCAACACAAAATTATGAAGAAATCTAGGGCTTCTCAAGAAACACATGTCTGTGGCAGTGGAAGAGAATAAGAGACTACAACAACAGAACCAAGAAAATCTCAGGGCCACTATGGAAGGAACATTGGGCAGAAGGATGAGTTTGAAGCTATTCTCTCATATGAAATCAAGATATTACTCTATGAACATGCAATTTTTCTAGAGTCATATGAGAAGTTGGAAGTAGAGTGTGCTGATCGCAAGAAGCAGTTACCTATAGTTAACACATCTAGGCTGGAGGTGACCACCATTCTAGGTTGAAGAACTCCAAGCATGGCTACTACAATATGAAAGACCACGCTCTCCACTTGAAAATCCAGAGCTACAAGTACTAGTGAAAATTCTTGTAGAAGAATCATTCAAAGAATCATATGAACCCATGCTAGTACTTAAAGGGTGCATTACTGAAAAGGGCGAAGACACCTTTGAAATTGAGGCACTAGATATGTCATACTCATGATGATAGGGTAGCTGTACAAATACAATCTATGTCCAATCTTGAAGAAACAATTCTAAAGTCAGCTTATTCTTAGAACCTTCACATCAATGACTCATCACCACCTCAAAATTGCAATTTGTGCCATATTTTTTTATTATTGGTAGATTACAATGTAGAAATCAAGAGGGTTATTGGAACATAACCCACATTTGATATGCATTTTGAGCCAAATGACCTACCCGAAAAGGCACAAGAAGGAACTATCTTCCAACCAGATTGATGTGCATGAATACTGATAGATTATCTCAAGATGATGCAAACTCGTACATTAAATTTAAACCTTGCTACTATCCATTGCTAACCATGGCCAGCATTTGCAGTCAAAGTTTGCAATACCAAATGGTGCTCAGATTGGTTAAACTATCCACAGTTTGCTCCACACCACTTGCAGTCGCTTACATGATATCCACTATAGGCCATTGTTCATCAAGATTCAAGAACATCCGATACATTTTTGCCCAGATGTGCATGGAGATTTTTGAGCTAATAATTGTCATTTTCAAAACTTTCAAGAAAGTCCAAACACCCTTTATTTCTACCCCAAGGTTCTCTGAAGGTAATCCTAACCTGGTATATAATATGAGCCAAACACCCTCCATCAACACCATCTATGCCTGGCATGCATGCATTAAATATTTACCTGCTTGCTATAAGTAGATCTTTGAGGAGATGTTTTCTCTAGGGTTCTAGGTGTACCACTGTGAGATTTTCATTCCCAAGCCCACCCACCTATTGCACCTTTTTGCAGTAGAACAAGCACTCCATGTAGATCAACTATGACTGCCACATCTAAATGTCCTAGATCTAGTAGATTGGGATCAACTTATGATAGATTTGGCATAAGGATTGCACTTGAGAAAAACTTATCTTGCCATAGAGGTTGTAAAATACTATGTCAAACACTCTTTTCAACAACGGTCTGTCAGGGATGACAGATGCGAGAGAGGAGGGTGTTGGTAGTAGCTAGGGTAGTCAAGGTAGCTTTACAAGACAAGGAAGCCATCGAAGAGAATCAAAACAAAGTGAGAGTCAAGCAGGACCAGGTAGGCAAAATAGTCAACAAAGACCCGACAACTAGGCTTACATAATTTTTCAAATGATAACTCTTTTATAGTAGTGATTTTAATCACTACACATGATTGTAAATACCATTTTTGATGATTCTTATCCATTTTGTGCAAGCTGAGGAGTCCTTGAGCTTGAGAAGTATTGGATCTAAGTACGTACCAATTTTCATATTTTTTTAGACTTGTTTGAGCCTCCAAATTATCCTAGGAACCTATTTTTTAATTAGGACAAAAACTAGGTCTGGACAGGGCCAAAGCTAGTCAAAAACTATAAAAGGAGCTAGCGAGCTCATTTTTGGAGTTAGCAAATGGGGAATTGAAGGGAACAAAGAGCTTGTAATCTTGTTCTTGGCTAATCAAGGGTTGCATTGCTCCATCTCTTTGTCTTGCCTTGTGTGTGTGTGTGTGTTGTATGTGTGTGCATGCTAGTGTGCTTCTCACTCACTTACTTGTGCACTTCACTTGCTCATGGTCATCATACCCTCCTCATGTCTTGGAATAGTTTTTGTCAAACATTTTGTTCAAGCAACTCTTCAGAACAAGCTTTGGATTAGTTACAGAACTTGAAGCTACATCAAGGTGAATCTTTCCATGGACTTAATACATGTGCTAAAGCTCTTGTTTTTCGCTTGTGGCACGTTCCATGTGACTTTTTAGTGAGAAAATGGATTGAGAAGACCCTCCAAAGGTTTTCCCAAGAGAAGCTTCAAGAATCATTGAGGTTGGATGCTACATTGGAGGACTTTGTGGCAGCTGATTCTTGCATCAAAGAGGCAAGAGTGCATTTTGAAGGTGCTAGTCAAACAAATTATGCACTTTCCTAGACCTGATTGAGCATCTTCAGAGGGAATTAGAAGCACTTAAGATGAAACAAAGCCAATAGGAGGATAATGTCACCTCACCATTGCACGTTATAATGAGCACTTAGTATTGCAACTTTGATGCGAAGTGGACAGTTATGGACTACTCAAGAAATCGATAGGCAGATGTGGTGCACTACATTCAACAATAGTGTCCACTCCAACATGAATAGTCCATATCGAGTAACTTGCCAATTCTTTGGCAAAAATGATCATGAGGCATGTGACTGCTAGTACCTCAAGGGAGCTCAATAGAGAGGTAATTCACAAGTCCTTGACACATTTTATTCTAGCCATTCAAATGTGCATAACAAAGCGGAGAACTGTTCAAACTCACCAAGGTATACTAGACTACTAATGTGCTATCACTTTGAAGAATATGTTCATGTGCAAAGTAAGTGTAGAAAAGTCCTTAAAACTCTCTCAAACACTTGCAAATGAAAATAAATATTAAGTTGTGCATGTAACTCTCCTCCCAT
The DNA here is from genome assembly GCA_020310875.1 of Ceratopteris richardii. NCBI lineage: Eukaryota > Viridiplantae > Streptophyta > Polypodiopsida > Polypodiales > Pteridaceae > Ceratopteris > Ceratopteris richardii. The sequence continues at coordinate 101,853,536 of CM035431.1, forward strand.
CCATTATATCCTCTTGCACTTTAAATAGCAATGATCTGGGATGCTCTAGTTTGGACATATGGACATCATGCACACTCATTCCCATTACCTTTCAAATACTTTAGGATTGGAGCCATTCGGGTACTTCGACTTCCAAGGTGTCTATTCCTTCTGAGGTTTGTTGACCTCCTGGCATCGGCATAGGAACATATGGTTCCTCATACGATTCGTCCACCTCAATGGGTACCAATTCATCTGGCTCTGGTTCTACAACTGGAGAGGGCTGCCTTTCATATTCAAGTAACTTCTTCTGCAATTCTGCCACCTGCTCTGTTAATGCCTTTACTTCCTCTGAAGTCATGGTTGTTTCTATGACTTTGGGTTGTGCCTCCTGTTCCCTGAGCTGGCGGCGTAGCGCATCCCGTTCCTTTTCCAAATCGTCATGTGCTTCGAATAGATCTGCATAGCGTTCCAAGATTGTCTTCATTGTGTCTGAGGGGACTGCTTTGAATTGTTCAAGGTCGATTTCGTGGGGAGAGCCTTTCATGGGAGCTTCCAGGTTTTCTTCATTTTGCTTCTACAGATGCTTGTTTTCTTCAAGTGCGGTAGCCATGTGTTTTCTGAGTAGAGTCAAATTACGCCGGACTCTTAGATTATCTGCTTGGTAGAATTCTAGTAAAGCTTCGAGTTGTTTGACACCTGGCACTTGGGATGGTTGGGGTGTCTCCAGGAGGGTTTGATGAGCTAGCTCGAGTGTGGTGTAACGTTGATTGAGGTCTGCATTTTCTTCTTCTATAATTGTAATCCGTCTCTGTAGTTGTTGATGATTTGTAGTCAGTTGATGATGATGGTCTTCGAGAGCCTGATACTCACTCTGAAGTTGATACACACATTGATGTAATGCCATGAATATACTATTTACATTAAACGATGCAGGGAAAGATGAAGATGTAGGGGGAATGGGAAGGGGAAGGGAGTTGTGAATGTTGTGGAGTCAAGTGGTGAGGTAGGTGGAGGAGGTATGGGAGATTGAGGATGCGTGGGGGGAGGGAGTGGTGCTGTGGCTGGTGATGTTTCCATCGTGTCGAACGTGTGTGTGACTATGTAGATGGGGACAGTGGGTGGGGTGGATGTGATATTTGTGAAGAGTGTTGTGAAAGTGGGCATGGTAACTCCTCCGAATTGGATGTCGGGAGAGAGAGGAATTCCCATGACGAATGTGGTAATGGCAGAAATAGGCGTGGTAGTGCCAGGTGGTGAGGTGACTTGTGTAGTGAGAGGTGAGGTCGGTGGTGAGAGTGGTTCCGCCTGATGTTCTTCTGTTTGTGTGTTACCTCCTGGTTCTAATACATTGATGTGGATTTGTTTGCCAGATCGCATGGGGCGAGTAGGCACTCGTTTCTCAAATCGATGAATATAAGCCATGGCTGCATGAACAGCCTCATCTAAACCTACCGCGTCAGCGTGCACGTTCAATGATTCAATAAACATGTCATCCACACCCTCCTCGGCTAACATTTGGCTCATGATCATCTTTCCTGTCTCGAGCGAGAGTTTGTGTTGTTCTTGGACTCGCTTCATGGTTTCGTATAATCTTTTTATTTGGGCTGAGTATGCCAGGGCACTTGCTAGTTCTGAAAGTTCTTCATATTCTTGATCATACTCCTCGTTTGCTTCTTCTTATTCTGTCTCTTCTTCATCCTCTTCTACTTCTACTACTCCCGGTTGGGTCGGGGCTGAAGTTGTAGTCGTGGGTTGTTGTCCTTGGGTCTGCTCTGCTTCTGTCTCTAGGTGAGACTCATTGATCAAACGGGCAATTTCTTCATCTGTCGAATCAGCAAGGGTGTAACCTTGTGGGAACTCCAAGTCCGATGGAATCAGTGGGAACACCAGATTGGGTCCTTCGGCGCTTGGTCTGGGTAGGCGAATGGTAGATGGTCGGACACGTCCCGTTTGTGGAGGGGTCACCTCTGGTGTGGTGGTGGCTCCCCTTGCTTGGGCACATGGTAATTGAACCCCTCTCATCTTCTTCGATGGAGGACCTGCCGTTGACAGCCGTCTTTGGAATTCTTGGGCCCTGGACCATACTAGTGCTCTTTGAATGGGCACGTCGTACGCTAAGCATCTGTAAATTATTTTTGTCAGGGCACAACATCCATGAAGCACGTTCTTCTGTTTCTTATTGGGCTAGGTGGATCTGATCTATGATCCAATGTGGTATATTGATGGTGAGATTCTCTGTCTCCGCCAAGTACAAGCTAAACCATATCTTTTTTGGTGGCATAGTGAAGCGTTCTTGGGTGGGAAAAGCAAAATGCTGCATGATCGTTCGTAGGTGGAGAGCAATGGTAGGTGTCATTGTTACCATGTCCTTCAATTTATTGAGATCCTTATGCTTCATCCTGCCTAGAACCAATGTTTCTTTCTCAGTGGGAATATGCATACCTTGCATGTTCAATGCTTCCCGTACCAAATTGAGGGTCAGTTTGAATCTCTTGAGTTCGTGGCCTGGCAACAGTGAGGGTAGCACAAAAGTACTATCGCTTCCCTTGGACCTGCTAGGAGTGATGGTACTGATAAAATAGGAGCAGCGTAGGAAGTTTGGCTTAGGCAAATGTGCCCTGAAATAGCTATCCAAGCCCGCTTTGGTCCATACCGATCGCATTACTTCTGCATTCTGATATTTCTCAAATTCGCGAGTGAAGAAATGGTAGCGTCCCCATTTGCCATAGAACTCAATTTTTGCTTCCCAGAAGTAGGTGCCATCACCCAATGGCCCTGCGACATCACTAAACCAATGAGCATGTTTCCCCACTTGAGAAGGGTGTCCCTGAGGAGGGTCTTGAATAGGGAGCACATGCAGCGCTTGAAGTTCTTGAGGCCTCTCGGTGAGTTTTGGTTCAAGGAGGAGGGCTTCAATGTCCACAATCTGTGCGCTAGACCCCGCCTGGGAACTGGTGCCTCCGGTTTCTGCCATGTTACAGCTTGCTTGCTAGTTCTGTGAGAATATAGAAGCAGGCGTTAACATTGTAAAGGACAAGGTAGAACAATTTTTGTCCCCCTTACAATATTAACATGAGGTGAATGATGAGTTAGTCGATCAGTGAGTGCTCGATGATTGTGTGTGTTGTTAATCCTATGAGCTAAGTGAAAAGATGCAATTAGTAGGTGGAGAGGAATGTACAAATGGGATCAGGGGGTTTATTACAAGCTTTTGGCTACCAAACACAATGAATGACTTTATGTTTTGGTTTTGTGGAGACTCTGGAGGGCTTTCTGAGGGTGTCTGCTTGGAAATAGGTTGTATAGGGGCCCATTTGCAAGTGATTCCGCCCGTGCTCATGTGTAAATGTGCGTTTGTGTGTGTTGAATGATAGTGGGCATCAGCTCTTTGAGTGAGTGAACCTTGTCGTGTATGGTGTGATTTGTGTGTGACTAGATGAGCCCGTAAGCAAGCCTTAGGCACCCAAATTTATCTTGATTGTGGGCCAGCCTTCATCGACTTCTTGGGTCGATTGAGAATTTCCTCGGTGAGAGGTTCCTGATACAACTTGACTCTGCATCCACTTATGTAGCTCGAGAGAATGTCGCCTTCGAGTGTGGCTAATTGGACTGCTCCACTAGTCGAGATCCTATTTATGATCATAGGTCCATAACCACGTCTTTCTAGCTTTCTCGTATGTTGTTTCAGAGTATATACCAAAACTAAGTCTCCGGCCTTTAATCCTTTATCTTTAACATGGGCATCAAAATATGCCTTCTTTCATTTCTTAGCTGCATATATTCCTGCGGAAGCTCTCAGTCTTGTTTCCCCTAATCGTTCGAGGTCAAAAATTCTCGAAGAGAGTTCATGGCCCGTCCACTCATGTTCCTTTGCTACTCTCAATGTGGGAATCAAGAAGTCCAGAGGTAGCACCGCATTTTGGCCAAATACCATCTGAAAGGGTGTGGCTTGGAGTACTGTTTTATAGGCCACTCGGTATGCCCAAACAACATGGTGTAGCTGTTTGTCCCAATTAGAGTGTTTATTATTTACCAATTTAGTCAACACATTGCATAGGATCTTATTTGTGCTCTCAGCCTGGCCATTAGCTTGTGGGTGATAGGGGCAGACTTCGTATGTACTACCAAGAATTCTTGGAGAAGATTTTCAATAACCTCATTCAAGAAGTGAGTCCCCCTATCACCAACTAGCTCTATAGGTAGTCAGTATCTTGTGAATACATTCTCAAATAAGAACTTAGCTGTCGTTTGAGCATCGTTCTTTGTGGTAGCTTTCACTTCTACCCACTTGGTTAAATAGTCTGTGGCCACAATGATATATTCAGCATGTGAACCCTTGGTTGGGGGATTAATAGGACCTACAAAGTCTATTCCCCACTTAGAGAATGCACGTTGTCGGGATGAAATCCCGTAGGGAGTGTGCACTGAGTTTTTTTTCAAAAGTTCATTATTTTTGAGTTTTGGTGTGATGTTTTGATCGAGAGAGTGGTATATTTTGTACATATTTTGGCCGAATTAATTGATTGTGCGATGCAAAAACAAGTTTGAGATGTATGCGAGATCAGTGTGTACAAACAACTGACATTAGACCCATGAAAACCCTAGTTTTGACCCTTCAAAACCCCTGAAAACCTGAACTTACCCCCCTGAAATTGCGGGTTTACCCCCTGAAAACCGGACTTGAACACTTGGAAACCCTTGGTGTTTAGGTCCAAACTGTAAATAAACCATTAAATTGACGAGATTGAGTTAATTGTGAGCAAACCCCTAATTTACCTCACCAAAATCCCTAGCTTAGACCCTTGAAATCGGTGTTTATCCTAGGTCAAACCTTAGATTAATTAATTTGTATTTACAGTGTGGAACCAAAACATTAATTTAGGAAAACTAAAAAGAAGAAAAACCAAAAATAGAAACTAGTGATGTGATTTCCCAAAAATAGAAAATGAACATGCGAGGTGATCTCGAATTAGAAAGTTATCTAGGGAGGTTAGAAGATTCTAGAGAAGTCCTAGAGAGTGGGGAACTTATAAATAGGGATCCAAGCCTTATTTGTTTCTCCTCATGGATCTCATCTGTGGATGCCTCTCCAGGTTAATGCGATTTCTGATTATCTGAAGTAAAGAGAAGGAAGGCCATTGCGGACGATACTTGAAGAAAAGAACGGACCGAAGTGAAGACCTAGAAGAAAAGCTTGGACTGCGAAGACCGAAGCGGAATCTTGTGGGCAATTTCTCGCACTGTAGCGAGGGATCTATTTTATACACTAGCCGACCCGCACTGTAGCGGCGGCGTTCATATTGTATCATCGCACCGCACTGTAGCGGTTTTATTGTACCGTCGGCCCGCACTGTAGCGGCCTGCTTGTATCATTCATTTTATTGGAGGCTTCAGTTTCGTTTTCGATTGTATCTTCGAGCTTGATCTACATCACGTGTTTCACTGCGGTATCCGATCATCTCTTTCCGACGCCCACGGTCCCACGTCTCGACACTTCCGAGGGGCAAGGGACCCTACGAGGATCGCGCACGCTCCGGAGAGCACAGGCGAGGCGCCCAGCGCGCAGACGCTGCTCGTAGGACAGCGGGAACGGCGCACCAGAGAGGGGCCTGATCCAACCCCAGGCGCCGGCTTCTTGCCACGACCTCCTTCTTCCCGACACCTGAACCCGACATGAAGCGAGGCGGTTGCCCAGTGATCCTCATCGCGTCACCTACTCCTTGAGGAAAGAGACAAGAACCTCGGCATCGGACAGAGATTTCAGGTACAAGCATTTCAAGTTATTTGATTGTTGCATTGCTTCACACATACTTTGAAACAGAAAGATTGTCTTGCTGTCTGCGTTTGAGCATCCACGCTTTGCATTAGTTTAGTCCATACGTGTGAGCACTTTTTTTCCCGCTTAGACTAGGGATTTGCTGATTTCATAGCTTAGATAGAACATTAGAAAACTTATCACAAAAAGGGGGAAAATACATTGAAATCTTGGGAATCGAAGAGAGGACAGTTCGACTAGACTTTGGCCTAGGCAAATCAGAGAGCTTAGACTGACCTTTACCTCCTGGCTCGTGACTCATCAAGCCTCTTCTCTGATCTCTACTCAGAGCTTAGAGAAATAATTGAGCCACTTACGCTGGACCTTGTGTTACGTTCTAGGACAGAGCAGAGAAGAGAGATGGAGGATATATTCAAGGAGTTGGTAATAGAGAAACAAGGGGCTCGCGTAGTTCAAGCAGTATTGAGAGAAAAAGGGAAGTGTACAGGCTTGAACGTAACCGAGTACCTAGATGTTTTTGAGGAACAGGCATGGATTTATGGTCTACCCGAGGATGTGTTTACACATTACTTCACACGGGTAGTATCAGGATCTATTTTAGCCCCTATTACTACACATATAGCAAAGCCTTGGGCCGAATTCAGAAAAGAATTGCATAAGCTGTTTTATTTAGAAGACTTTTCCCAACATAGTAGAGAAGGGTTCTTGCGGTGGATAAGCTCTCCGAAGCCCACTGCATCCCTCACTCAACTTTTGAATGAGTTCTTGAGAAGATATGAACAACTTCCACAGGCCGATTTAGATGCTTTGAAACCTGACCTAGTTATATCTTTCCTTAGGATCTTAAGTCTTGAAGACAGGACTGAGGTCGAAAGGAGGATTGAAGAGCCTGGGAAGAGATTTGGATTGACTGAAGATTGGGGTGTAGTGAGGAGAGAGGTAGAAGCGGTTGTTCAAATGAGGCAACGCCAGGCGGTGTTATACGATAGACCTGCAGTGGTAACACCACAACCGCCTAGGGAAGCTCCACTTCCGGCAATTCCAAATGTGCCTGCAACGTCAGCTTTTGCTAATGTTGCGTCCACTTCGCGATCACCAATGGAGCTATAGGTTGAGATTCTCAGTCGACAGATAGAGAATCTTATTACAATGCAAGCGTCTATGTCAAAAGAAATGGCGAGTATTCACAATAAAGTTAATTCTATGGGATATCAGGACCCCACTCCTCCTCAGGCGAGTACGAGTTATGTAGATACATTAGAGAGAGGCACTATGCCCGTTCCAAATATGCAAGGCTATGTGATGCCACAGCCTGCACCTCTAGTGCAGCCTGTTGCCCAACAGATACCTACACCACCAGTGCAAACCACATTTCAAAGAAACACTGGACCTTTTGAGAGACGAGCGACTGGTGGGTTTGGAGGGGCTAAGAGATGCGTATGGTGTGATGCACAAGAACATTTTTCATATGCCTGTGAAGAGCTTAAGCTAGCAAAAGAGCATCAACTGGTGATAGATATCGATAAGAAGTTATGTGACTTCAGGACCCGCCTTCCTCTACTTGTGAATTGGGGAAAGGGGGGAATGAAGAAGTTTTATGAAGATTTATCTGGCAATAATGCAAGTACATCAGCTGCACGATTAGAACCTGTTGAGGAGGAAGATGAAAAAGTGCCTAGACCTCGACCCCAAAGAAATTATTCCATTGAGGCTTTAGTGAGGGCTAGGGATGCGATCATGCAGAAGACTGCCTGGAAGTCTCCTGTTGAAGAATCCTCGGTCTATTCCCATATAGCCAATGTGGAGGAAAAGAGGAAAAGGGATGAGAGTCAGGAAGAGACTGAGCATGAAAGAAGAGTGACTAGAAAGCAAAGTCAAGAGGCCGAAGAAAAAGCTAAAGAGCCAGAGAAGAGAGTTCAGTTTAAAGAGCCTGTAGCTACTCAGGCAGAGGCAAAGAAGAAGGAGATAAGAGAGGGAAAGAGGCCGGCTGGGCCAACTAAGATTCAAGAATCGACCAAAGAGAAAGAGAAAGAACCAGAACCTATTCAAAAGACCGATCAAATTCAAGAAAGTATTCAAGAGGCTGACAAAGAAAAGAAGAAGAAAAAGAAGAGTACTCGAAAGGTTGTATTAATTTCTGAGTTGGAAAGGAAAAATGATGCAAGAGAGATATTAAATGACATTTTACTGAAGAGCCAAGTGACCATGTCCTTGGAGCAGGTCTTCTCCATAGCGAAGCCTGAGTTCAAGGACAGCTTTATAAAGCTGGTCAAGAGAAAGAGGTTTCCATTACCTGAAGATGTAGAGATGGAAGAAGCACCTGAAGATATTCAAGTGACAAATGAAGCAGTTACATTGAGTGATACATCTGATGATGATGATGATGAGGTTGCCAGATGTCATAAGAATTCTCTAGGTCCTATCATACCTGATGATGAAATGAGGAAGACAGAAAGTGAGTTTAGCAGGACCTTTTGGGCGAGAGGAACTCCAGAGATGAAGATAAAGTTAGGGAGCAACGAGGAGTCATGTTTTGCTCTGGCCTTGATTGACTCAGGGTCAGAGATAAATGTGATTTCTAAGAAGCTCTATGATAAGTTTAGGTGGCCGATTGATAAAGATCATGGATGGAGGATGAGGATAGCGGATAATGGTTCAGGAGCACTGCTTGGGGCATGCGCCTTTGTGCCTGTGACCATAGAAGGGATTTCTAAGGAATTTCACTTCTTCGTCCAGGACCATTGTTCATATGAGGCTATCCTTGGGCAGCCCTTTATAGCTGAGGTAAGAATGGAGACTAAGGCCATGGATGATGGATCTGCCTATGCACGAATCCGTTCTAGATCTGGCCTTCATTCTTTGCAAGTGATGATTGTGTGTCCAAATCACTCCAGGAATAGAAAGAATATAAGAAAGGAACCTATTAATTCACATGACCATGATGAGTGTATGCCTGTTGAAGAGTATGGAGCTTCTGCTGATCAAAATTTCTGTTAGGATCCACTGTTGAGCGAGACAACAATGGGAGTTGGTTTGATGTCTCGCATGACTTTGTACATAGTTTTGAAAGTTTTTCTATTTATTCATCTGCATTCAAGTTGCTATGCTTACAGAAAGAAAATGTTTCAAATAAATTCAGAAAAGTTCATGAGAGACACTATAAGCATTTAGGAATGATGTTACCTGATGAGAAGATTGAAGATGTGATCCAGTTGGAGAGAAGTTCAACTACTCTAGAAGAGCTTGAGCGGGCATTTGAGAGAAATCAGAAATCAGAAATGATTATGCTCAGTTCTATCCAAGAGTATGAGATGATTAAGGAGTTTATGAGAGAGCATGAAGTAAATGTAAATACGAAGCATAAGACTGTGGATAAGAAAGTGAAGCCTATAGCTCAGCCATTGCCAGAAGATAGTCATGAAAAGTATCTACGAGTGTCAGATGACCCTATGCTAAGACGACGAGAGCTCATAGGGCATCATTTCACTGATGAGACTATTAAAGAGATCAAGTTTGGAGAAAAACCATTCCTGAGAGAAGAAGAGAAAAAGAAATTTATTGAAGCCATCAAGAAACACGAAAAAGCGTTTGCACTTTTCCCACATGAGATAGGGTGCGCATACCCGAAACAAGTACCTCTTATGAATATATTTACAGTGCCACATATACCATGGAATATCCCGCCTATACCAGTCCCAAAAGCTCACTTACCTGAGCTGATGAGGCTGCTGAAGGAAAAGATTTCCATGCGGATATTGGAACCCTCCTCGGCTCCATATTGGAATAGGTGGTTTACTGTGCCTAAGAATTTGATTGACAGACAGATCACTTTCATGCATGTAATTCACTAACCAAATTGCCTTTTGCCTTTGTGAAAAACAATCCCAAGGGACCCTCAGTTTTTCCTACCCCGGGATATGATCAACTTCAAATTACCCTATCTAGTAATCCTGACAAAACAAAAATCACAGCAAACGGATTTCGTATGAGGAAGTTATGTCAATTCAGGGTTTTGGGGCTAAAACAGGATTTTAAACAGGTTAACAGGTAGACATGACTTCTCAAAATGCTTTGGGGTACCGGCCTCACAAAGCTCTATTAACCCTTTAAAAGCTGCCCACAAATTGCCAAAATTAGACCACTATTTTTACCCTAAAAATTGGCCAAATTTGCGCGTCAATCACGTTCGCAAGCTCTCTCAATCGCGATCCACGTGTCGGTCGCGATTGACAAGTCCGTCGTGGCTGTCAGTCGCGATTGATGAGTCAACCGCGATTGACACGTGGCCCGGATTTTCAGTCGATTGTGGTCAAAGGGTCGTTGACTCTGTCAGTCGCAATTGATGGGTCGATCGCGATTGACAGGTCCGTCGTGAGTGTTGAGTCGGTCGTGGTCAAGCAATCATTGACTGGGTCGATCGCGATTGGCAGGTCTGTCGTGGCTGTCAGTCACGATTGATGGGTCAATCGTGATTGATGGCTCGATCGCGATTGACACGTGTCACGCGTAGGTTCAGTCGGTCGTTGACTTTGTCGGTCACGATTGACAGGTCAGTCAACAAGTGTCCGTCGTGGTTTGTCGATCGCGATTGACAGGTCGATCGCAATTGATAGAAAACTGAGGAGTTTTAAAATTTCAAGCACATATTCATGAAGCTCTAGGCCTATTCATCACATTTATGCACTTAGTTTTGCAAAAAGGTCAATTTTTTTGTCGGTCGCGATTGACAGAGGTCAACGCCTCGGGTCCTGCACAGTCAAATTTTTTACCTGCTAGAGCTGGGGCAGCTGCTGGGGAGGTTGATTCCTATAGAAGATCTCAAAAAACACAGAAAATCACAAGCACACAAACGCTCTCTCGCTCTCTCTCACAAGTGAAATGAGGGAAATGGTATGGGTGGGGTGATATGACCAAAAACTGAAATTTTTCGCGATGATGGAGATGGATGTGGGAGATGGTGAGGATGATGATGGTGATGAGAAAAACAAAAGAAAATAGATAAAAGTGAAGAAAATACGTATGACTCCAACGCCTCAACTCTACGTCTTACCATCACACGCTCGTCCTCAAGGCTCGATCCCTGGCAACGGCCCCAAAATTTGGTGTAGCTCAATGATGAGTAGCACCTCCTTTAATGTCAATGGTATGATGACCTCGAGCAAGTGAAGGCACAAGTGCGTGAGTGAGAAGCACACAACCATGCACACACATACACACACACGCGCACACACGGCAAACAAAGAGAAATACAATGGAGTTCTTTTAGATTACTTTCAAGATGCTCATACAAGTTCAATTCAATTACAAGCTCTCCACAAAAATGAGCTCTCTAGCTCTATTTATAGTTTTTCACTAGCTTTTGACCCTGTCCAGACCTAGTGTCTGGCCTAGTTAAAAATTAGGTTCTAGGGCCTATTTGGAGGTTCAAACGGAGTCTAAAAAATGTGAAAACTGATAGGGAGGTACTTCTAAAGCTCTTCAAGCTCAAGGACTCGGCTTGCACAAAATGGAGCTATAAAAATATGAAATGGTATTTACAATGGTTTTTAGTGATGAGAATCACTATTTTTGTAGGGATTTCTTCTAACATTTTGACATACATTTCCTGGGGCTCCCTACTTGCTCCTTCTTCCTGTGTGCCCAACTCTTTGATGCATGAAAAATTTAAATGGCCTACTTGCCAGATCTTCTTTGACTACTGTGTCTGCTTGTGCTTTCTCTTCGCTCCGACTCCCTTCGTAGGCTTCCTTGTCTTGTGAGTCCTTTAGTTCCTTGACTACTGCCAACAAAGTGCTTCTGAGATATCTAAACACACGTTTTATTGCTTGCCACTGCTTAGTGCCAGGGCTATGCATGAATCGACTCAACTGAGAAACTACATACTATATATGCGGCCTTATGTTGCATGCATATGTAAGACATCCCACAACTTGCTGATAAAGAGAAGTATCAAATATATCATTGGAATCCTCAATTGAGAACCTGAATCTTGTCTCAGCTGGTGTGGAAATCGGCTTGTAATCCTCAAAGTCAAAATACTGAAGTAGTTTTTCGACATACTTTGCGTGATGCATAACAATTCCCCCCTCAACAGATACAAGCTGATCCACTTGGCTACGTCCGCCCCCTCTGTGAATGTAATGTTAAGGGGCCTGGGCTCCCCGAATGGACCAAGATAGTAGCTCAAAGGACTAAGATAACTGACATCAAAAGTATGCTGCAAATCAGCCATAAGAATGTCAAGTTTTGCATCACATGACCCAATCAAGAGTATGTGATTGACATAAAGAACAAGCACTTTAAGATCAGCCCCATCTTTGCGTACATAGAGTGTGCTTTCAATTGGACTACATGTGAAGCCAAAAGCAATCAAGTGCTTATGGATTTTGTCATACCATGCACGTGGAGCTTGCTTGAGACCATACAAGGCTTTATGCAAGCGACAAACCATAGCAAATCTAGGAGGTTGCTTCACATAGACCTCTTCTTGCAAATCACCATTCAAGAAGGCTGTTTTTATGTCCAACTGATGCACTTTCCAACCTCGATGGGTAGCAAATGCAACCATGGTACAAATGGTAGTCATGTGTGAAGTAGGTGCAAAAGTTTCCTCATACTCAATGCCATATTGTTGCGCATATCCTTTGGCAACCAATCTAGCTTTGTAGCAATCAATGCTACCATCAGATTTTCTCTTAATCTTATAAACCCACCTTGTACCAATGGCATTCTTTCCTTTTGGCAATTCACATAACTCCCAAGTACCATTCCTATGTATGGAATCCATTTTTGATTGCATAGCACCAGTCAATTGTGGATCATCACATGCATCTTCAAAAGAAAGTGGCTCTTCATTACATGCTATAGCAATAAGAGAATAATCCACAAAATTACTTGATGCATGGTGAAAGCTTGATCTTGTTCTACCAAGTAAAGGTGCACTCAATTTGCTATCCTACAAAGTTTGTTTTAGCCACTTTGGGGTGCGCTCTTGATAGACATGCGTTCATTATGCAATACATCATCAACATGTACATAATGCATGGGCTAAATTTCATGCTCATTTTCAACCATATTTTGATGCAAATGTTCAGCTATATGTGGCTGGAAATTTCTAGTACTTTTGACATTTTTAGGCTGAAACATTTTATCCATGTTTGGCTAGAAATTATCTGCATTTTTAGCTCTATATTGCTGGAATTTTTCAGCCCTTTGAGCCTCATTCGGCTAGTCTACATGGCCATAGTCAAGCGCACCATTTTGGAACAAAGGCATGAGTATATCGAACACATCTTATGAGCTAACTATTGGCTACTGTTTTGGATTCAAGTAGAGGGAAAACTGAATTTTCAGCAAATACCACATCTTGACTCACAATAATTGTGTTCGTCAATGGATGATACGAATGATATCCCTTACTTTTAGCACTATAACCAACAAATATACATTTCTTTGCTTTGTCATCAAGTGTGTGATGTTGTTGTGATGGCACAAGAGCATATGCCAAACAACCAAACACATGCATATGACTAACCACAGGCTTATGACCATTCCAAGCCTCATATGGAGTGATGACTCTCAATGCTTTTGTAGGGCAGTGATTCAACACATAATTTGCACACATGAATGCTTCGATCCAAAACTTATGAGGAAGATGATTTCCTTTAACCATACATCGTGCCATTTCAAGAAGTGTTCTATTTTTATGTTTGGCAACACCATTTTGTTGAGGTGTATATGGCACCATACGTTGGTTTGAAATACCTCTTTCTCACAGAAAAGAATTAAACTCATGTGACATGTATTCACCACCACCATTTATGCATAGAGTCAAAAGCTTTTGTGAAGAAAAATTTTTAGCCATAGCTACAAATGCTTTGAAGCAAGAAAATACCTCATTCTTTGATTTCATAGGATACACCCATGTATGGAGAGTAGCATCATCAATGAAGGTAAAAAAATACACATGCTTCCCAAAAGATGGAGTCTTGATGGGACCACATACATCACTATGAACAACCTGCAATTTTCTTGTAGTATGTGTATGACTATCTTTTGGAAAAGAAGCATGATGGATTTTTCCAAGAATGCAACCTTCACATGCATGCTTTTCAATGGACTCAAGTGTTGGAAAACCAGTAACCGTGTCCTTCTTTTGCAAGTAAAGCAAACTATTGAAGTTCAAGTGACCAAAGTGAGCATGCCAAAGCTCCATTTCAGCCATGGAAGAAGTATGAGCAACCAAGGCATTTGAGACAACCCTCTTGTATGTATCCATGCGATACAAACCATTACATAATGTACTGGACATCACAATAACATCGCCATTGCTGAAATCATGAACTATACACTTATCATCAATAAAGTGTACATGAAGTCAAGCTTTGGCAATCAATGGAACTGAAATTAAGTTCTTCTTGATACTGGGCACATACAATGCATTTTTCAAGAGAATCACACCTCCATTTGCAGCCGTAAGCTCAATTTCTCCTACTTCAATGATAGGATAAGAGGCATTGTTTGCACACACCACATGTCCTCCTTTGGGTGCATATTTCAAAGAGGCAAAACATCTTTTGCATGATGTTATGTGCTTTGAAGCACCACTATCAAAGAACCAATCCAAATCAGCCTCACTCACAACCATACATTTAGAATGCAAAGAAGCATCCTAATCAAATGTAGCAACACATGCCCAAAAATCTTGAGCCATGTTAGCTTCATCATTCTTTACATTTGCTGAATTTTTAGCAATAGACATGCCCGATCCGTTCTTCTTTTCATTGCATTTAGCAAGCTTCCTACACTCATCAATAGTATCACCAACCTTTCGACAATATTTGCATCTCTTCTTCTTTTGCAAATCACCATCATTAGAGGAATGAGTGGAAGAGGAAGGTTGAGGCTTTGGTTTTGATGAACCCAAAGCTAAACCATACTTGCTTTTCCCTTTTTGTGAGATAGCAAGTGCTTGTGTTCCCTCCACCAAACCACTCCTATTCACTCTAGATTTCTCTTTTTGTAAAAGAAGAGGTACAACCTCATCAAATGCATACATACTAGGATTCCCTTTTGCAACCAAACGGAGTGTAGTAGCAAAGCTTTGAAAAGATTCTAGTAATCCTTTCAACAATGTAGAAATGAGTGATGCATCCAAAATAATCTCATCTATGTTTGCCAATTGCTCTTTCAGGTCCTTGATGCATGACACATACACATCAACCGGCTCATTTTTAGCCATACATACATCCTAGAGTTGGTTCCTCAAGTATGCAACACATGCTTCATTATGCATGGCATACAAAGAAGCAAGAGTGTCCTATGCCTATCGTGATGTAGAACATGAACGAATGTGTGGAACTATATGATGCTTTTCAGAAAGCACAATCAAACCGTGAGCTCGAGCATCTTTTCCATCCCATCTAAGTTGCTCCTGCATAGGTGGAGAAGGAGAAACCACTTTACTTGAAGAAGAAGCTCCACCTGTGACAATAGATTGTGAAGTAGAAGAACCTGCGGGTCTTTGATCTACATCTGCCACTATGTTCCAAAGTTGTTTAGCAACAAGAACATGCTTCATCATGTAAGAAAACATCGGATAGTTGGTCCCATCAATCTTATCTTCAGCTTGAAGCATGCCAAACAAGTCATTGTTGCCTGCCATTTCACAAAAGAACAAGAATGGGAAAAAATCTTCGCTTCGACAAAAGCTGAAATCTCAGCTCACAAACGATCACTTTGATGGCGATTCTGACTACACGAATGGCTTTGAAATTGGGGTAAGTGCAACTAGTGGAAATGCTTCTTGACTGTTGACATTCACTGTTCTATTCTTCGAAGTCGATTTGCACATTTAAAAGTGCACACACATCGTGACACAAAAAATAAAAACTTGAGAAGGAGCCAAACTTGCTCTGATACCACTGTCATGTGTGATTCTCATGTGTCTCTCACACTTCTACACACACCCAAAAACTCTTACTAGGAACTTTTGGAGTTTGATGCTCACCCAGAACATATAAATCCATTCCTAGAAGGTGAGTTTCTAGTATGGATTCATCCTTCTTGGAGCTACATACATCCTCCAAGATGCTCTGAAGCGTACTCTGTAGCTAGGAGATCCTAGTGCTCATGGTTTCTATTCTATCTACAAAGTGGTCAACCATGTGCACATCTTCCCTATGAGATGAAGATGGTGCTGTGTCCATGACTAAGAAAAAGTAAATTTATTTTTACATTTTGATTGTTTTATTGTTTTCTCTAATGTTCTAATCTATGTGTTTATGTATGCCTAGAGTCAAAAGTGGCAGTGAAAAGTAACTAGTCACAAGACTTTGTATAAAGGAATAACAAACAAGACTTGTAGTTTTTGGTGCAATTTACCCAAGCCTTCACATTTGACATATTGTAGAGAAATTATATGGACATGTCTTGCTTCACTAATTGGTTCATGTGAACCACATCTTGTAATAGCTAGTCATTTGTCCTTGGTAAAAGTCAATTACTTGAAGAATCTTTGTAAAAGCCACAACTTGTGGAAGTTAGGAGAAAATAGTTACGGGTTCCTAATGAGAGAATATTGCCTACATCATAGGAGTCACTTTATGGAGAGAGCCAAGAATTTGAATTTGAATTCAAATTGTGAAGCAAGTGATAAAAGGACTTTGGAAAGGTCGTGGGATAACACTTCATTATTGAGCCCATTTGACTAATCATTTTGTAAGCTTGAGTAAGCACACTCCATAACTACTCACATATCATCAATGTGCATCATCCTCTATGCCAATGATTTTGTAAAACATTGTGTTATAATACAAACTTGTCATTGATCAACTCTGTCTACTCTCTTGCTATGATCTCTCACAATAGTAACTTTGACTAAGCATATCTCACTGATTACTCGATCATTTTGCAAGTTCTACAACTTGTTAGAATGGAGCATGAAGTCTTCTATATGTGGATATATTTTCAAGTCACTTGGATCTACCATCTGGGAGAAATCGTGATTGAAGCAATCACTGGTATTTCTCTGAGCACTCCCTAGAAAGTGGGGGGTGACTCTAAGATTGTTATTTTGAATTGATTTCTCTCAGCATAGTTTGTTATCTTGAATGATTCCACTTGCAAACATTAGCTTGCTAAGCTAGTGTGATTCCTCTAAAAGAAATTTTCCTAATTGCTACTATGCTGGGAGCATTGAGCTTAAGAAGTAGTAGTGTATGAACCAAAATAGCAAGTTTTTGAAAACTTGTGATTTGTGAAGTTATCTGTTTTGGATCAATCATTACATTCATCAAATCCAAAGTACATTAGTACTTTATTGGTGTCATTTGGAAGCTAAGAGGGCCTACTATTCAACTTTGAAGTGCAACAGGGATGGTACCAAGCAGGTTTAGCAAGTACCACTTCATTTCTTAAAGTATCCATATCCATCTCATCCAAAAATGGTATCAGAGCAATTGAGGTAAAATGGGAGAGGGTTTCCCTTATTTTATTGATAAATTGGAGAGGAAAAACTACCAAGCATGGTCCTTGAGGATGAAGACATACCTACAAGGAAGGAGTCTCTATGGATACATATCGGGAGATGAGGAGATGCCCATTTTTCGAAGCAAAGGACAACCTACAAGAGAGGAGCTTGAAAGACTCAACTCATGGTGTGCCAAAGATTCATTAGCAAGGTCATATCTACTTAACTCTATCTCTGACTTCGTTCTTCCACATATTAGGAATTGTAAAACATCCCAAGAGACTTGGGATATATTGTCTTCATACTTTTCTTCCAATACAAGAGCTAGGAAGAATCAATTGTGGATTGAGTTTACCACTCAAAGGAAGCATCCCAAGCAAAGTATTTCAGAATATGTGACCAAAGTCAAAGATTTGGCTGACCAATTGGCAAGCATAGGAGAAGAGATTGAAGAGGAGCAAATTGTGAGACAAATAATCAATGGCATCAAGGCAGATTACAAATGGGAATCATTCACAACTACCATGGAATTATACATGGACATGCAGATTCCATATCTTAGCACACTCATGGGGCAACTCTTTACCCCTGAAGCCAAGCTAAACAAAAATGGAGAATCATGAAGAGGTAACAACTCTTCTGCCCTATACACAGATAAAGGCAAGTCTAAAGAGAAAGGGAAAAGCAAAAAGATTGAAGATGAAGGTACTAATTCTCAAGCTTACTATGCAGGAAGAGGTAGAAACTCAAGAGGTAGGGGCAGAGGAGATAAGAAAGGCAGGGGGAGACCTTTCAACTCTTCCCCATGCAACATATGTGGATTATCTAATCACACTATATATGAGTGCTATATGAACTACAAGAATCAGAGAGGAAGAGGATATCAAAGAGGTGGCTACTCACAATCAAGAGGAAGGTTCAACCACGATCAAAGCTACAACCATGGCTATAGCAACAACTACAACAAAAATTACAATAACAACTACCAAGCAGGATACAAATCAAGAAAGGACTACAAAAATTACAAAGAGGATCAGGAGGATTCCCTCCTGATTATGAACATGACTTCAAAGCAAGGTATGAATGATGAACACCTCTTCTATATTGACTCAGGTTATTCAAACCATGTAGCAGGCAATGTAGCTCTTCTCTCTGACCTTGAGGAACCTAAGGGAAAGCACCAAGTGCAAACAGGTGATGCCACCAAGCATTCAGTGGTGAAGGTAAGAAATGGGAATAGAAATCTGTTGAGCAAGGTTCTTTATGTACCTACAATCACCAAGAATTTGATGAGTGTTGGACAAATTGTGGAAAAGGGTTTGTAGGTTAGGTTCAACAAATATGGAGCTTTTGTGGAGGATCCACAACATGGATTCAAGAGAATTGCCAAGGGAGAAAAAATAGGTAGATTATTTACAGTTTAACTCGAAGATACAAGGAATATTGCACTTTATAAGTACAAAGATCAAACATTGTCAGAGATTGAGATTCGACATAAGAGATTAGGGCATATTGGTGAGAGAACCTTGAAGCAAATATATAGAGATCATTGTGTGCTTGGGATACCTAATGTATTCAAACAACATATGATCTATAAATGTGGTGCATGTTAGTTTGGTAAATCTCACAGGTTACCCTTCTAAAAGAAAGGCTACATGCATGAAGATTACTTGGAGCTTGTCCACACAGATGTGTGGCGACCAAGCAAGGACCCTTGAATTTCTGGCTCAAGGTACTATGTGTCTTTCATTGATGATTTCAATAGATGGACTATCTTTTACTTTATAAAGCCTAAAGATGAAGTGTCCAATTGCTTTAAGAAGTATCTTGCACTTGTGGAAAACCAAGCAAGAAGAAGCCTAAAGAGATTAACATTGGATGGAGGAGGTGAGTACTGCTCCAATGAATTTGATGCATTCTTGCAGGATAGAGGAATCAAAAGGGAATTTACAACAAGGTACACCCCTGAGCAAAATGGGGTAGGAGAGAGGAGAAATAAGCTAATTGTGGAAACATCTAGTTAAATGCTTAATGAAAAAAGGTTACCTAATTATTTGTATCTACTACCACCTATCTTATTAACAAGTTTCCATCCAAATCACTTGATGGGATGACCCCATATGAAGCATGGCATGGTAGGAGGCCATCACTTGATCATTGCAAAATCTTTGGATGTGTTGCTTATGTGCATGTTCCATCTCAGATCAGAGGTAAGCTAGACCCTAAGACAAAAAAGTGCATCTTCATAGGGTATGATTTAAATTAGAAAGGATACATGTTATATAATCCATCCAACAAAGGCTTTATGGTCAGTAGAGATGTTATGTTTGATGAGAATGATTCCTCGTTTGAAAGTGAATGCAAGAAAGTTAAGTTGCCATATGACTTGGAAGAAGACTTTCCAAGCCTCACCAAGGAGGAGCCAAGCCAAATTTAAGATATCAAATCAGATGATGAGGACATCATCAACCTAGAAGATTTCAAGGCATGGAAATTAAAGGGCAAGGCCAAAATAAAGAGGTTGGAAGAGTTACCTCAGTCATCCAACCAAGCTCTAAGGAGATCACAAAGGGAAAGCAAGAAGCCAATCAGATATGGGTATGACACTACTCTTGTCACTAAGCATTTTCTTTATCTTGCTAAGGCTTTATCAATTGAAGAACCTACTTCATATGAAGAAGCAAAGACCATGGCAGAATGGAAGGAAGCTATGGATGAAGAAATAGAATCACTCAAGGAGAATGATACTTGGGAGCTTGTGCCAAAGAAGGGATCAATGAAGGTGATTGGTTCTAGATGGATTTACAAATTCAAGAGAAACTCAGATGGATCCATAAACAAGCATAAAGCTAGACTTGTGGCTAAGGGGTTTGCACAAACCCAAAGAGTTGATTATGAGGAAACATTCTCACCTGTGGTTAAAATGCCAAGCATTAGAGTATTGGTAAGTGTGGCTACATCAAGGAATTGGAATCCAGCCATTAGAGTATTGGTAAGTGTGGCTACATCAAGGAATTGGATGTAAAAAATGCCTTCCTTAATGGCTGGATTTCAGAGGAGGTTTACATGGCTCAAGCTCCTGGCTATGAAGATCCAATAAAGTTAAATCAAGTATGCAAACTAAAGAAAGATTTTTATGGTTTAAAATAGGGACCTAGGGCATGAAATCACAGATTGGTGACATATCTCCAAGACCAAGGATTCACTATGAGTAAGGCAGATTCATCCTTGTTCATCAAAAGGAGCAATTCAGAGGTGACATACTTGTGTGTATATGTTGATGACATTATGCTTACAGGAAGTGATGCCAATGGCATCAAAAATATAAAGAATGAGATGATGCAAGAGTTCAAGATTAGTGACCTAGGGTTACTAAAATATTTTCTTGGACTTAAGTTAGTATTTATAAACTCAGGTATCTACATCACTCAAAGGAATTATGTGCAAGACATGTTGAAAAGGTTTCAATTGGAGAATGCAAAGGTAGGCAACACTCCCATGGAGGTAAACCATAAATTAATTACTCATGAAGGTTTTGAGCTTGAAGAATTGTAGGTTATCAAAGCATAGTAGGAAGCTTGAACTATGCCACATTGACAAGGATTGACATTGGTTATGTAGTAAGTGTTTTGAGTCAGGTCATGCAGAAGCCAAGAGTACCTCATTTGGAAGTAGGTAAAAGGGTTTTGAAGTATCTTAAGGGCACTCAAAACCAAGGTCTTTTCTTCCCTTATACATGAGATTTAGATATGAAGCTATATTCAGATGCAAACTGGGCAGGATGCAAGGATGATAGGAGTACTTCTGGGTATGTATCTTTTGTAGGTGTTTTAGTAGGAAATAAAAAATAAAAAAAATTCAACTAAGTCCCTTACATGCAATCCCAAACAAGTGTGCTGGTGGGCACACAATATACAAATAAAATAACCAAAGGGTACTACATGCCCTTGAATAACGATCCATGTGCTTGTGGCACAGATAAAATTATAAGAACATTGAATCTTCTTACTTTCTCCTCACCAAACCTACAAAAGACTATGCCACCATCCTACTTTTGCAAAAAGTGTAGAGCTTAAAAAGCATATGGGCAATCATATATGCATATATAACATGCCTATGATTATCCTAGATTCCAATCAATGCATAAAAGAGAGTGGAAATTCATGAAACCATGAGGAAAAGTACGTTAAGAATTTGAAAATTCCACGTGTAGGTGTGGTGAAGGTGCTAAAAATGATCATATGTAGCCCTCTTGAGACTTCAAGTTGATCTCGATCCTTTTATGTCAAAAAAGTGCTTCAACGAGGGTCATTGATAGTGGACAACCAACTTTGAATCTTTGTGCAAGTTAATAAATGTAACCAAATAATGGATTAAGCTAATCAATTGATAGAACTTTGAGTCTATATTCCATAGAACGTGGAATCATTTCATTCAGATGTGAACTGAAGAATTTATGCCCAAAAAGGTGAGAGTAGGTGCTTGTAGATGTGCTCTAAATATGGGTATTTGAGTAGAGATTTCTTCAAGGAAGAGGACAAAGGTCAATTTCTTCACAAAGATGAGAGGACAACATGCATGATAATTTCTATGCCACATAGCAGTGCAAGAAAACCAATATCACCTATATAAGGACATCCTTGTTCCTTCTTGTTCTACAAGATAAGAAGAAGAGAGTTTGAGTGATGAACAACTCCTCCCTCATGCTTGGGCACTTCCAAGTTGTGAGCATCCATCTAGTTCGCTACCTAGTGTTGGATGGCTCTATTGTGGTGGGTGCATCCAAGATAGATCGTGGGGTCCCTTGGGGGGGGGGGGGGGAAGAGATCCTCTCAAGGGTCTCAGATTCCTCCCTTTTTGTTGAAGCTATCCCCTCCACAATCTCCCATCGATGTCAATTCATAGGCAATGAAGATGATAATCAATCCCCTATTCAAAGGCATTAAGAAGTAATAAGATTCATGAAAAAAGATCTCCTTCTGAATGATCTAATTTCCCTTGATACAAAATGTAGGAAAATCCTAAAAACTCTCTCAAATACTTGCAAATGACGACACATATTAAGTTGTGTGTGAAACTCTCCTCCCATCCATTATATCCTCTTGCACTTGAAATAGCAATGATCTGGAATGCTCTACTGTGGACATATGGCCATCATGCACACTCATTCCCATTACCTTGCAAATACCTTAGGATATCCCACGAGCTACAGACCTTGGCTATAAATAGCCCTTATCCTAGACACACATCTAGTGGTCTCTATAGAACAATGTCTAATAGTAAGTGCTCTTTGCTTGAGGGTGCACCTCCCTTTCAACACGACCTTGACACCAACAACCACTATACAAAGGACTATCCCTGCAATCACCCCACTCCAATTCATATGATCATAGTCTCTCCACAAGAGGAAGGTATGGCTCCACAATCTTTTGTTGTTTCACCCTCTACATCACCTATGATGACTATCACTAGGCAAGTGGCAACAATCAATTTACAAGAACAAGAGGGAACCTAGGAGAAAGAAGAGGGAAAGAGGAGCGATTTGAGAACCATGAAGTAATTGAAAAACCTTATAAGAGAGTGAGTAATTTGCTAAAAGACCAACCGAATCGCCCTCAAGAGCACATGATGTTAATATTGAAGAAATTTTGAAAGGGACTCATCATAAGGTCACTTTATAACAACTCATTAGGATGGATGCAAGTGTGAGAAGTTATTTGCTAAAACGTATAGAATATGACTAGTTGAGCCTACCACCAAGTGTAGATAGGTATACGGTGGATTTTCCCCCTACTCTACTGGCATACTACCATAGTTCAAGGTTGATTGTTTCCATAAAGTGTGAAATTTTGATAGGACTCATTATGGATGGCAGGTTTGATATTAGCTTGATGCCTGACTTCACCATGAAGAAATTGAAATTTGACTTCAAGAAAGTTGCACCATTCATTGTGACATTGGTAGACCAACTTGAAATCACACCATTCATTTGGGAATTATTGAAAAGGTACTTAAGATAGTTCAAGGATTCCAATTTTTATTGGATTTTGTGGTTATTGCAATACCCCAGGAGAGCTCTTTTCCTTTGCTCCTCGGAAGAGCATGGATAGCCAACACATTACAAGATGGGAGGACAAATATGCTATGGAACTCTACAAAGACTAGCAACTAGTTGCAAATACATTTGGAGGAAGGGTGCAACACTACTAAAGCAATTGGATATTCGATGGATGCTCAGGTAATGCCTTCCTTGCCACATGAAGAAGATACTCTATTTAATTGGATGATGGGTAGCCCAGGGTGCTGCATAGTAGAAATAAGTGAAATAAATGAAGAATCAACTCAAAATGGACCATGTCTAACATCTATACACAAAAGTGATTTTTCTATAGAAGAAGGATAGGGAGGTCCAAGTGAGGTGAAAATATGTAATTTTTTCTTATTTAGTGAGGAAAAAGGTAAACTAGGTGATTGGAGGAAAGTAGATACAAAAGATCAAGAATTCCAACATGTGGCCCAATTTGGGTACCTTTTTGAGGGTGGCCCAAGTGTGTGAGACATCCCAGGTAGCCATGGTGGCCAAAATGGGCACCTAATTTTTGGTGTCCAAGATGGCAAAATTGGGTGCCTAGATTCTGGTGAACATGTAGAAAGTGAGCAAATAATTTTTGGTAGGCCTCATGAATTTAGGCACCTTGTTTTGGGTGATTCTTTTAGAGTTGGACAACAGAATCTATAAGGAACACCACAAAGAGGTAACTTATCAGATACTGGGCAAGTGGGAAAGAAGCCTTCTTTTGTGAAAATTGGGCCAATTTTCTTAGTAGAGTTGACTCCCTCAGTAAAGCAAATTGCATAGGTACATTTTTGCAGATACATTTCAAGAGGTAGGTGTGTGCATTCGGGTGACTCTACCTTGATACACCCCAAAGGTAAGGTCAATTTTGGCCTATACGATGTGTGAGTTATAGTGCATGAGTGTGTGTGTGCTTGCATGAGTTATATGTGTGAGAAATATGCGTGCCATATGCATAAGTGCTTTTGTGAGGTTCTTGTGTAAAAAGTATATTTTGTGCATGTGAACTTATAAATATATGAACATGAAACTCCTTAAATATAAAGAAAAACTACTAAAACATTATAAAAATAAGAAGCGAAAACAAATAACAATAAGAAACAAAATAAATTAATAAAAATAAATAAATATGAGTATAATTATGAATATGTGTACATGTGTGTATATCATGTGAGTATGCATGATGAGATGATTTTAGAAAATTTCCCTTGGCAAGCAATAACATGGAGAAAGATACGTGCAGAAGACTCAGAAGCAAACAGGAACGGGGAAGGCAGACCTTGACCCCGGTGATCTGCTTATATATAGGCTGTATCCTCTATATAAGGGGAGCTCCTTTGATCATCAATATACCCATAGCCCTCCCTCATTTTTCTTTTTGTTATGGAGATTTGGACGAAAGAAGGCAGCTCCTAAGGGTACCAAGTAAGGGATATAGAGATAGAGGAGGATCGAAGCCCGCTCATGTGGATTAGATATTGAGGCTTGGAATGCTGCAGAATGAGTGAATGGAGTAAATAAGTTGACACTGGAGCATTAAATTCTGATTATTCATTGAAGAAGCATGTGAAGTAGATACAGACGGATGCAACAGAAAAGTCTAAGGGATGACGATGGTAAAATTCATGAAAAGGGATTTGCACAGAGACTATTGAGGATTTGAAAGACAGAGCGATGGGCGATAGGTTCTTGGATTGGTAAACATATGTCTTCTGCTACACGTTTGTCATCAGTTTTGTCTCTGAAATCGCTATAAAAATTTTGCCCGTGAACTTCGGTGTCATGTTTTCTGTGCATATTATCTAAATGAATATAACATTCTTTCTAGATTATTGATAGTACAGTCACACACATCGGGCATAGAAGAATTTGTTGATGAAGTTTTATAGCTGATTGCCCGATTTTCGCTTTTTGGGAAGTTTTGTGTTTTTGTTCTTTTTGCGTTCATCAAATAGAGATTTCCTACATACATTATGATTCAAAATATTGACATATCTGAGACTTCTTTGCACCTTTTCAATTGTGCGAATCGTGAAATAGTGGACACTTCATAGTCGTATTTATTTTACGTCTTTCTTATATCATCATGATTCATGTCTGTGCTTCGGAAGGTAAAACTGCAAAGAACTCTTCTGATTCAAAGCTGAATAATGTCATCTAATATTGTGCATAGCTTTGTGACAGTTGTTTTGTCCTGCTTCAATTTTAGCTAGAATTGAGTTCTGACATCATGACATACTAAAACATTTGGAGCTGAAGACTAATTTTATGCTTGTAGTTTTATTTGATCGGGCATTCCATTGCGCTTTGACTCAGATACATACTTATCTATGTCGGAGGGTCGATGTTAAAACTGTAGATTAATCTATTGAGCTAAATGATGTTTCATAAAGAATGAAGTTCTTCCTCTCAATCTGTATATTTAGAAAGTTATGCATTACTGCGCTGCTTCTGAAACCAATTAGTATAAGTTCTTCCACTTCAAGCGTGCAATTGACTTTCTCCTTGTTGGGTCGGAGTCGCACCGATTAAGAAATTGATTGTTGCTGAGTCTTTATTTAACAAGTGATGTGACTTAGAGGGAAAGATGTGGTACAAAAAGTCTTTGCCAAATTTAGATTACGTTCTACACTGATGGATTTTCCATTTCTGGTGCATAGTTCGAGTGTAACTTCTTCATGTTCAGAATTAAATTGTAGCTTGTTCACAGATTGAGTGAAATACTCTAAACTTCAACGAAGTGGGTTTTTTACCATAAAATGCACAGAAATCTAGATGCTAAGTTTGAAGACTCCATATGGGTTGTAGTTTGAATTCTTTCGAATATCGATGAAATAGATGTTGTGAACACTTTTTTACGTGCTTGCATACAATATTAATGGTTTTAAACATTTACTTCATTGTTAAAAGCTAAAACTTTTTTATTTCAGAGCGTGCCCTTTTTTGTTAATTCTGATGGACTTACGACTTTTTCTAACACAAAAAGAGTTTTATTTTGGAAACCTCCTCAACAAAACATTCATTCAAATGAAGTGGATGCATTACTTGAGTTTTGAGATTCATATGATATAGAGTTTTGTGCACTTCAAAATTTGGATTTTTTGAAGGATTTATTCCATAGAACAATTCGTTTTCTATTGAGTTGAGTAGATCCATAAGGTTTTCTTGAACGAAATCATTTGACTTAGAAAATTCAAGAGCTTCAAGTATTTATCCTTTGACATTGTTCATTAAATTTTAATTCTTGATAAGAATGGACGTGCACATGGTTTCAATACATGAATGATAAGCCTAAAATGATTTCTTTCCTCTCAAAGTGCGACTAAAACTTGAATTAATCTTTTCAATCTTTTCACAATTTGGATATCAATAAGAAGGATGCTACTAATTTCTTGCTTCCAAGTGTGACTATCTTGACCTAAAGCCAAGAGTAATTACAACATCATTTCAGTTTCGCTAGAAGCACCCCATGTGCACCGTATACCCGACAGTTGACTTGAACCACCAACTTTTTTGTTCGTGCCGCCAACACCTTCATTGAGACATTTGGGGAGCACACCCAAAGATATAGCCTCTTGCCACAACATGAACAAAGTAGCCACCATGTGCTTGAAGGTCTTGAAGAGATTGGTGAGGCCATCCAACCTCGGGCATTTGCCATTGGGAAGGGAATCAATAACTTCAAGAATCTTATCATCTGAGATGGGAGATTCAAAAAGAGCTTTTAAATTTTGTGGTATTCTTTTGGTTTTTACTATAGAGATTGTAACCATGCAATCATGCTTGTGAGGCGAAAGAGATGTGGAAACCCCAAAAGCTGGGTAAAGTGATTGAGAATTAGCCTACTATTCTCTTCATCCATTTCACATTCAACCCCATTCATATCCATCATGAAAGGGATCACTTCCTTGGATTTCTTGTTTTTTGAGGAGGTGTTACATCTCTTTAGTAGGTTTTTCTATGCTACCTACCCACTAATATTTAAAGTATATCTCTAGATTCTTTCTATGAATGACTTTCTCATATTTCAATGTGCTTGTGATTTTTTGAAGCCCTATATGGAAATGAGAGTAGGCTTTGTTAACTTGTTCCTCTAAACGCTTAAGCCTTCGATAAAGATTTTCCCTTCTAGCATGATGAATGTTTTGAAGATTCTTCTAAACCCTGATCAAGATGTGATGATTTAGCAAGATTGCCTTCTTTCAACACTTGACTGGCAAGGAGCATGTGGCAAAGGCTCAGACTATTCCAAGCAATGATAATCTCTTGCTAGATAGAGGGGAAAGAGAAGGTTTTCGGATTGGCATGAAACCAAGGGGCTTTCTTGAGATTGGTGATCGGGTTGAAGGTAAGCACAATTGAGTAGTAATGAGAGACAATAAGGTCCATACTTTGGGAGAGGAAAAAGGCCCCCCACTTATTGATGATAATCTATGTCATATAGCTCCTATCAAGCCTAGCTTTTCACAAGTCAACTCCAACTTGGAGGTTCGACCAAGAGAAACCGACCTCATCTTGAATCTCCACAAGATCTAGGTGGAGCTTGACTTGGTCCCGTACTTCCTTCTCTTGACCATCAATCATCCACCCCTTCCTCCTCAATCAATCAGAAAGAATATCCACCATATTAAAGTATCCACAAAGAACGAGGTTAAGGGCCAGAGAAGCCAACGATTGCCATTTGGAAATTCTTTATGAGTCGTTATTGGGAGCATACATGGAGACAATGGAAAACTGTAGAGGACCCGCAAAAGAAGCACCAACTCACCAATGACTGTGGTCCACTAGGGTATCCATAATTCTAGCGTACCAACTTCTATTGATGACAATAGCCAAGCTACCGTCTCCCCTAGGGTGCATCATGGAGAGTGAGGACATGGGATGAAGAAATACATTTAAGTCTCTATCATAGGTCCTACCCTTCAATTTTGATCTTTTGAACATAGCACAAGTCTAGATTTAGGCTTTTATCGTGGATCCATTGGCCAATAATGGTCACTCTTGAGGGTTTTGACATGCCTCTAACATTGAGAGAGACAATTTTCATTACCGGAGGTGAAGTTCTTTGCAAAGAGGGGCCTTGTCCATCTTTTTGTTGTTTTTCTCATCAACTTTTTTCTTCGAGGTAGAGGGGTCCTAACAAAGGAGTCTCCCCTTAAGGGGGGGCTTCCACGGTATCTAAGTTGGCTGTTTTCCTTTGTGATAATTCTTCTTCAAAAATGATTCCATAATCCTTTCAAGGATTGTGGATCTAATGATCAAGCTTTCTTTGTTTTGGTTGGGGTCCTAACAAAGGAGTCTCCCCTTAAGGGGGGGCTTCCACGGTATCTAAGTCGGTTGTTTTCCTTTGTGATAATCCTTCTTCAAAAATGATTCCATAATCCTTTCAAGGATTGTGGATCTAATGATCAAGCTTTCTTTGTTTTGGTTATCATCAACGTTGGTGGTGAACCTATCCTGTTTTCTAGTGGTGTATCCTTCATGGTTGCGTTCCTTGTAGGTGGAATCCTCTAGGGTTTTCGCATCACTATGATGGCATTCCTGATTCATTCCCCTAGGTAATCCAATTCATTGAACTCCTTTTCCAAGTTCAAAAAAATATTAGTTTCTAGAGTAATCCAAGTCATTGAACCTCCATTTCCAAGTTGCAAAAAATGTTGTTGTATATGTTGATGATATGCTTCTCACTAGTCTTATTGAGAAGCATATTATTGAATTCAAGGATATTTTGAATGCCACTTTTGAGATGTCAAATTTGGGGGACCTGCAACATTACTTGGGCATTCAATTTGATTGGGGAATAGCTTTGTGTCAAAAAACATATAGTGACACATTATTGTAGCATTTGGCCCGAAGATTAGAGACCTATTGCCATTCCCATGGAAACAAATTTATAGTTGAGACTTGTTGAGCCAATCAAAGTCAAAGTGGTCAAAGTCAACCTAATAAAGGTCAAAGTAGTCAAAGTCAAAGTGGAAAAAGTCAATTTGGTTAAAATTGAGTGGTTAAGGTGCACAGGTAGTGCAATCAACTTGTTCACATTGGTTATGGTTTGCAAAAAGTGGATGCAGCTTGCAAATTGTCTTTTTGTAAGGTTTTCAAGGGCTTTGAAAGTGTTTGGATGGTTCAAGTGAACCCTCCTTAGGCACACATATTGAAGAAATGAAGGCAAAAGTGAAGTCATGAGAAGAGGAAGTGGTACACAAAAGTGTATGGATGGTCCCCCATTTAAAAGTTTGTTTTTCTCCTAAAGTCACTATAGGACTAAATAGGGAGTCGTTGGCTCTACATATTTTGAGAAATTCTTGGGACATCAAAGTGAGCACCAAGATACACTATCAATTAGGAGCATTGTACATAAGTGAATCGACACACAAGGAATGGGCATGATTATTCTTGGAGTTAGACTAAGCAAGAGAGAGCATAGTCTACACTAGGTGATAAGAGGAACATTCATTGAAGCAGAGTGCAACGTAGAGAAGCAAGTGTGAGACAAAGTGTGCAAGAAGAGTGATATAGTGTGTGCAAAGAAAGAGTGCAAAGAAACAATAAGCAAGGCCACCAAGGTGGCATAAGGTACCATTGAAGAGGTGTGCGCATCGATAAAAGGTGTTCCCTCCATCCTACCCTATTGGAAGCTTGAGTGCAAGGTGTGCACAAGAGCAAGCTCTTGGAGAAGGTGGAGGTCTAGTGCAAAGAAGGTTGGTGGCATAAGAAACTTTGGGTATCTTGTAACCGTAAACTTTTAATTGAGATCGCTGTAAGTGTTGTGACGAACGAATCTGTCGGTTAAAGTAGTATCTCCGGTTGATTACTACTGTGAATACTATAGTCCAGACTACTGCTCTGTTCCAATAGCAGGGTAGTCTGAAGAAGTACGGTACCCAGGAATATAGAAAGCCAGTCTCGCCCAGTTAATGTTAATGATTTGAGCTAAGACACGTAGTAGTGTTGTTGTTGATTGTAAAGAAGGTTTGGGAAATTAGTACAGGGCCTCTGTCTAACAGACCCCTACCACTCCCAAGAACCCACGCTGGCCTGGTAATGTTTTTTTGGTAATGATACTGAAAGCTTAACCCATTTTATGGTAAAACACTGTTTCACGTTTAACATTTGTTCGGTAACGATTTCGGTTGGTCAGCGTTACTGTTTCTGTAACACGTTAACACTTGGCGCCGTCTGTGGGAAGGTGGCATCAAGATTGTCAGTCATCTGTCAGAATTAGATTATCGTTCGATTGGCGGTAGCAACAAAATCAGATTGTTGCAGACTGTTCCGTTAGTAATACTACGCAATTAGTACAGAAGATGATACATGTCGGTTACTCGATCCGGTGAAACGTATCCCAAGAACCATCAGTCTGGAATACTAAAGCCAACTTTGGGAGGTAGAAGTACAACTAGGACTGACCCAGTTGTCAAGAAAGTTAAGAACGTTAAAACTGATTCCGGTCATATTTCGGTGGAACCTGTTACGCCTCTGGTACATTCCGGTACTATTTCGGCACAGCCTGTCAAAAATATAGTGATTCCAGAACCTACCAAGACGCAGTTGGAATCTAGTTTAACACTCTTGGAAAAAGATTCAGATTCATCTACGATTAGAAACGCTTTAGTCAAAGAAATCGGCGAAGGAGAAAAAACGCCGAATTCGGGCATAATTTCGGTTCATTCCGGTGAAATTTTGATAAGAGAATCACAGTTTTTCGGTGACGATTTAGCATTTTCCGCTGAATCTTCAGCCCATCTGCCATGCCTGGAAGCGAGTTCCCATACACTCGACATCAAGGAGGAAGCAAGGCTGTTCGAAACAGAGATTCAAAGCATATTAGGCAAGATAATTGCACCGGAAAGTGCGTCATCCGACAATACAGATTCCGGTAGTTCAAAAGGAAAGTATAACACGCTCACGATGAACGGACAACAATAGTTATGTCCATCCAGGCCACCTCCAATGGGAGTCACATACACAAAGTTTGGTGGATTTCCAGGAGATGATCCGGATGCTCACGTACGCACTTTCGAGATAAGCTACGCGGTTCTCAACCATCCACCGGATCAGGCCTACAAAGCCATTGTCTTCCAATCTACACTTGTTAATGAAGCAGCTAGATGGCTTACAGAATATGATATTAATCATTTCGGCACCTACGAAGCAGTACGAGATGCTTTTCTGCAGCGATTCAGGCTAAAAAAGAATCCAGCCGAAATTTTTGATTATCTGCAGAATAACAGACAGAAACCAAATCAAACCGTACAGGAGTATGCTACTCTCTTCAGAACACACTTAAGGCAGCTACCACCGGCCCATGCTAACTTACCAGATGATGTTATCACTCAGTGGTTCATCAATGGCTTGGTTCCACAACTTAAGCAGATCATGATCATAAGATGTGTCGGAGCCATGTCTTTCGATGCAGTCATTGCAATGACTCTGCAACTGGAACACAAAGTCGGTGGATTTACAGAAGATTTGGAATGGTTAAAAGCAAACAAAAATGTTGCAGAAGATATGACTAGACAAGTATACTGTAACACATGCAAAAATTCAGGACATACCAGTGCCAATTGCGCACTTAATCAGACATTTTGCGCTATCTGCAACATTGCCAGACACACCACCGAAAACTGCGCATACAACGCTAGAGTACAAGGAACAGCGACTGTCAATGCAATTATCAAGGAACAAGGACATCCAACCAATCACTATGTGCCTCCACAAATGAGAAACAACCAGCAGCAAGGATATCGAAATTACCAAGGAAAGAGGAATAACAACTATAATCCAAACCACTGGCAGAACGGACCACCACTGGAAAACCCCAATTTACCACCACCACGCTGTCATTTTTGTGGCGAATTTGGGCATATTAGGAGATTTTGCAAAGATGCAGCTGAGTATGATCAAAGGAAGAAGGAACGTCAAAATCCAATGGCCAACATGGTAAAAATCACACCAGTAGAGACACAGGCTGCTGTAGTCCAGATCTGTTCCGGTAAACAATTGCAACCGACAGCAGAAATATTTGAACTAGGGGTACGTGAACAACACAGAATGTATAACAAGGCTAGTCAATGGACCACAGCAGAACCACCAGTCTTTCCAGAGCCTATTCCGGTAGCCCAGCCCTCGTTAACAAAGGAAGGAACACAACAAAGGGAGTTAGCAGCAGAAACATCATCAGCAGCAGATACATTGCCCACCGTAGACACCTCCACATCAGCAGAGGCATCAACTTCAACATCAGTAGAGCCTGTCAACCAATCTCAACAGGCCTGGGAAATCTTATCTAAGGCATATATCAATTTGCATCTGGGCCAACTATTGGCATTAGTACCTGGGATTCACCAACAGTTCAAACAACAGTTCAGTCCGGTACCGTCTTGTATTTCGGCGACAGTAGCAGTTCAATCGGAACCTGATTCTACGGTTGATCATTCAGTTCCCTTGATTACAGTATGGTATAAGAATCATAAGATTACGCAGGTATTAATTGATGGAGGCTCTGGTGTTAACATTGCGACTGCGGCATTATGCAAAAGATTAGGATGGACCGAAATCGAACCAGTTCAATTTTTTGTCAGAATGGCAGATCAATCAAGAGTCCATCCCGTAGGACTTGTGCGAAATATACCCATCACTTTGCAAGGTACGACCTTTAAGATGACCTTTGTCATACTAGATCTGCCGGAATCCACTTTGGATTACAACCTTCTTTTCGGCCGACCTTGGCTGAAGCATGTGAAGGTAATATAGGACTGGTCTGCACAAGAGCTAGCATTCAAAGATGCCAATCGTAGATATGTGGTAAAATTAGATGCTATACAACCTTGCGAGCTACACGCTAGACCGTATTTTGCTGAACCCGTCCATATGCTAGATGGATTATCAGATGATGAAGAAGAAGAGTTTCTAAAGAATAACGCTGATTTAATTTCCTTAGGAACTATTGATCTACATACCGTTGTAGATAATTGGAATGCTTCAGTTTGTACAGTAATACCCGTCACAGAAGAGGCTAAGAAGAAAGACACTATCTCGACACATGACAATGAACTGCAGAAACTCTTTAAACCAACAGACAACACAGAGAAACATCAACAGTTCTATGTCCCCGAAGATCAGTTGATTACTTACAATTTAGGAGATGAAGATCATCCGCGTCCTGTGAAGATAAAGCAAAACTTACCGGAAACATTTCAAGCAGATTTAATCCAGCTACTCCAAGAATTCACTGATGTCTTCGCATGGGACTACAAAGACATGAAAGGATTGGACCCCCGTATCTACCAGCACAAGGTCATGCTGAAGCCAGAAGTAAGACCGATACAACCAGCTACCGGATGAATCCCCATTATGCAGGTAAAGGCAAAACTTGATAGGGTATTGAAAGTTGGATTTATCGTGCCAGTAGAGCATGCTGAATGGATCTCTCCTATTGTGATTGTGCCAAAGAAAAACAAGCAATTGAGAATCTATGTAGATTATCGGAAATTAAATGCAGCAACCGTACCGGATCCCTTTCCAATTCCCTTTTTGGATACCATGCTTGATAGAGTAGCAGGTCACGAGATGTATTCATTCCTAGATGGATACAATGGCTACAACCAAGTAAGAATGGCCGAAGAAGATATACCGAAAACTGCATTTATTACCAATTGGGGTGTCTTTGCTTGTACAGTAATGTGGTTTGGATTAAGAAACGCACCAAGCACATTTCAAAGATGTATGCAGGAGATATTTTCTCCTTATCTCACTTCATTTATGCAAGTATATCTCGACGATTTTTCAATTTTCGGTAAGATGATAGCACACCTGTTCCATTTACGGTGCTGCTTTCAGAAATGCAGAGAGTATAGACTCTGCTTGAACCCAAACAAATCTATGTTTGCGGTTTCATGTGGCAAGTTACTTGGCCACATTGTATCTGCACAAGGTATCCAAGTAGATCCAGATAAAATTTCGGCAGTATTAGAAGCTCCGGTGCCAGCTTCTCCAAAAGAAGTTATGCGCTTTATGGGCCAAGTACGGTGGCATGGAAGACACTTACGGTGGCTTGCTCATTTGGCAATACCACTAAACAAGCTAATTACCAAGACTCCTCGACAATTTGAATGGACCCAGGAATGCCAGATAGCATTTGATCGTTTAAAGCATTTATTAACACAAGTTCCTATCTTACAACCGCCGGACTAGGATCACCCATTTCATGTATTTGTTGATGCTTCAGATATAGCAATAGGAAGTGTGTTGATGCAACAAATTGATAAATGGTTCAGACTAGTGTATTATGCAAGTCGAAGATTAGCGCCTGCTGAGAAGAATTACTCTGTAACAGAAAGAGAATGTCTAGGGCTAGTATATTCGGTCAAGAAATTCAGACATTACTTGCTAGGCCGTAAATTTACATTTCATGTAGATCACGCTGCACTTGTCTATCTAGTTCGGCAACAACATCTAGGTGGTCGATTAGCGCGATGGGTCTTACTCTTGCAGGAATTTGACTACGAAGTCATTCACCGGCCAGGCAGTTCACATGCCTTAGCAGATTTCTTATCCCGCTTAGATTCCGGTGAAGCTCCGGTGGGCATAGATGACACGACACCCGCGATTTATGTATCAGAACCAATTAATGAAGAATCTACAGACCCACCTATCCCATTTTCATATTATGATCAGATCTTGACCTTTCTCACTGATGGTTGCCTTCCATCTCAGACTTCTACGATAGTACGCAGGAAAATTGCAGTCTTTAGCCGTCGATTTCGGTTAATTGCTAGAGAACTATTATGTAGATCATACCGGAATCCTACTTTGTTGTATTCCACCACATGAAGTTAATTCAGTTATTACTTTGGCTC
This sequence comes from Ceratopteris richardii, assembly GCA_020310875.1. NCBI lineage: Eukaryota > Viridiplantae > Streptophyta > Polypodiopsida > Polypodiales > Pteridaceae > Ceratopteris > Ceratopteris richardii. Next base: position 101,888,701 of record CM035431.1, read on the forward strand.
ACTCAATTCCTTCCGGTGGCCATTTTGCAGCAGACTTAACTCACCGGAAAATTCTGCAGAGTGGTCTCTGGTGGCCAACAATGAATAGAGATATCTCACAGTTTGTCAAACAATGTGATACATGTCACAGATCTGATTAGCCTTTGCAACGTCATCTTTTTCCTCTGCAACCCATCTTACCATTGGAACCTTTCCAAAAATGGGGTCTAGATTTTCTCGGTCCAATTACACCTCCAACGGTCTCCAGTAACAACCGTTACATACTGACCTGCACAGACTATGCAACCAGATGGGCACAAGCCTGGGCTTTATGGTCTGCTACAGCAATTATAGTAGCAGAGTGTCTGCTAACCGATGTCTTTCCACGTTTTGGCTTACCACTAGAAATTGTCTCAGATCAAGGCACTCATTTTGTAAACAAGTTAATGAAGGCACTTACACAGTCGTTCCATGTCACACATAAATTTAGTTCTCCTTATTATCCTCGTGCCAATGGATTGGCCAAAAGTACAAACAAATCTCTGCTGAATATCCTTTGAAAATTGATGATGGAATCACCAGAAAGATGGGATCAACTGCTACCTGCAGTATTATGGGCATACCGGACTACATACAAGGTAACAAAAGGATTGACACCTTTCAAATTAGCTTATGACTTAGAAGCAATAGCACCAATGGAGATAGTTATACCAAGTTTACGAGTGGCAATCACTCAGAAACTTCTACCGGAAGACTCACTGTCATTTCGGTTGGACACCCTCAGAGAGTTAGACGAGCACCGATGGCTCAGTTTTTTAACCATGCACGAAGTTCAACTAAGACAGGCAAGGACACACGATCGAAACCTGAAGACTCCTGTATTTTAGGTAGGACAGCTTGTACTTTTTTATAATGCAAAGTCAAATAGATCCGCAGGCAAATTCAAATTACGGTGGTTCGGCCCTTACAAGATCTCAGAGCAAATCGGTCCAGCAACTTTTCGGTTGACTACGTTGACCGGAAATCCACTTCCAAAAGCAATCAACGGCTCGAAGCTGCGGCCGTATCAAAGCGCTACTAGTCCGCATTAAATCATTCGGCGGTGGACCACATTTTTTAGCTTTTGTTTTTTACTTTTCATTCTGTTCTTTCTTTTCTCTTTTTTATAGCCGTGTTTTGTCATAAGCCGCCCTCCTTACCAATTACTCAAGTATGCATGCCAAATTAAAAGCAATATCATTCCAGCACCGCACAATGATAACCATCACTTCCTACCCTCCCCCCCACCGTAATGTCTGTACTTAAGCTCTTTGGTTGCGCCAAAAAATGCTATTGTGTTCTTGTGATTGTGCTCGTGTCTTCTGTGTACTGTGTATTCATGTGTTGTGATCTGTGTATTCGTGTTCATGTGCGAAATGGAAGCACTGGCGAATTTCGCAGCTTTCCATGATGGTATCCCTACCGAGGTAGGAGATTACCTGCGTATCTGAGGGTTGGCCAACTTCGCTGAGCTGCCATGGCACTCAGTGGAAGCCCATCCTTTCTTCGCACAAATCATCCCTGCCATCGCCCAATCCCCCATCGCTGAACGACAATGGCTCTTCCCCTCCCTACCATCTAGAACCGTCATAACCTTCCAGGCGTTCGTCGAAGCCTTCCGTCTCACCCCACAAGGCCGCGAAAATGGCCCAAGCATCCCTGTAGCTCGAATGGTAGAACTTTTTCCCCGATTTTCATCAAATGAATATGCCATTCTCTGCCGCCCCGAACCTGAAAAAACCGCATTACAGTTCTTAGTTGTGATCCTTAACCTCCAAAAATGCACATACGGTATCTCCCGCCCATTCTATTCCGCCATCGACCTTGCCGCACGAGAACCCGTTAATTTCGCCTCATTTTTCTTTCACCGAATCCATAAGGAGTGCGTCGCCATAGTGAAACAAGTCAACAAAGGAACCACCCCTCGATCCACACTTCCCCACATCCTTTCTTTTCTCTTCCCAACCATACTCGCCGCTCAACCACCACAACGAGGACCAGTTTTAAGGCACGAAGAGTTAGTTCAACTACTAGAAGATGATGAAGAAGAAGATGAAGAAGAGCTCAATCAGTTGTTCTGCCGAAAACGTATCAGAATTAGCTCCTCAGAAAGTGAAGCACAAGGCTCAGCCGGAAAAGATAAAAATGATGATAAAGACGAAGAGAAGAACGAAGAGGAGACATTCCACGATACAGCTACTTCAATGCATAATGAATCATCGACTGAGCAACAAGAACAACAGGATCAAGCAGAAACAGAATCAATATCGACCGAAAAAGAATCAGAGCAACAGGTAGACGAGCAAGAATCTGCCAAGGAAGCACTAGACAAGCTACTGAAGGCAGTGGAATCCACAGAAGCAAACAACGTGTAAACTGAACAAACAAACAAGGTAACAACCAATGACTCTGCCAGCGAGATAAGGCATTAGCTAAAAAAGACGAATTACTGACAGCTGCCGACACCGAAATAATAAAGTTAAATCAAACAATCAAAGATACAGACGATACAAGAATAGCACTAGGAAACCTACTGGAAGAAACAAGACTCCAGTTGCAGGACACAGTACAGAAATACCAAGAGCAGCAGAGAGAAGCAAAGCAGGCAGTAGAAGAGCTACAAAGAACGAAAGAATCACTGGATGAGGTAAATTCTATACTTAAACATCAATTACTCAAGGAAGCTAAACATCAGAAGGAGTTAGCGAATGCCCGTAGAGGACGAGATGCATACCACAAAACCATACAGTTCCAGAATCAACAGTTTGAAAGACTGGATAATCAGGTACGCAACTAGAAAGACCGAATCACCGAGATGCAGAAACAAGTAACGGACATGAAGACAGCAAGAGATGAGGCATTATCAAACGATTTTTATTTACAGGAGGCTTTTTTGCAAACACAGGCCGAAATTTTGCTTACTGAAGCCATCGCACTTAGTTCCGTTAGAGTAGATGCGCAGATTTTAGACCCGATACCCTTAAACAATTATTAGAAACCCTTAAGAAAAAAATAGCCCGCACATTTAGATTAGCAAGAAATATGCATCTAGAAGGAATCGTAGATGAACAATGAGTTTTGTAATCAAAATCACTTGCGGGTTCGAGTCCACCGTGCGTGCCAGTGTTAGACGGTCGCCGGAGTAGGACAAATGTATGCCGGATGTAACGGAGTTCCTTGAATTACGCGCGAAAAGTCGGTACGCGCATCTTGTAATTCTATATAAAGTAATGAAAAGAGAATGGTCGAGAGAGATGTTTTTCCTGGAATTGTCAGATTGTCCGCCTTGATATTTGTTAGAGTATTGTTACACTATTGTGAAGTTCTGAGTATTGTTAACGTTGATCTCTGTTCTGTCTGCATCGTCTACTTACACTGAAGTTCACTGTGATGACTGTTAAGTGACGGATTGTGTGTCTGAGTACTGTTTCCGCATAGTATTGCTCTATGCTCTTCGGTCGTTGAAGTACTTTGAGTCAGTCTGAGTAGTTATATTACTGCGTGATTTGATTTGACAACTTAATACACGGTGGAGAATGTTCTGTTTGTTTTACTGAACTTATTGCATTCGGTGACGAAGACGAATTATTACTTTCGGTAAACGTAAACTTTTAATTGAGATCGTTGTAAGTGTTGTGACGAACGAATCTGTCAGTTAAAGCAGTATCTCCGGTTGATTACTACTGTTAATACTGTAGTCCAGACTACTGCTCTGTTCCAATAGCAGGGTAGTCTGAAGAAGTACCGTACCCAGGAATATAGAAAGCCAGTCTCGCCCAGTTAATGTTAATGATTTGAGCTAAGACACGTAGTAGTGTTGTTGTTGATTGTAAAGAAGGTTTGGGAAATTAGTACAGGGCCTCTGTCTAACAGACCCCTACCACTCCCAAGAACCCACGCTGGTCTGGTAACGTTTTTTTGGTAATGATACTGAAAGCTTAACCCATTTTATGGTAAAACACTGTTTCACGTTTAACATTTGTTGAGTAACGATTTCAGGTGGTCAGCGTTACTGTTTCTGTAACACGTTAACAGATGCTTGATTACTTATGCATAACTTGGCATGATATTCAATTTTTTGTCTCTCAAATGAGCAGGCTTATGCATTGCCCATGTGTCAAGCATTGGAAGGTAGTTAAGTATATCTCTGTCTACTTGAGTGCTACCCGGCTAGGATTGTTTTATCCCAAGGGGAATTCATTACTGTGAGATTTGCATGCCTTTTTTGACTTAGATTGGGCTAGTTGCTATGACACTCATGTGTCCACCAATGTTTTTTGTTTCATGCTTGGCAGCTCATGCATATCTTGGTTGAGGAAAAAGGAGCCTACTCTAGCCACTTCTAGTTGTGTGGCTGAGTTTAGGACAACTTTCACAATGACTATTGAGTGTGTGGCTTAAATGCCTTTTGGTTGATTTGCCGTGGTTAATCTTGTACCACCACCATCTTCATTGAGATTCAAAGTGCATCTGTAGTTGTGAGGAACCTTGAGTTCCATGTTCGCACAAAGCACATTGAGGTGCACTATCATTATGTCAAGGAGAGGCTCTCTACCAGAGAGATCAGTTTGGCTTATGCACCCATAGAGGGTAATCATTAGGGGAAAAAATGAACCCTGAATGGGCCTTTTAGATTAAGGAGTGATTAGTGATGGACCCATCAGAAGAGGGTGGTGGCCACAATCTATGCCCGATAAAATACTAAGTTGAAGGGGGGAGAGGGGACATATTTCTCCCTTATTTAATGAGCTACCTCTAGAGGGAGAAGGAAACTCGTAACTTAGTTGGGCTCAAAAATTCAATATTTCTAAAAAGTTAAAAAACTCGTCATAAAACCTGAGAATGGACCCCCCATTACTTTTTAGGGTCAAAAGTACTCTTTTTGAGCCTAAATTCAAAATACGTTGTCGTCGGGAATTTCGAAAAAGGAGGGAAGTCAGTGAATGACAAGACTAGCTTGGCAGTGCCTTAGAAGCTCACCTAATATTGTTGGAATGGATCGAGTTCAATTATTTTCATACTTAGTCTTTAACCGATTTTAATTCAGGAAATTAAGAGATATATCTTGCATTTTCCTATGAGAAGACTAAGTCCCGAAGCATATTAAACTTGATTCCAACACGTGCTTAACATTTTCTTAATGAAAGCCGAATTGAATATCGTTGACTTCTACTTGTACATATCCATTTTTAGACTCATAAGTGTCTACAATATGCAAGATGGTCCTAGAAATCAGAGTGATTTCGGTTTAGTGAGTTCAGATTTGTGCATTCTTTACCATCAATAAACTCGCTGGAATGTAGAACAGAACACACATTTAATGCAGCATTGTTATTATCACAAACGTACGATGCAACGACCTATCATTCATCGACATTTAAGAAGAGATGAGGCATCGACCGATGTCATATACTTGCGTGAGAAAATTCATTTCACATGCCCAACAGCGAAAGACACAAAAGAAAGGGAAATCCATGTTTGAGAATAAGCATAATACACCTTAATACAAGTTATATATATATACGTTCTTGATCATGCAAACCTATAGTTTAAAATAATCGAACATAATCCAAGAAAATTTGTACTGTGGCTTACAACACTATGCATGAATCTGCTAAAAACTAGATGTATGCGCGCCAACATTTATGCTCGGAAATCAAATCAGTTTTTTGAACTTCAAAACTATTACATCGAAGCACATTTTGTAATTACCGAAGTCATGCAAGAATTCTCATGCAAAAGGTCGATAAAGTGGCTCAACGCTGTGCGATCATAGTAAACATAAATAAAACGTTTTTTGAACGCAAGTGTTAAGTTATCTTTGTAGAGAGCAAAGCCCACATTCAAATACAACAAGTTTCATTAAAGTTCCACGTCAGTGGTTTAAGTAGCCTCATCTCAGATAATTATGGAGGCTCATCTCAGAAACTTATGCAGGCTCATCTCAGAAAATTATGCAAAGGTATGATTAGCCACAGAAAAGACAATACTTTAACTCGAATCATAAGAGGACACCAATATCTTCAGTGAAAGGGCAATAAGCGTAGATCAAAGAAAACAGTAATAGTGATATTTGCATAGAAAAGCATGATTTCATTGGTGCAGGACAGAACTTAGAAGCTCCATATGCGGCTGCTAAACTGCAAAGTTACAGAAACAAGGTATGAATGAAAATTTGGAGATAAACCTTTGATTTGGTGCGACCTGTTAGATTAATACATCGCTCCTCTGAAAGGTACTTTTTTCGCTCTATGTCTTCGTGGATGCACAGCTACATCACAATAGTTGGTCCGTCCTTCTCCAACCCCCTATCATCTTCGACCATATGCACACTTCTGTTGCTTTGTCTTCTGCAACTGTATTATGTACCGAATCCTCCTCTCTATGAATGTCTTGCACTTCTACCCTTGATCCGCACATTCATCGTTTTGACGTCTTCTACAGAAGTAGGTTCTGTGTTCTCCTCCTACAATTCCTCGAACATATTTCCTCTTGCATATGCTCCTAGCCTCTGAACCTTCAATTCACAGTATTATTATCTGTCAGTCAATCCCGTTTACTTTCCCTCTTCTACAATAGCTGAATCTGTTTTCTCCTGCTTCCCTTCATAATAAAACTTGCAAACAGTATGCACACACGTTTCCCCTTTTTGTCTATGAATCGGATGCTGGTTTTGATGTTCTTTCACACTCCACATCATGCGATTTCTAAAAACTGGATAATCGTTGTTGCTGTTGCCTATTAGTAACTATCACATTAACTTTGTCTGCAAAGTTCCTCTATAGCTTTGAATATTTGCAATGCTTCACTGTACTTTAGTTCTGTTGTTCAATCAAGACCTTAACCATACGGAGTGAGATAACTCAGAGTATCTCCATGCACATGCCCGCCTCCTTCAACTTCGTCTGGACTGTGCCTTGTTCATTACTCACAAACCCATTCGTTTCCCCATGATTCTTTAGTGGTGCCGGTGCCAAGATCAATTTCCCCCGTTCCCAAAAGCCGATAGCATCCTCTATTAGTTCAAGTTCCCCCCAGGAAGTCCGCTACCACCTCGTTCTTCCACGCTTCTTTTTCCCTTCCGTATCTTCCATCTCCTTCTGGTTCACGTCCTTCCGAAGCTCAATCTCCTTGCATCCCCAAAACAGAAGGTTTCCTCAAAGAACTATGTCGCCTTCCTTTTGCGTCATCCCTCTCTCTTTACTTTAAGCATCTGAATCTTCAACAGATTTTCCTTGGCAATTTCACGTGTATAAATTTCAACCTTATTTTCATAGAAGCGGCATACTTCCAAATCAGCCACATATCTTTTATTCCACGCACAACTATATATATATATATATATATATATATATATATATATATATATATGTATGCACATACATATATTCGTATATATACCACTATATATAAATGTATGCACATTGATTTACACATAAGAAAATGAAGATTCACATATAAGTCTCTTTTTCACGCGTATATACAAATATGTGTGCAGTTTCTCATACAAAATCCTATGCATATATAACACATCCAATGCACATATTTACATAGACTTTGTCTTTATGTTCTTATGAGAAGATCTATGGAACGCATAAAGCGAAGCACGGATTGTTTCATGTATTCGATCATACACAAGTTCAAACAAGCATTCAAGTAATCAGTACCTGATAATCAAATTGATAAACAGTAAAGTCTCCCATATGTAACTATGTTAGAAGCACTTCAACCGAATCGAATATTGTTCATCAACCCTACCTGTCAATTCAACATACAAACTTGTTTTGATTGATTTTTACTCACCATGGTCAAACCTTTGATTTATTACTTTTGATCAATTCATACGCTTGGTTTGCAAATCTCTACCACATCCACCCCCTCTGAGCCTGTGCATCCTCCGGATGTGCCAATCTTGCATACATAACATCAAGCACAAGCAAGGATCAAGTAGTCATAGCATATAAACAAGACTTAAAAAAAAAAAATAAAAATTTAACTTGATGCAAGAAATCTGAAAACACATTGAACTTGGCATACATTAAGAGAAGAGGGTAGACAAAAACATCTTATACACCATATCAGAATACACTAATGCACTTAGACTAGAAATCATATGAGTAAATCGAAAACTTCTTAGCTCTCTCGTTAACTCGACCCGGTCAGATCTAGTAGCCTATCCGAAGCATTTGCACATACCAGTCTTCACTAACTCGATTTATGAAACTCGCTTCTGGCTTCCCTATTGATCTTCCATCATCTAAACCCCATCAGACCTTTTCTTATTTTTCTCTTATTTTTGTTCTATTTTTCTTTATTTTCATTCTTTGACCCAGCTCAACCTTCATTTTTTTTTTATTTATTCTTTTTCTACACGTCGGCCTATGCCGAAATCGGATGCGACTCGTGGACCTGACCACCCGGACAGGTTTAGCCCACCCATCTACTGACCCGACATAGCGCACGATGCACAATGTCAGCCTCATACGAAATCAACGTCAGCTCGTGGCTCTAACCACCCGGTCAGAGTGACTCCACCCGCCTATCAACCCGTATGAGCGCGTAACAACATGTAGGTCAGGCCATACGACACAACTAGCGTCAGCTCATGGCCCTGATCACCCGATCAGGGTAGTCCCACCCGCCTGCTAGCTTATCGCAGTGCCCAACGGCACATACACGTACACATAAATAGCTGGCTGGTATAAGAATTCTTTTCTCAAGACATAATCTGTCTGAAGATTAGGTCAGATGAGAGATCAAGAGTAGAAGTCGAAGTGTCTCACTCATCAAGTGCTCGTAAACACTACTATATACAGATACTTAGTCTAGGTCTTCCCTTCACCTTCCTAGGTCTTGTTCTCGAAAGTTCTAGTCCATCTTCTAATCTTACCCATATAATCCTGGTCCTTATACATTACATGTAATCTAATTAGTGGCACGAGATTTTTGTTCTACTTAATTTTTCTTAATTATGCATTTATTTACATGTTATATGCCTAACCCATGTCTTTTCATATGGATATATATACACATACATACACATATATGCATGAGAGAAAAAGAAACTGAAACAATAACATCTCACCAGTATAAAATCAGAAGCCGCTCGAGCTTGTCGCCTTTAATAATTCTTTCTTTAGAAAAAAACTTGAACTTGGTCATCCTGCATAAATCAGAGGCTTATTTCACACGAATTTATATAAAAAAAGTTATTCAAAAGGAAAATATTACCTGGCTTTATTTATATACATTGGTATTCGTTTTCTTGCCGATCTCCGAGGGTCTTTCGTGACTTTATTCTTCATAAAAAAAAACCTAACTTGATTCAAAATAAACATTATTTACACATAGCTTTAATACAACATTTTAATCTATCTTTAAGACGTCTCACCCCCCTCACGTTCCCTACGGAACAAGGCAAGCTGTTGTAAAAGTTCTGCATATTCTGCTAAGTCACGACTATATACAAGAAGTGCTGTTGGGTCCACTTCCATATATGACTCACGGTCATCCGAAGTGTCATCTTCTCCATATGCTCGTGCCCTTCGATACCTGAGCACACTTCCTTCATTTGATGATGAGATCAAGGTCTCTCTAGTGATACGATCTTTAACAAACTCTTCTACAAGAATTCTTTCTTCATTTTCAGGTGTAGGGAGCAAGTAAGTTGATATGAAAGAACTATCTAAGGCTCTCCCTTCAGGCACACTCCTTGACGTTTCTCTATATTTTTCACGAATGCTACCCTCAGGAATGGATGTATCATTGGAATCTTCACTGTCCATTCCAGATCCCAAGATAGTTAAACAGTCCAATCAACCCTAAAAACTTCCTATTAATAACCTGATCACAAATCTCTATCAGTACCCTGCAAGGAACAAAAATTAGTATTAATAGAAGGTCATGAATAAGTAAAACACATACATTTAATTTATTTGCTGCTTTACTTATTTATTACATCTAGACGGATTCATATCTTGTTATTTATCTACATGGTTTTATTATTTACATATATATATATATATATATATATATATATATATATATATATATATATATATATATATATATATATATATATATATATACGTGTTTTTATATATATACATCATCTTACGATATAATTTATTTTAATCATTTTCCTTATTGATGTCTTCATTTTCATCATCTCCACTTCCTTCCTCTTCACTTCCCTCTTCTTCGTCTTCATTTGTTATCGTCTCATAATTCTCATTCTCTCTTCTTTTAAAGAGCTTAACTCTCTTTCAAGCGATTAAATCCTTTAACTTGGTCCCATCTAATTCTCTAAGTGAGTATGTTCCATTATCGAAAACTTTACATACCACATAGGGACCAAACCATCTCTTAACCAGTTTTCTTCGAGCTTCATATTGAGTATTCAATGAGCTATCATAGACAAGTACCCAGTCTCCTTCCTTCAACCTTTTAGGCCTTAACCTGTGGGACTTGTCAAATGCAACTTTATTTTTCTCTCTAGAAGCTCTAAGCTTAAATGCAGCTTCTTCTACCAGATTTCTTCCTCTCTCTAGTTGAAGAATCCGCACTGCGAGAAGATCTTCTCTTGACACCTCGTCTTCCCAAGGCAAGGAAGTCCACGCTAAAGCATGTGACTCCGTCGGCAAAATAGGTTTTTGACAATACATCAGTTCTGCTGGCATATATCCAGTAGTTCTAGTGTATGTCATCCTGTCTGCCCAAAGGGCAAAGGGAAGGTAGTTTGGCCAATTCTTTATTTTCCCCTCACAAGCCTTAGCCAAAGCTTTAATAATTGGTGGAGGACCACGCTCAATTTTTCCATTAGCTTCAGGATTGTAAGCAGTGGTGAGCGATAATCGAATTCCATATTTTTAAAGAAGTCTTTGGCTTCCTGAGCATCAAGCTCACCTTTATCGGCAACTATTTTCTCCACATAACCAAATCTACTAAACACATCTTCTAGTAGAAACTTGCATACATTGCTTGTAGTTTTCGTCCTTAGAGCTCTTCCTTCAACATGATTTGTTAGATCTTCTCTTGCTAACATAATATACCTCATCTGATGCACCCCTAATGGCATTGTAACTAGATCAACAACCCACTTATAGTGAATATTAAGAGGATATGTTGGATGTAATTCATCTCTGTGTCTAACATTGGAGTACATCTGGCAAGGTTTACAAGTGGCTACGTAATTTTGGGTATCCACATACATCCCAGGCCACCAGTATCTTTCCCTTATCTTTTCATAAGTTCCTTGAAAGCCTTTATGACCGGCCCATAGTGAGCTATGCATTTCACGCATAATCCTTCCTCTCGATTCTTCACAACCTACAACTCGCTGGGGCATCTTACCTATTCCAATCTTTTGCTTCCAGAGTAATCCATCTTTCAGGAAATAATTGCTTGACTTTCTTCAAATGGTACGAAATTTTTCTTTGCTCCAACTAAGATCAAGACACTTCATACTTAAATATCTCCCGATTTCCTTCCACTCATTTTCATATTCGTCTTCATTAAATCTTTCTGTTATTCCTATTTGAATCTTGTAAGAATCTTCTTCTGTCCATCTATTATCTTTCCCGCTTCCTAAGCTTCTTTGAACCTCTCTTGAAGATTCAATACAAGTCCCAAGCCTTTCATTTTGACGCTTAGGTTCTTTTCTATTTAGTCCAGTAGATGCTTCATTTAGGCTCAAATTATGTACATGTGAAGCATAAAAGTCCAGACCTATCTCTTCATCATTAGAAGTCATCGAATCTTCATTTTCATATATAGCTCGTGATAGCATATCAGCCACCACATTATTTCTTCCAGCTATATGAACAAACTCAGGGTTTAGCGACTTAATGTATGCTATCCATCTTAACATGGCAATGTCTGCAGTGGAACAATTCACGATCATTCCCAACAATGGTAAACAATCTGTTTCCACTACCACATTTGCCCCAATCAGATATTCTTTATCATTCTTTAGTGCAGTCACTATTCCCCAAAGCTCTCGCTTAATTTGAGGGTAACCTCTCTGGCGAACATTTAGGACTTTAGCTCCGAAACGAATTGCATATCTTTTTCCTTCATCATCCTCTTGGCCAATCGCCCAACCTATACCTGTCGGACTTGTATCTATGGTGATATAAATTTCTTTATTATCAGTGTAATCAACCTTTCTAAGCAGTGGAGCTTCTGCAAGTGCCTTCTTTAATTTTCTCACAGCTTGAGTATGGATATCTTTCCATTGAAATCTTTGCCCTTTCCTAAGCAATTGATAGAGTGGGTCCGCAACATGGGCAAAATGAGGAATCCATACAACATAGAAAACACATGCCCCAAGAAACCTCCTCACTTCAGTGATCGAGGAGCAGACCTCTTTCATGTGTTGAATGGCATCTACTTTCTTTGGACATGGCTTCCTTCCTTTAGGTCCACACAAACTTCCTACAATTAAAACCTCTTGCACTCCAAATACTGATTTTTTAGCAGACAATGTCAAATGAACCTCTTCCAGCCGACTGAGAATGGATTCACAATCAGTTATGTGCTTTTTAACAAAATTCCTACATCCATCCTCATCAAGAGTCTCGTCTCTATCTCTTTCTTCACAGCCTTTAATAGGGACATCGTCAATGAATGGCATAGTCAGATGTGGAATAAAATCCCTAAGAATTTTATGCATACCATTCATCATATGTGCCACCGAGTTCGCGGCGCCTTGCGGCAAAGTGCACATGCGCACAAGCCCAAGTGGCGTCCTCATAGTCGTCAAATCACGGCTTTCGAGAGCTAGCTGGAATTGATCATATCCAGAGTATAAATCTCCCATTGAATAAATAGATCTTCTTGCAAAGGCTTCTGCATACTCGTCTACAATAGGCCCAGTTCTCATATTTCTAATTGTTACTTTATTCACTGGCTGTAGATCTTGGATAAATCTTAATGACCCATTCTTCTTTGGTACAGTAAACCAATGGTTAGAATAAGGAGCACTTGATGGCTCAAGAATCCCCATTCTAATCTTGTCATTCAACAGATCAATTAGCTTTGAAATATGAGCTTTTGGTACCGGAATTGGTCTGAGATTCCAAGGTACATGTGGTATCGTGAAAATTATCATAGGTGTCACCACAGATGGATCTACACATCCAATTTCTTGGGCATTGAAAGAGAAAGCCTTTCCATGCTTGAATAACATTCGAGAGAATACATTCTTCTCTTCTTCACTGAGGAAATCATCTTTCGCCAATTGAATTTGCTCGAGTGTTTCTTTAGTGAATTCATGGCCTATTTTTCTTTTATCTCTGAGAGGTGGCTGAGATTTTGCACCATCCATAAGTTTATTACTATCTTCAGGAAGCGAAACTCGCTTTATCTTTTTATCAATTGTTTTGTATTTTGTTTCAACGAAGACTTCTTTACCTGTTTCATCTTGCTCAAACTTTGCTATTTCCTTATACATGGAAATAGAGTGCGTTTGAACTGCGACTGGCTTTATCTTTTTATCAATTGTTTTGTATTTTGTTTCAACGAAGACTTCTTTACCTGTTTCATCTTGCTCAAACTTTGCTATTTCCTTATACATGGAAATAGAGTGCGTTTGAATCACATAATCACTCCTTTTTCCTTGAATTAACTCTTGCAGATCAAACAGTGTGTCTGCAAAAGATATCTCATCAAAGACTCCGGAGATTTTCTCGTCGAAGTCAAGCACTCTACATCCATAAAAGTTTCTTTGAAGATCTGCTATGTATTGTTTTTCCCACTTTTTTAACTCAGAAAAAACACGAAGCTGAAATGAATTTGTCGAAGAAAGTGCTATGAAACTTGATATAAACATATTTACATTCGGGATCTTTTCACTTTTCAAGCTTTCATAGTCCCGACTTATGAAAGCTTCCTTTAAAAACTTTGATCCTCGAATTCTTCAGGAATAGGTCTTGTCCGAAGAGAAGTTCTATTCCTGATATGGTCTACACAAACCGTCATAAATTGGACTGCCTTCTTTCCATCCTTACTACGGATTCGCGCATAGGCCGATCCATCTTCCAAGACTCTTGTTTCCATTCTTAAGGCAGTAATATATGGCTGCCCTAAAATCAACGAGTAACTAGAATGATCTTGCACGAAAAAATTTTGATAATCACTAACATCTCCAATTGTAACTAGAACCTGCGGGCATGCACCAAACAACTCACCTGGCATCGAGTTCGCAACCTTAATTCTCCAACCAGGCTGCATGTCTATTGGCCATTTCCCCTTCATGTAGAGATCTTTGGACATCAAGTTAACTTCAGATCCGTGATCAATAAGAGCGACAACTGGAGTGCTAATTTTCTCTAATCTCACCAACGTCTCAGTTGTGGCTCGAGCCCAATGATCTCTAGTATAATAACTCGAAGGAGTTATTTCTGAAGGATTACGCTCCAAGAATATTTCCTCATGTACGCATGGTTGAACATTAGTCTCAATTGGTTCAAGTACATTTTTTAGCTCTTGTACTTGTGCTTGCACAGTATGAACAGGAGTCTCTTCACCCACTCTTTCAGTCTCTTGCATGTCAGTTATTGGTTGCCGTTTTCTTCTTAAGAGGTCAATTATTACTTTTAAAAATTCTCTTTTTGCTATCCCCAATAACTCACCGAGTGTAAATTCGATTACACTATCGAGCACTCTTTTCTCAAGAACTTGTTTTAGATTTGTGGATTGCTCTATGTGCGATTTTAGCATATATGAGGGATTTCTCACTCTTCCTTGTCCTTTTCTCACAGGTTGCATCTCTTGATCTTGAGGAGGAATATTATCGTGGGTAGGAACTGGCATCTCAGCAGAAGTAGGAATTTGAACTTGAGTAGGAATTTGATTTGGTTGGATTATTGTCGGTTGTGATGGTGGATCTACTTGAGTGGGTTGGTTTGTTTGTTTTGGTTGATTTTGGTTTGGTATTTGAGGTTGTTCATGTGAAGCTTCTACTTGACGCCTAGTTCTTCTTTTCTCCTCTTCACCCTCATTGGTTCTCCTTCGTTTCTCTTCCACTACTGCTTCATGCTCTACCGAAGAGCATAGATATGTAACAACCGAGAGAGTATCTACAGGATCATTCCATCCACTTACCCCTCGGATTTCATTGCTGGCTGTTTTTAAAATTTCATGATGCATCTTTCCGCGATCTAAGGACTTTATCACTTTAGACCACGGTTCTATATCATTATTTTCGTCAATTACCTGACATGCATACGTATGCGATGTTGAAGCAACATTTTCACATGTGCCAGGGAAGAATATTCTCATGCCCCCCCGACCAAAGTTAATGTTTACCTTTTCTCCAGTCTTAGAGTCATATATCATCTTTTCCTTAACGAATACCAAATTCTTTGCCAATGCTTCTTTGAAGCTCTCACACGAGTATCTGTTATGCTCCAAAAAGTCAAACCAAATACATCTTTTAATTTCAGGAGCTTTTGGGTTTTTAGGTGCCGGTGCTTGTAAAGATTGAGATTCAATCATCTGCTTCATACTTTGAATCGTAAGGTCACTAAATTTTTTAAACATATCTTCCATTGTATTAGTGGGCACAACATCCTTTGGTGTTGGTAGGTTTACCTGAGGGTTCTGTACAGGTTGCTGAACAGCCTGAGCTTGTTCTTCTTGCATATCATCATGCCAGGTCTGCATGAACTTAGACAAAGTTCTTTGCTTTTCAACGTATCCTCTAACAGCTTCGTCCACATTACCCCAGTCTTCGGTAAGACCAGACTGAGTTCCTACCTGTTGTAATTGTGGAAAAATTTCTTCTCGGGCTTTCGAATCTATAGCCCGGAGAAACAAGGATACCTTTTCTTGATCTATAGCCCTCCTATCATAATCAGATAAGTCCGCAAATTGCTGATCAAACTCCCTTTTTATATCTAGAATGGATTGATCTTTTGGTTTATGTATCCACTTTAGAAATGTGGATCTAGTCACTTTATCTTCGTCATCCAGTGCAAACATCCTTGTGAGTATCATCTTGTATTGTGACCATCTTGTTTGCCCTTCTACAACTAGTCGAGGTGCATCCACAACTAGTCGGTCACGCAAATGCAATTCTGAAACGTATACAAAATTGTCTATTAATTCTTGGTCACTTAATGGTGTTAGACCCGTACCAAGGTATCGTGCCTCCAATTCATATTCCTTACAAAAACGAGTAACATTTTTACCACTGAAATATCCACTTCTTCTGATTACTCGCTCATGAAATGCCTGGATGGCACTCCGTCTTTTCTCGTCCTGCTGAAAGCGCAGGAGTTGGGTTATAACATCCATCCTTGCGTCGCCCATAAATGATCAAGCACAATGAGCTCACTCAACCGTACCACTCTTTAAACTAGGAACAGGATCTCTACACTCTCCTCCTTTCACGTCGGGTTCACCAGGTATGTCGTCGGGAATTTCGAAAAAGGAGGGAAGTCAGTGAATGACAAGACTAGCTTGGCAGTGCCTTAGAAGCTCACCTAATATTGTTGGAATGGATCGAGTTCAATTATTTTCATACTTAGTCTTTAACCGATTTTAATTCAGGAAATTAAGAAATATATCTTGCATTTTCCTATGAGAAGACTAAGTCCCGAAGCATATTAAACTTGATTCCAACACGTGCTTAACATTTTCTTAATGAAAGCCGAATTGAATATCGTTGACTTCTACTTGTACATATCCATTTTTAGACTCATAAGTGTCTACAATATGCAAGATGGTCCTAGAAATCAGAGTGATTTCGGTTTAGTGAGTTCAGATTTGTGCATTCTTTATCATCAATAAACTCGCTGGAATGTAGAACAGAACACACATTTAATGCAGCATTGTTATTATCACAAACGTACGATGCAACGACCTATCATTCATCGACATTTAAGAAGAGATGAGGCATCGACCGATGTCATATACTTGCGTGAGAAAATTCATTTCACATGCCCAACAGCGAAAGACACGAAAGAAAGGGAAATCCATGTTTGAGAATAAGCATAATACACCTTAATACAAGTTATATATATATACGTTCTTGATCATGCAAACCTATAGTTTAAAATAATCGAACATAATCCAAGAAAATTTGTACTGTGGCTTACAACACTATGCATGAATCTGCTAAAAACTAGATGTATGCGCACCAACATTTATGCTCGGAAAGCAAATCAGTTTTTTGAACTTCAAAACTATTACATCGAAGCACATTTTGTAATTACCGAAGTCATGCAAGAATTCTCATGCAAAAGGTCGATAAAGTGGCTCAACGCTGTGCGATCATAGTTAACATAAATAAAACGTTTTTTGAACGCAAGTGTTAAGTTATCTTTATAGAGAGCAAAGCCCACATTCAAATACAACAAGTTTCATTAAAGTTCCACGTCAGTGGTTTAAGCAGCCTCATCTCAGATAATTATGGAGGCTCATCTCAGAAACTTATGCAGGCTCATCTCAGAAAATTATGCAAAGGTATGATTAGCCACAGAAAAGACAATACTTTAACTCGAATCATAAGAGGACACCAGTATCTTCACTGAAAGGGCAATAAGCGTAGATCAAAGAAAACAGTAATAGTGATATTTGCATAGAAAAGCATGATTTCATTGGTGCAGGACAGAACTTAGAAGCTCCATATGCGGCTGCTAAACTGCAAAGTTACAGAAACAAGGTATGAATGAAAATTTGGAGATAAACCTTTGATTTGGTGCGACCTGTTAGATTAATACATCGCTCCTCTGAAAGGTACTTTTTTCGCTCTATGTCTTCGTGGATGCACAGCTACAACACAATAGTTGGTCCGTCCTTCTCCAACCCCCTATCATCTTCGACCGTATGCACACTTCTGTTGCTTTGTCTTCTGCAACTGTATTATGTACCGAATCCTCCTCTCTATGAATGTCTTGCACTTCTACCCTTGATCCGCACATTCATCGTTTTGACGTCTTCTGCAGAAGTAGGTTCTGTGTTCTCCTCCTACAATTCCTCGAACATATTTCCTCTTGCATATGCTCCTAGCCTCTGAACCTTCAATTCACAGTATTATTATCTGTCAGTCAATCCCGTTTACTTTCCCTCTTCTACAATAGCTGAATCTGTTTTCTCCTGCTTCCCTTCATAATAAAACTTGCGAACAGTATGCACACACGTTTCCCCTTTTTGTCTATGAATCGGATGCTGGTTTTGATGTTCTTTCACACTCCACATCATGCGATTTCTAAAAACTGGATAATCGTTGTTGCTGTTGCCTATTAGTAACTATCACATTAACTTTGTCTGCAAAGTTCCTCTATAGCTTTGAATATTTGCAATGCTTCACTGTACTTTAGTTCTGTTGTTCAATCAAGACCTTAACCATACGGAGTGAGATAACTCAGAGTATCTCCATGCACACGCCCGCCTCCCTCAACTTCGTCTGGACTGCGCCTTGTTCATTACTCACAAACCCATTCGTTTCCCCATGATTCTTTAGTGGTGCCGGTGCCAAGATCAATTTCCCCCATTCCCAAAAGCCGATAGCATCCTCTGTTAGTTGAAGTTCCCCCCAGGAAGTCCGCTACCACCTCGTTCTTCCACGCTTCTTTTTCCCTTCCGTATCTTCCATCTCCTTCTGGTTCACGTCCTTCCGAAGCTCAATCTCCTTGCATCCCCAAAACAGAAGGTTTCCTCAAAGAACTATGTCGCCTTCCTTTTGCGTCATCCCTCTCTCTTTACTTTAAGCATCTGAATCTTCAACAGATTTTCCTTGGCAATTTCACGTGTATAAATCTCAACCTTATTTTCATAGAAGCGGCATACTTCCAAATCAGCCACATATCTTTTATTCCATGCACAACTATATATATATATATGCACATACATATATTCGTATATATACCACTATATATACATGTATGCACATTGATTTACACATAAGAAAATGAAGATTCACATATAAGTCTCTTTTTCACGCGTATATACAAATATGTGTGCAGTTTCTCATACAAAATCCTATGCATATATAACACATCCAATGCACATATTTACATAGACTTTGTCTTTATGTTCTTATGAGAAGATCTATGGAACGCATAAAGCGAAGCACGGATTGTTTCATGTATTCGATCATACACAAGTTCAAACAAGCATTCAAGTAATCAGTACCTGATAATCAAATTGATAAACAGTAAAGTCTCCCATATGTAACTATGTTAGAAGCACTTCAACCGAATCGAATATTGTTCATCAACCCTACCTGTCAATTCAACATACAAACTTGTTTTGATTGATTTTTACGCACCATGGTCAAACCTTTGATTTATTACTTTTGATCAATTCATAAGCTTGGTTTGCAAATCTCTACCACAACGTGCATGTTTTGAGCTGAAAAAATGGGTTTCTAAAAAAATACTCAAAAAAGAGTTATTTCCCTCCTAAGCCTCACATTTTCATACCCAGGTCCCAAAAAGACATCTTTTCCCACTACTTTCACTATGCAGCACACCATTGAAGCTCTTGTTTCTACACTCCAACCTACCTGCATCTCCTATCTCGAATTACTATTGTAGCTTGAAGACCTTTAGCTTCAATGGTAACATCTAAAGCTTCTAGGCGACCAAAAGATGAAATCCTCACATTAAGAGGTCACAATATCAAAGCCACAAATGGATAGTGGCTATCACATGAGTACTCCAAAGGTGCATGGGTGTACATGCAACCCTCTAGAGTTGGGCCTCATTGAGTTAGAGATCGTGGAAACTTAGATCTTCCTTGGAAAGGAAACTTACTTGGCTTCAAGAAGCACAGAGACAATGGGATGGTTGCTATTGTACAGCATGTTTTTACAATGGCAACTATGAAACTTGAAAGCTCTAGTAGAATGAGATATCCCGTGAATTGTAAGTATTTCTCTACAATATTGTATGATTTCTTGTGTTGGATATATTTGTGAACTATTTAGATATGTTTTTGTTTGTTTCAAATATATTTCCTTCTACTTTGGTGGAAGAGCAACCCCTTCATAGTCTTACATGTACTTTCCAGGCATTGCATGCAAATGTTGGTGCACTAGTCTTTCCAAAAATATCTCCTGCTCAACTTTACCATGCTAGAGTTTTCTTTTACACACATAGATATGTTGTACCCTCTACAATGAATGGTTTTAGAAGGTTAGAGACAATTGAAGTACATTCTCTTCTTAGCTTGGAGTGGCCAAAACCTAATATATGGTCCATATCATCTTTGAAGCACAAGATGGTAATGGATATACATAACTCTTTGAAATTCACAAAAGTGTATAGGTCTATAGGTTTGCACTGGTCTTTTCCCATTCATTGTTTTGTATATTTTTTCCAAGGATTCTCATTCCAAGAGACTTCCACCATGTTCATGTGTAAAGATATCACATATGAGCAAGTCGAAAGTCTTCTTAGTGAAAATTGGGGTTTGATAGAAGGAATTGCAAAAGATGATAAATATCTTTGTAAAATAGGTGGAACACGTATAGGGTTTTGATATTTGAAACAATGTTTTTCATTATACATTAGATTCTACTATGATCGTTGGATGTGCAAACTTGGCAAATGGATACCATTTCGAAGTTTAGAAGGATCTTTACATTCATTTGAAATAAAGCTTAGATTGCCCAAGAATGAAATAGAAACTATTTTAGTGAATAATCATTGGGCCTTCGCTAATCTGAGAGAACACTCGGTGATTATGGGGTTTGAAGGACTAAGTCCATCCAAATTCAAAATTCAAGGACATAAGGTGACAAATGTTTTGTGCTTTTGTTAAAGTAATCTTTTCATTATTGCTTATTTTACTTTAATGAGTTCAATTTCTTGCAAAATGATTAGAGGTGGGCAGAAGATTGGAATACAAAAGGAAAGTGCCTCTAGATTGGAGAAAAGATGGAACATAACTCTCATTTTCATAGTTTTTTTGCAACCTGATAATGTCACTTCTTGGGCTAGACATTGTATCTCATGGTTTTTGCACTTTCAAGAACCTTGCAAAAAGTAGGACAATCACTTCATGTTAGATATTGTATATACCTTCTTCTATGCAATGGTAATTTCAGAACTTTTGGAATGTCAAAAAGTCTATGTTCACTACTTTGAAATGTGGGTGCTCATGTTTTCTGTTGTGTTATGTTTAGACATTTGCTTTCAAGCAAAAAAATTCATATCCTTCGATGTTCTGTGCATTATTTTATCATCAAAAACACATTTTTTGAAATTGCACTACTTTATTCTTGATGGAGAGTGTTAATATCCAAAAGAAGAAGCTACTCTTGTAGTTAGATCACCTCTATAACAAGAATAACTCAAACCTTCACCAATTTTAGAGGATCCATGATCAATTATAAAGATTTTGAAAAATTTGTAAAGGAGATGACTACACAGAAAGTCTGTTGCACATATCTCTCACATTAACTTATCAATTGTGTAAAGTTTTTATGAAACTTTGCACAAGTGTCGCTACAGTTTGCGCATCTTCTCCACGTTGAATCACTCCAAAAGATTCAGTATATCTTGAGAAATGATCTCAACAAGTTACCTATGTCTAAAACTGCTCTTTTGAGAAGTCGATTTAGACACCTATAACTTTTAACACTTGGTTCTCTCAATCTAGAACCCGTTTATGAAAATGCTTTTAGCCACAGATAGCTTACCTTCCAACTTAAAGATTGAATGCTTGCTTGCTCAAAACGTTTCACTGTGGAAGGAGAGCTGACCGAAACATTAACATCAAATTTTGCGCTTGTTTTAGGAATCAGTGAACACTTTTTCACATATGAATGTTCCTACACAATTCTGACAGCCTGTTTACAATTACGCTCTCAAACTTTAACGATAGACTCATTAACTATGAACTTAGACATCTACAAAAGGAGTCTTGAAATGATCAAGCACAGAAGGAGAATGCACAGAAACATCGGGAACAATTTTCTTTCATTCCTGAAGGAATTTACAACTGAGTGATGAGAGAGACTCAACTCACTTCTAAGATGTCTAATGACTCATACAATTATTGATTTCTCTATCCACATGCTCTCTCATATTTGCCCCAACTTTTTACTTGTATATATAGGCAAATATTTACAATATCATGACTATACAAAAGTATAAGTGAACTATCTCTGAATTAATGTACATATGTGTACACATTTTCATCTTCTGAATATGCACTTCCTCCATGCTTCATAACTTGAACTTTTCTTCAGTCCTTGACTTCCAAACCTTCATTAAAACTTCAATTGTTCATTGTCCTGCACCAACAGCTCTCCTCAATCATCAATTGAGGTTTTCTCTATCTTCTTTATACTTGCCATGTCTTTGAGTCTCTGTAGCTTTGGTCCATCCAAGCTTTTGATTAGCATATCAGCTATCTGATCTTTTGTTGAAGTATGTATGACTTCAATCTCTTTATCCATCACCTTCTCTCTAAGAAAGTGATATTGAATCTCAATGTGTTTAGTCCTAGCATGAAACACACGATTAGCAGCTAAATACAATGAACTCATGTTATCTCCATGAATAGTGGGTGTACTCTAAATGATGTCAAAACTCTTCATCAGAATCTTAAGCCATATTACTTCCTTTGTAGCTTCAACCATCCCTTTGTACTCTGCTTCTGTAAATGATAAAGCAACTGTGTGTTGCTTCTTTGAACACCAAGAAATTAACTTATCTCCCACATAGCACAAGTATCCATAAGTTGATCTCCTATCATCAAGATTACCTGCCCAATCTGCATCACTATATATCTTGATGTTTGTATCTGATGTAAAACCATAATACAAACCCTCTTTGAGTGTACCCTTAATGTACCTCAACACTCTTTGTCCTACAATCCAATGTTCTTTCCTAGGGCAATGCATGAATTGAGACAGAACTCCAACTGCATATGACAAATCAGGCCTATTTAATGTAGCATATACCAGACTACCAATAGGGGTAACTTTTATTGTTGAACTATAAAAGTAACCATTGCTTGTTGAAGCTTATGAAGATCCATAAATATATTATTGAATTTAGTGTAAGTAAATCCTTGTGTAGATAGGATCTTTGATTGCTTCTTGGCAATATTCGAATGATAAACAGAGGCAGGCATAATGTCTTCTATGAATAAATATTGTCCAATAGTACGAGTCACATCCTCATTTGAAGTTTTTTTTTTTTGATAGACACAAGGAGCATGAGGAGGTTCTACTGTGAAGTTTGTGATACATGTCGACACCATCTTTGCTAATGACCAGCAATATCAAAAACAAAGATGAAAAACTGGTTGGAAGGGACTCTAAACCATATGTTTTGATAAGAAAATGTGTTTTGTTGTATGTGTATGGGTTAAAGTGTATTTTTCCATTGTGTTGGCCAAAAATGATGAAATTTGAAAAAAGTCATTTTTGGGGGAAGCATAGTCACGGATTTGATGATGTGGCACTTACTTTTGGAGGGAGTTCGAAAATTATACTTTTTCTAAAAGAAACTTTAAAAAATGGTCCCAAAAAGTGACTTATGACATATATATTAAAAAATAGGCCCTTTTGAGTAAATATACACTGAAAATGAGACTTTTTAATAAACATGGTTCAGTTCGAGCTACTAAAAATTAAGCATCTTGTTCATAGTGATATCTGTGATCCTATGCAGACACCTTCTTTTGGGAGCTATCTTTACTTTGTGACTTTCATGGATGATTTTTCTAGTCATGCATGGGTATATCGATTGAAAGCAAAGTCAAACGTGTTGATGTGCTTCAAATAGTTTTTGGTTTTGGCTGAAAATTTGTTAGCATGTAAAATGGGCACCTAAGTTCTGATTGAGAGGGGGAGTATATGTCTTTTGGACTTAATGCATTCTTGGCTGAACCTGGGATAAAACATCAATGTAGAGAGCCATATACACCTCAATAGAATGGGGTATTTGAGCAAAAGAACAGGTCACCCATGGAGATGGCGAGGTGTATGGTCAAGAGTCAAGCCATGGAGATGTATGGAGATGGCGAGGTGTATGGTCACCCATGGAGATGGCGAGGTGTATAGTTTTTGGCTTGATGCTTTCATGTGTGCAACATATGTACTTCACAGGTGTACAAATAAATTGTTGCAATCTATCACTCCATATGAGGCTTGGCATGGTCGCAAACCATCTGTTGCTCATCTTCATGTTTTTGGGTATTTGGTATATGCATTAGTGCTTGAATAACAACACAAAAAGTTGGATGATAAAGCAATGAAATGTATTTTTTTTTGGGTACAGTTCTAAAAGCAAAGGCTATCCTCTGTATCATCCACAAACTAAATGCATTTTGGTTAGTCGTGATGTTATTTTTATGGAAAATGCTATCGAGAGATTACTTTCATGTACTAAAGAGACATCGTTTAACTCCAAAGACATGTATGATACTTTGCTACCTCTTTTTACAAGTGGATAGTCTAAAGCCATTGCAATCACTGCATCTAACGTCATAGCTCCTACACAGCGTATGATCATAATCTGTTTAAGTTGTGGAGTCAAGCCATTGATAAACCATTGAGTAATAACATCATCCGGTAGGTTGGCATGTGTTGGTGGTAACTGCCTCAAATGAGTCCTGAATAGCGTGGCATATTCCTATACTGTTTGATTTATCTTATGTCTATTGTTTTGCAGGTAGTCAAGCTTACTCCCAATAGCGGTGACAGGGCTGAAGATTCACCAAGAAATGGTAAACCGTCGCCGGAAAACTGCGATCTTTCAGCAACTGTTACCGAAATATCACCGGAATGTGTCGAATCTTCGCCAAAACAAGGTGTTTTTTCTCCTTCACTAATTTCCTTGGCTAAAGTGTTTCTAGTCGTCAACAAATTTGAATCTTTACCCAATGTTGTTAAACTAACTTCAGGCTGCGTCCTGGTAGATTCTGGAGTTACTATAACTTTGACAGATTGTGCCGAAATAGTACTCGAATTTACCAGAGGCGTACCACGTTCCACCGGAATATGACCGGAATCACTACTAACGTTCTTTACTTTCTTGACAACTGGGTTAGACCTAGTTGAACTTCTACCTCCTCGAGTCGTTTTTAGCAAATTAAGTACTCCAAGCTGGCGGTTCTTTGGATACATTTCACCGGATCGAGTAACCGGCATGTATCATCTTTTATACTAATCGCGTACTGTTACTGTCGATTAAAAATTTACAGTCACGTTTCCACAACAGGTTTGCTACAATCTGATCTGTTGCCACCTTTCCCACAGACGGCACCAGTGTTAAACGCTGTTTATTCTTCTAACTATCAGAAGTGCGTTTAAGTGACTCTTGGGTTCTTGGGAGTGGAAGGGGTCTGTTAGACAGAGGCCCTGTACTTAGTTCCCAAACTCACTGCTCACACCCAGCAATATACTAATGCTGAGAGCTCTATCAAAAATCTGCTATACTTAGTCATTACAGTTCACAGTCTTAGCTCAACCACGTGTACCGAATATGTTAAGATGCTATGTTGCATCTGCACATAACTTACTGAACATATCAGAACAAGAGTATTCATTCAACTTTCACAGAATGGATACCACACTCCGTCCAATATCCGAAGACACAGGAAATCCCAGTGTTCAGATACACCGTATTGAAGATTCAGTATGCAATCCAGGGAATCTTTACTGTAGCTTAAACTTTGCCGTATGGAACCTGAACCTAGATACTACAGACAACTTAAGATAACACGGATACCAGAAGAGTTACCACGTCTGCACAAACTTCGCCACATATTTGTAGAACATTTCAAGAAAGAAACAACCCGATGCGCGAACTAGCTGAGTCTCACAATCATCATGAGTACCATCAAACAACCGATAAGCCGAACCACAGATACACAAAGAATATTCAGAAAGTCGCCAAGATACTCTGGATTACTCAACTCGACACACAGTAACGCTATAGACCAATCACTCAGACAGACAGTCAGGTGATCCTTCAAACGTTTATGAAGTTAACAAACAGAACAGATGTCGACGGCAGACAAGACAAGAGACGAACATGAACTCAGAATACTGGAGATTAAGCAAACATGCACTACAGTAACGACCCGCTCAGTCACCCAGACAGACAGTCTGGTGATCCATCACGGAACCGTCACTAGCGCGTCTTTCTTTGATTTATATAACTTTTTTACAAACTGTTTGTAATAGCTTTTCACTCGTGCGAACAATATTCAGTTACACATTCCCAATCCGGCGGCCGCTAACACATGGTTTTTTTTTTTTATAAATCATAAGGTTCTCAATACATTCTCTAGTTTGCAATTTTTAAGGAATTTTTTAAGGAAACTATTTCTATCCATTCATATGTTAACAAAACCTTTTTTAAAAGAAACTTTATAAGAAAAGACTTATTTTCTCATTTCAACATTCTAGCACTACAGAGGATGGCATGAACAACAAAAATTGCTAGGAAGGATCCCATTAACTTTCCTCCATGTCTGCAAGGCATTCAATGACCATGATGGTTGAATCCTGATAAAAGACCATGTAGTGGATCATTCTCCACTTCCCAATCAAAACATGCGGTGGAAATAACTCTCAAAGTGAACAATCCCATGATCAAGAAGTGGCAAATGGAGAATCAAAGAAATCGACTACAAATGAACCACAATCAACACCGTCATCATATGATGATCCTCCATGACCTAAGAACCGAACAATGAAATGGATGAAGGAGCATGTTGAGAGAATGGTAGTTCTTTCTTACTATTCCAATGAGCCTTTAGAGGATGATTAGCAACAATATAGAACTCGTCCACAAGGTTTAGAGTCAAGTGAGGAGAGTGAGACACAGGCACCATGGATAAACCAAGAAATACCATCAAATAGTAGGGTGAACATAGCTAGCAAGAAGCTACCAATGAATCAAGGAGCCATACCAAATGATGAAGAGAGGGAGAAAATCCAACATCGTTATTTAGAACAAGGAGAAAGCTCAAGAAATGTGCAATGTAGCAAGAAGGTATTCAAACCTGGTCCTAGATCACCTTAACAAAGACCACAACAAAATGACCAACAAAGACCCCCAAGGAAGAAGAAGAAGAACATAAACATGGGCATAAACAGGGTGGCTTAAGAAGAGTTAGAAAGATATTGTGTGGGAAGGATCCAAGCTCTAACTTTCTAAGCTTTACAAGAGGTAGTAGAAGCATAGTTGATATCAATGCTAGAGGATTCCAACCTATGTGCTATCCATACTAAGAGGGTTACTATAAAATGCAAGGACATACAATTAGGTAAGAGGATTAGAGGTGAGTCTAGCTAAGACTTGTAGGTTGACCTCTCCATGCGAGAGAGGTTTTGTAACTTTGACTATTTTGAATGAAACTTGAGCACTTTTTTGCATTATTTTGTCCTTTATCTCTTTCCATGTTGCTTTCTATTGTAATCTCACATATCTAAGTGATTTTTTATATTTTCTTCTATGTGTCATAATGTATTGACAATCTACTCATCAAGTATGTTGCTGGGAGCATTGTGGCATGGTATGTAGACAAAAAAGGCCCAACCATAGAAATGTAGGAGAAGCCTCTCTAAATGCTTTGGAGTGGATTTTCTTGCATTTTTGAGGATGGGCCTTTTGGCCTTTAAAAAATATTTGGGATTACTTGGGGTATTGATAGAGTGCTTTTTATGTCTTTATGTCATGGATAGCTTGTGCACTCAAATTATAGAGTCATTTGGGATCACATAGCGATTGTGATGCACAAAACATGCTTGAAACATCTATTTGATGTCCCCATATGTCTTTGCATGTGCCTATATGCCATAGGAAGGCCAAAAAAAGCACCATCACAAAAATAGGGGGTATAAGGTCTTCCAAATTTCTTGCAAGGACTTTTTCCACAATTTTGTGGTAGGGCCATTTTGAACTACCTATGCTATGGATAAAAAAATGAGTATTATATACATACAAACCATGGATTAAAATTTTTTCTTGTAATTAAGTGAAACCAAAGATCTCTAAAATCTCATATACATAATGATTTCAAGACCCTAGTGATGCATGTGAAATCTTAGGCATTGTGATGCTTGAAACGTCCATGTTGTGTGCCCATATTCTTCATCATGTGCCTATAGAGCATGGGAAGGCCAAACAAAACCTTGCCATAGAAATGCAAGAGAAGGAACTGCAAATGTTTTGCATGCCCTTCTCTCGCATTTCTATGGTAGGGCTTTTTTTGGCATCCCAATGCCATGAGTACCACAATGAATGTCATGTACACACAAAATATGTATAGAAATTGCTCCATTCGATAAGCACAATCCAAAAAATTTTAAGATATGACATACAAAAATATTTCATGAGACAAAAGCAAAAGAATATAGAAAAGTATTTTTTTTTTCATTAATTGATTTGATTACATAAATTGACTTTGAGATTCTCAATGAATCTCTTTTGGTTCTCCAAAGCCATAGTTAGGGTGTGAGTCAAAATAGAACTTGCTATGTCATCATTATTTTTTAGCCCTAGCCCTAGAGAGATACCTATTTGACATAAGACTTTTTCATGAAATTTGGAACCTAAATTTGTGATTAGAAAGGACTTTTTAATTTAAAAGACACAATTGTTCTCGTCAGTAATGGTTGCGAAACAAATAAATTTACTTAAGGCCTTTGGAAACCATGACATGAAGTGGTCTTGAGGACTATAGTCTTTATGGATAATTACAAAAATGTTATTTGGGCAGTTTCCCAATGTTGTTTGTAAGGGATGAGCCACCTCCATGACACTTGATCCCCTCCTCTCCTGGCTACAGGATTTTTGACTTTGATCACCTCCTACACAAATTCCTGTGATTAATATCTGCATATGGTTGTAACAATGGATGCCATCAATTGAAAATACTTACATCTTGAAATCTATCTTCCTCTTCTCATCTCTCCTGAGATGTAAACTAATGCTAGAGTGGGACATCCCACTTTGGTTGATGACTCATGAACCAAGAACCTTTGATTCTAATATTCTTGCTTGCACATGATTGAATTCTTCTTCAGTGATCTATTGATGTTCACTCATAACTATGTCATCACAAACCAATTTTATTGTGTCTCCCACTGACTCAACAAATGGCAAACACTTCTCCAATAATTTTGAGCTCTATCTAAAGGGCACTCTCACATGGTAGAAAATATACTTGGTCATTCATTGAGTCATAAATTGAATGCCTTTTCGATGATTTCATGGAAGAATAAATATTCTTGTCCCTCAAAAAAATCCATAGGAAAAACTTCTACTTTCCCCTCGTAGCTCCATGCAGTTGGATGATGCAGTCACTTCTTCAAAATTATCATACATACCATAAGGATAAGTTGTTCCAATTGCTTCTCGCTTTAACAAGAGATTCAATGGTTATTGAGGTGGTTCAGTTTTTACCAGTAACAATGCCACCTGCAAGAAGATGGGGCATGTCATGAGGAGCTAGATTTGGCTCCTTCTTCACCATCAAAATTGTGGCAAAAATGAAAGATAGGTATCTTGCACCCATGTTGCATTTCTTATTTAATTTCTTGATTAGTAGCATGGTCTCATTAAGGAGGTTCCTTGCTTCCTTTGGGATTTCCTAGAAATGCTCCAAACATTTTTGATATGCCTCATGAAATTTGTGAATTTAGATGAAAAAGTCACAACAAACCTATTTCATCTCCATGGTACCATGTGTTGACGACATGAATGCTCCTACATCATCTACATTTTGTATCCGCATGAGTGCACCTCCATTTTGTATCTAGGAGGCACTCCGTTTCCACTTTATTTCCATTTTATATTGTATTTTCTTTGTATTTGGGTACGTTGCCATTTGCTTCTACCATTGTATTCATTCTCCTTTCAGTGAAATTATCCCACATGAGATGTACTTTGGAGAGCCCCTCACAAATCTATATAAGGAAGGCCTCTCCTCCCATTTGTACTTGGTTAGAATCTTGAGGAACCTACTCCATGCTCTTTGCAAGCTCATTTCTAATCCACATGAGTTTACGCATTTCATGGTCTACTCATTTTGTGTCTCACACACTCTTTTGTTTTTGAGTACACTCTTCTTTTCATTTTGCTTCTACTCGTGTACTCTCTACATGCCATCAGAGTGCTAGGTGGAGGTCTTGGTGGTGCGTTTGACGGTGATTTTGGTGGTGGTGGTGCTTTACTTTGGTGGTGTGATTTCTCCTCATTGAGAGAAGCCTTTTTCCATCAATTTTTCGGCCCTCACTTTGCCCATTTGCCAAGCCTCCCAACCTTTTTTTTCTCATTTGCTTGTTTACCCTTTTTGCTTCCATCCTTACACTGTTTTCCCATTCTATCATGCCTTCTGTTTGTTTTGAAGTAATGTGATAGCATTCATGAAAAATCTTTGTTTTTTTAAGTGGTTATAACCACTCTTTTGGTGCCTTCTTAATGATTCTATGCACTTTGAAGGCGATTGCAACCGTAGTGTACTTTGCTTAATTCTCCATGTTGAACTTCGAATCTACATGCTCACTTGTACACACTAACCTTCAAATCCATCTCTTGATTCGGCAAGGGTTCAACAACTTCTCACAGATGACTGCTTTTATTACTTCAACCTTGTATTGCAGACATATCAAATCTCCAACACCCATAGGACCAAAGGTGATAGTAGCAACAACACTGCTTTTCACCCACATCAGATGTTTCTGAGCATCAATGGTAGTTACAATGATGATCTCTTAGATACACAAAGTGTGGGGATAGCAATATTGAGGAAGATCATGTGCGACAACCAATCATCGCAGCACACATCTCTATCACACCATATGATACTCGCGTGTCCACTAGTGGTAATTGCTTTCTGCTTAGAGACTCTTGCATATCTTGGTTGAGTAAGAAGCATGAGCATCCAGCTTTGAAGCATGTGAGGTTGATATTTATTATCTGACATTGGTGTTTTTCAAGTTACTCTGACACACATCCGCATGGACAATCCATCAACAGTGGCCATCGCCATCCAGTGTTCTAGACTCGAACAAAGCACATTGAGATCCAGTACCACTTCATCTACGTGAAGCTCATGTCTCAAGAGATTGCTCTGGAGCAATGTACCTCTCAGGAGAACCTGGCGGACAGGACATGTTCATGAAGGCTCTACCTCCAGTTTTGCTTTAGTGCTTGGTGGACCTCTACAACATTCAAGTGCTCCAAAATGGAGTTGTAGAGGGGGTGTTGACGACATGAATGATCCTACATCATCTACATTTTTTATCCGCATGAGTGCATCTCCATTTTGTATCTAGAAGGCACTCCATTTTCAATTAATTTCCATTTTATATTGTATTTCCTTTGTATTTGGGTACCTTGCCATTTGCTTCTACCATTGTATTCATTCTCCTTTCAGGGAAATTATCCCACATGAGATGTACTTTGGAGAGCCCCTTCCAAATCTATATAAGGAGGGCCTCTCCCCCATTTGTACTTGGTTAGAAGCTTGAGGAGCCTACTCCATGCTCTTCGAAAGCTCATTTCTAATCCAAATGAGTTTACCCGTTTCATGGTCTACTCATTTTGATTCTCAAACACTTTATCTTTTGTGAGTACACTCTTCTTTTCATTTTTCTTCCACGCGTGTACTCTCTACATCATGGAGATCAAGAAGTTTGGAGAGAAGACCATATAGGCCATGTTGACCTTTAAAATCCAAATCCTACAAGAATTCTACAAACTTTTGGTGTTCACTCTTGGGAGTCATAGGGGTGGAAACCATAGCTCACAAGCACATAAAGAAATGGTCTATCACTTTGCATAGTGAGTATTTTGGAAATGAAAATAGAAGTGAGTTTTAGTAAGATAAAATTAACATTTGACATCACAACAAAAAGAATAAACAACAAGAATGTTCTTACAGGAAAAATATTGAGAATGTACAGATACAAATAGAATGTGGCCAAAATCTTCCTAAAACGAAAGTGAAAATATTACAATCCTTTTACATAACCCCAGTTTGATCCTAGTAAACGTTCTACTACCTCATATGTAATATGTTTACATAGGAACATTGTAGGAGTTTCTACAAAAGGAAGACCTTGAAATATGAACACAAAGAAATGGATTGGTAGATTCCAATGTAGACCTATCAATCTAGAAACTCATGTGAATTTCAAAGATTTATGTATGTCCATTACCATCCTATTCTTCAAAGATGATACAACTTTAATAATCACTAACCCTCCATAATTATCATAAGTAGTAGGAATCATGTATTTGTGTGTCTAAAAGAAGATCCTTTCACAAATACATTTAGGAAGAGGTACATCTCAAAACACTAATATCCAATTGCCTTCATGTGATTCTTTGAAAGTGCATTTAAGACTATCGAGTGGTTGCTCTTCCACTAAAGTAGAAGGAAATATGACTATACCAAAGAAAAACATACAGAGATCACTAAGTAAGACATTAGATATCATGAATCATTTAAAATAGTATAGAATTACTTACATTGGATTGGATATCTATCTTTGTTAGAGATTTCCAACTTCATGGTTGACACTTTGAAGACGTTGTACAATAGCAAAATTTCCACCATGTGTTTGAAGCTTAAATTCTAAGATCTTACCCATCTAAGGAAGTTCCAAATTTACACTATCTTGAACACTATCAGGACCAAATCCAGATGGTGGCATGTACACCCATGCACCTTCGCAAAAATCCCATGGTAGGTAACTTCCTCGCATCGTTTTGATGTTGTGGCATGCCATTGCATGACTTCAAATTTTGGTCGCCTACGAGATATGGAGGTTAAAGAGACTAAAGATTACAACCACCACATGGTAGAGAGATGCATATACTCCCAACCTTATTCCTGTATATATAGCTGCTCGAATCAATGAGGACCACAGTTGTAACTAGAGTCCACAAGTGGATGTGTAATCTCCACTACTCCTTTAGTACCTTCCACTAGACTATACTAGTGGTTGTAGTGATTTGGACCACTCCTTTAGTACCTTCCACTAGAGTCCACTACTGGCTGTACTCAGCACTCGAATTAAGTCTCACTGGACTCAAGTTAACTCATGTTAACTTGAGTTAGAAGGCTTTAGAGCTCCTTGGGCAAAATTCTCTCCCCATGCTCCCCATCAGGTTTGAACCCAAGACCTCCTCCTTCACAAACCTTGAGACTTAACCACTAGGATACGTGGATTACTTGTTTAAGAGAGCACATGAACTTATGCTTAAGTGTAGTCTTGAGATCTTTGTCCATACACACGAGTGCCAAACTGTGTTTGATTTTAGATTTGTCTGAACCGACCGGACCCTTAGATCATAAACTTACTTTATTACAAGAGGTTTCCATGGGAGTCCAAATTGTTGTAATTGGTGATGAAGTTGGGTGTGAAAGGTGTGAGAAGAAACAAAGCTTTTTTCATATGGTAGGGAGGGAATAGAATTAGGGGAAAAATATGAATTTTGGGTTTTGGGTATGAAAATTGGAGGCTGAGAAGGGAAAAGAGAGTTTTTTGAGCTATTTTGAAATAAATCGCTTTTCGTGAGCTCTAATCATGCATGTAATTTGAATTAAAAGTCAAAATAGTACTTTTGATCTTGAAAAGTAATAGGGGTCATTTAATGGTATTATTATGAGTTTTACAACTAAAAGAAATGAATTGTTGTGCCCAACCTAATTACGAGATTTCTTCTCTCTCTAGAAGACAACCCTAAACCTAGGGGAATCTTGTCCCCTCTTCCTCCTTTAATTTATAGGGTACAAATTGTGGCCATCACCCTCCTATGATTGTTCCATCAGTAATCACTCTTTAATCTAAAAGGCCCATGCATTCATTTTTTTTTTAAGGAAACACAAAAAAAAGTAAGACATGAGATGAAAAATTAAGATCTTATTGTAAATAATATCCAAATTATATCTAAATAATATCCTCAAAGGTTCTAAGATGAAGATTTTGAGTGAGATGATTGGATGCAAATTCTATCTGCTATGGCCATATCTATGCACAAGAAAATAATGGCTGAATACTATGATGCATAAGGATATGCCATTACAAAATTATTCGTGGTATCTATAATTAAAGATATGATATTAGTGGATATGACCAAATAAAAAAGAAGCGAAAGTTGAATCGTGTGATGGTGATGTTGAACTCATATGAGTGGGCCAATGTTCTTATTAGAGAAAACGTTCCTATAAGAAATAAGAGAGAAAGATTTCATTTAAAAGATCTAGGTACTCTAGTATTACCCCTTATACAAAGTAGAAGATCAAAATGAGGTATTGAGTGTTAAATCACAAGTTAAGAGATCAAATGTTTTGGAACCATTTGAGCTCTTTAAAACTATGACGTTGAAAATTGCAAATCACAAGACAAAATAAGAAGCACTCATAGGAGAATCATATTGTAGTCAAGAAATCAAGAAGGTCGTCATTGTGACTATGGTAGAACGCAAAAGATAAAATAAGAAGCAATCATAGGAGAATCATATGGTAGGAGAGAAAGAGAAAGAGAGAGAGAGAGAGAGAGAGAGAGAGAGAGAGAGAGAGAGAGAGAGAGAGAGAGAGAGAGAGAGAGAGAGAGAGAGAGAGAGAGAGAGAGATGGCGAGCATAAGGCATGGGAAGGCGAGCCTTGACAAGAGTTTTTTGTTATTTGAAAGGAAAAACTAAGGGGATGGATTGATTTTTTATTAATTAAAAATACAAGGAAAAATGGCGAAAATCCCAAAATAAAATGCTAAAAATGTTGAAAAAGCCTAAAAAAACGAAAAGAAATCTAAAAAAAATCAAAGATCGAGAACACACATTTTCCTTCCAAAAGCATGAGAGACCTTTCAGTTTTCCGTTATAAATGCTCTAGAAAAAGGGTTAAAAATAAAAAACAATTACCAAAAAGATCATAGAAAAATCCGAAAAAATATCCAAAATATGCAAAAAAATCACGAAAATATCTATTGAATTACATATACATCTCACTGAATACCTAAAAACTAAGTTTCTAACATTGGATTTCAATATCAAATCTAGCAAAATAAAGAGAGCAAAGGAGATGGCTATTTATCTTGTAGAAAGTGTGCAAATTGTGAGGGAAGCCAAAGTAATTAAGCTGCTTTGTTGTTGATAGGCCTTGAGCCTTGAAATCTTCACTAGTGCAAGTGCATCTCCGAATAGGATTTCCAACTACACTACACCCCACTTGAGATTTCTTTGATCGTATATGGACTTTCACAATGGGGAAGCCATTTAAGCCATATCAAAACTCAAAATGTTGAATTGGAATTTCCCCATCCATCAATTGAAAGGGGGAGAGACCTCTAGCTTCCTTGCATGCCAACCTGTAGACCCATAGTGTTCCTAAATATGCAATACCCCAAGTAGTAGGCCTTAAACTACATTTCTTTTTCAGCATAGGTATTAATACCTTATTTGTTGTCTCTCCTACCGATTTTCCCTTGAATATTAAGCACATGAGGTGGAATGGTGAATCTTGTACTTGTTAAAAACTTTATAAAACTTTATAGAATACTTTGCTGATAAAATGTGTCCCTTGATCACTACAAATTTCTAATGGACACCCATATCTACAAAAGATGTTGCTATACAAAAAATTAGCAATTGTTTTAGGCAGTGCAATCGACAAAAGTAATGGCCTCAAACCATTTAGTGACATAATCTATTGTGAGTCGAAAGTACTATTCCTTTTGTCTGGCAAGAGGCGCTCGCGTTTGGTGCACTTCCGACTTGTCTCAACAATGGCATTATCAAGTTAATACACAAAAAAGGGGAAAAGATTAGAATTGAGAACTAGCATCCAATTTTGATGCTCCAAAGGAGATATAAGATCACTGCCAAAGTCATAGCCAATAGAACTTCCAGCCATCTGAGAGCATGGTTAAGTGAAGACCAAAAAGGTTTCATCAAAGGCAGGTCAATTTTGGAAACCATTTTAGATATCTGGGATGGTCTTGACTTCACTAATGAGTCAATACAAGATGTGGTCTTCCTCAAGGTTGACACTGATAAAGCCTATGAGAGGCTGGAATGGGACTATATTCTGCAGTCGCTTAAAGATCTCGGATGTAGTCAGAAATTCACCAAGATGATCTCGACCCTTATGAGAAATGCGTTGACTCAAATCAATGTTAATGGCAAACTCTCAAAGGCAATCAAACCGTGGAACAACAGGTGGAAGTAGGTAATATAAAAGGTGTCCGTTTGCCTCATGACCACAATCAGATCACCATGAGACTATATGCCGATGATTTGAATGCGTTTGTGCACAACGATAGTACCAGCCTTGACACATTTTGGAGGTGCTTGTATACTTTCTACGAAGCCTCTAGATCCAAAACCATTCAATCTAAGACCACTTTCAGAGCTATTATCTAGATCCAGCCAAACCTTCTCTTCGTTCATGGCTGCCAAATCATTCCGTAGGGCCAAAATTTTTTGGCTTCTTGGAATTCCCTTGGGGTTTGATATCTCGATGGAGCAGCGGTGGAACTCTTTGTTGGCCAGAATCGAAAACAAGATAGACTATTGGAGAGGTATGCAAATCAATCTCGCTGGTCGTGCGATGGTTATCAACACATTCCTCTTATCTTCGACCATATACTTCCTTTCTTGTTGGAGACCGAAAGAGCAAGATTTGTCCAAATTGAAAAGTATTTGCAGAAACATCCTTTGGATGGGTGACCACAATAGGAGGGGGTGCCTAAATTCAGGTGGTCCATCTACACCAGCCAAAGAGATAGTGGGGGCCTTGACATTGTGGACATTGGGTACATGGCCAACAAACTCATGGCAAAATGGATGATTAAGGCGTGGTGCAATAGGGAGGCCTCATGGGCCAAACTGATATTCAGAAACAAGAATGAATCGGCTCTCATGGGTTTCCCGAATTGGAAGAACCTTGACATTTTGACCCTTTTGTTTTCCCCAATCCGAGTCTTCCCGAAAGGCTCCAATTTGGTGTGCTCCCTATGGAAGAGTTGGAATAAATTCAAAATCTTCACAGTAATTAGTGAAGATTGGAAGTGGGTGGCCGACATCAGACAAAATGACTCTATCTGGTTCCCAATCCATGGCATTCGGATCGTAGAATCCTGGAACATTCAAAATGCCAAGAGGCTTGGAACAAAGGCTTCAAAAAATGGAAACATCTTTGGAAGCAAGACACCAACCAGTGGATCAACTTTGAGGATATTGACCATAGCATCAACATCTCCTATGAAGAATGGAACACTTTGCAAAACAGACTTCTCGCTTAGGACTGCTCTAAAGTTCACCTTCTCATGGGGCATGAGACATCGAGCTTGCTTGGTCTTAGATGGCACAATGGTAATTGCCTATCAAAAATCCCAAACATCAAAGAAACCATTGATTATCAGGTCAACCTCAACAAGAAGCGGTGCCTGTCATTGACTTGGCTTCGATGGGACATGAAGTTCATGGCTATCTGGCACCCCCTCATTGAAATAAAAAAGTGTGTCTTCTTATGAAGAATTCTTCATCGTGGAATCTGGACCAACCTTTAAGGCTAGCAAAATTTATGGGATACCTCCCTAGTGCAAATGCTCCTGCCGGTCCATCAAAGATATTTCTCACATCTTCTTTACTTGTCCCAACTCCAACAGGCTCTGGCAGATTGTCGGAAAGAAAATAAGACTTTAGAAACATATCATTTGGAAGCAAGCTCTGCTGGGCGAAGCGATTGACTGCTCCGTGACTCTTTGGAATGCCATCCGAGGGGAGGACCTATGGAATATCTGGTAGGAATGATGTGATCTTACCTTTGGCGACTCCCCCAAAGAGTGATCGATTGAGAAATCCTTGTTCCTCCTTGGCAAAATGATTGCTAACTGTAAGAAATCCCTCCCCCCCCCCTTCAGGCATCCTCAAGTGCTCCTTTTGATCAACAACAAGCTTAAACCCAAGTGGGCCCTGCATGAGGGTGATGAGAGGGTGATTAACCTTGGTTGTAATGCCATCTAAACTTTGTAAAATCTACCGTTGCTTTGTGGAACTCGGGGGATCCCATGGGTACTAGTCCCCTTCTCTTGTACTTTTCTTTTAATTAATTCAAGATCGGGAGAGTAGGCTAAGGCGAAATTCCTTTATTAAAAAAAAAAGGTACTATTCCTTTTTGGGAAAAGATTTAGGGTATATAGGTCCTATCAAAATCCAAACTCCATTTCACAAAGGGTTGACATGAAGTGGACACATCTAGTAGCTGTTGCCTCTGCCTATTAGGCTTGGGTTCACATCTTTGACATGCATTACATGCTTGTTCTCTCTCATCTACATCTCTAAAGAAATTTGGACACCATCAACGAGCATATAGGATTCTTTGACTCATAATGTGGCCACCTAGGTGCCCACCACATAGACCTTCACATGAAATCTTAAGGATTTTTCATGCCTCATCTTCTTACATGCACTTCCTAAGGGTACTATCCTTTCCATACGTGTATAGTTTTCCATCAAAAAATTTCTGCATGGACTCAACTTCTTCAAGATACTTCCCTTTGTTACGTAATTCTTTAATGTCTTCATACCATCCATGAGCACGTACACTTAATAATTAAGCATCCAGGAACTCATCATTGACTCCAATGTCTTTGTCCTCTAGGATAACTATGGACATATGATCAGCCATGAAATTTTCTTTACTTGGTCTATGAACTATGGCAAAATAAAATTCATGAAATAATAGGAGCCATCTCTAATTGCTTGTGGAGCATTTAAGAGATACTTTAGCTCTTTATGATAGATAATAATCACAAAATTAACTCCAAGCAAGTAATGGTAGAATTTTTGCACTAGAACACCATTGCCACGGCTTCTTCTCTCTCACTGGTGTTATAGTTCTTCTTGGCCTTAGTCACTATTTGACTTGCATATTGGAGAGGTCTATCTAATTTGCACTCCTCACTATGTTGCGTAATAACTAACCCTACTACATATGCATTGACATCCACATGTACATGAAAATCCGTGGACCAATGTGGATTAATTAAGATAGATGCTTTTGTGAGCTTAGATATGAGAATCTGGTAACCCTTTTCCTCTTCTTCTTCCCACCTAGCTCAAATCAAAAT
Source organism: Ceratopteris richardii (assembly GCA_020310875.1). Classification (NCBI taxonomy): domain Eukaryota; kingdom Viridiplantae; phylum Streptophyta; class Polypodiopsida; order Polypodiales; family Pteridaceae; genus Ceratopteris; species Ceratopteris richardii. The sequence goes on from CM035431.1 coordinate 101,927,782, forward strand.
TTCCATTCCACACTGCGAAGCTAATTTGAACTTCTAATCATGCGCAGTATACTCAACAATTTTTGTGCGATTCTGAGATTGTGGCTGGAGGGGTGTTGGCCATGCCCTAGATGAAGCGGTGACCTGCTTTGATATCAATTGTTGAAGTTTGAGGTCCAAAGAAGCACGCAAAGAGCAGAAGGAAGAAGAAACTTGGAGCACAATACAACACTCAATGTATTCTCAAGTGAATGTCCAAAGATAAGTAACCCATTACGGTTATAGCTGCATATACAAGCCGGAGGAAAAAACCTCTTAAAATGGGAAAAGAGTGCCATGGCTGTCCTAAGTGTGTTCACGCACATCACTACCGAGATTAGTATAAACAGAGATTACATTGTTTCTGCATACTAACAAACGTTCATCATTGTTTCCATTATGGCACGTCGTAATGACTGCCTAATGACATTAGTGCCAACATCTTCCTCACAATAAGGAAGAGATGAGTGTAATAATAATAATAACAATAACAATAATGATAATGATGATGAAGATAATGATAATAATATTAGTCATAATAATAATAATAATAATAATAATAATAATCTTCATCACACCACATTACGTTTGTTGTTATGAATATATTCAGTGCATTATTATTTGTTTCCATGATTATTCTTCTTGCACTATCAAATTCATTACATCCAGCGTACATATCATCATCAATATTAGTAGCTCCACGCATTTCCCGATAGACAATCATTGTTTCCTCTCTCTCTCTCTCTCTCAACCGCTGGATTTTAAATAACGAGGGATTTTATAGCTTTATCGGTTATCCACGTGAAACGAATGAAGAACACATAGAGAGCAAAAATGAGGTAAGTATCATACGAACTTTCACTTAACTTCACACACACACACAAGTGCCGGCCTATGTGTGTGTGCGCGCATGCGTATAAAAGAAAACGAAATCATTTCTCAAGTGGTTACCACATGCTATCCATACATACGTGAAAGTAATCAGCTTCTAAACGTAGGCCATTTTCGCTTCTAGAGAGTAAAAAAGAACCACTTTAGAGTACTAGAGCTCATGAAGGTCTCATGGTAGTAGTGCAGGCATTTAAAAGCTGCACATGGAATCTCTGAATACTCTGTTGATCTTCGTCTTCGCGAAGTACTACCTGCCACACATTGTTCAATGATGAGAGAGTAATTCTTGAAAGTAGCCTCATACATGCAAAACACAAATCATAGCCGTAACAAAGTCATTGATGCCTGTGAAGATCACCGTTTTCATGAACTATGTTCTTTTCTGAATTGCGATCCATAAATTCTCATTTCCTTCAAAATGACATGGCATGAAAAAAGCTATGGGACCGAGCAAAAGATACATGATCGATCAATCTTCACTCAGGGAATTTTTCTTCTTTGCGGATTATCTTCGACCAAGCACTTTGAATCTTCCTTGTAGTGCACGCAGATTCTACTTTAAAACTTTAACTTGTTACATTCTTCTCCGGAATTTTCATCTTCTCGAGTCTCCGCCTAGCTTCGCATTAAGCCACATGATCCTTTTGAGTATATGAATTAGAGAATTTCACGGATTGTACTGATGTAAGATTGATGAGCTCAAAAAAAAAAAACAAACATTATTTAGAATATAGAATAATTATGCAGACACTCGATCAATCCAAGTGTCGCGTTTCAATGAACTCATCTAGCTAGATAGTCTTTAGCAATTTTTAAATCTACCACAATCATCCTTCGCACAATCAATCATTCTTCAAAGTGACATTTCTTTATATAATGTCTGAAGAAAAGATGTATGTACGGACATTATATATTCTTAAAAATAAAGTACTTGATCATTGTGTCATGCCTTTCAGAAAAAGAGGAAAAAAGTAAAGTAAATATTATCCTTATTGTGACTTATAACAATTCATTTCTTGTTCAACAGTCCAAGTGAAGAAAAAAAGGTGGATATATGAGTTGGATCCTCACTTAAAGTTCAACCCTATAGAATTTCAACAAAGGATTCAATAATTTGAAGAACATGTCTATTGTTAGAGTTCATGATTTAGAATGTTATTATACGTCCTAATCATCATGATTTATGATTTTATGATAAATCATTTCCAAACTTTCTTTCCAGATATTCCTCCAATCCTCTTTATTCACAAAGATCGTGACGCCAAGATTTCAAGCCTCAAAAGAATAGACGCATCACGAAGGCTCATCATCCATCATGCGATTGAAAGTCAGCGAAATGGTGGTATAATAAGACTTTTGGGCCTCAAAAGAAGAGATACATGAGAGGATTTGATCATGTTCATGTGATTATTGAACATTAGCATCATGAAGTGAACTTCAATTTACCCATGTGCTGAGGAAAATGATACAGAAAATTTCTATTAAACATACAATCTCAAAAAGAGATTTCTCATGTGCAAGCCACAATGTGGAATATGATGAATGTATGCGACATCTCACTTGTCACTTGTTAGATAATTTTTGTCGTTCGATCAAGGGAAATATGTTTTGGTGAGCAATTGTAGAAATCGACAAATGGTTTTACGAGTTGAGAGCTATAAATAATTTATATATTGTAAGATCACCTTGAATCCTACTTCGTTGATAGGGCTTTTTGCCTGTTTCTTTTTCTATGGCCAGCTGATATTCCGCCATTAACATAAAATAAGGCTTATATTGTAGCTCATGCCCAGATATATATATGCGAGGGGCCAAATGAGCAAACTAAGGGGACTGTAAAATGCGTTCTTCAATCATTTCCATTGCATGTAACTGCGCCTCTACCCTTGCTGAGTGGGTTCTTCCAAGTTCTTCAATCATCTTCATCCATGCGGGAGTTGGAAGTTCGAAAGTCGTCTGGCCTTCAGCCGTGACTCGTACGCCTGGGATGGGTTGAGGTTCATATGCTTCTTCAAAAGTTTCTTCCACCAGAATTGTTACTGTCTCTTCCTGTTGGTAGTTCCGGTGGGGAGTCTGGCCGGGGGGGTGCTTCATATAGTGCTATCTGTGATTGACGAGTTACTACCTGGGCCCGTAATGCATTGAGTTCCTCAATGATTTCAGGAGATGGGTCTGCACGAGCTGGTAGTCCTTCTTGTATTGGTGCTCTTAGTTGGAGTACTTTATGATCTTCTTTCAGCTTCTGATATTCCTCATTCCTACTGTCATACTCATCTAACAATCTGACATGATCATCTAGCAACATTTTCATAGATTTGGAGGGCACGACCTTGAAACGGCTGGGACTTAATGGTTGGTCGGGTTGATCTAGGGCAGCTTCTAAGTTCTCTCTATTCTGTTCTTGTAAGCGCTGGTTCTCTTCTTTTGCTACTGCCAAGTGTCGTCTAAGTAAGCTTATGTTCCTGGTGAGCATCGCATTGCGAATAGTTTGTGCCCTTAACAAGTTGTCTATGTCTATGACGGCCTCTTTGGTTTTCTCTTCACTTTCTAGTTCCAGTTTATGATAAGCCTCTCGTAGCTCTTGGTAGCAGGTGTTCAGTGAGGCATTCTCGATGGATAGTGCATTGAGCTGCGACTATAAATCATGCATTGTCTCTTGTAGCGTTCGGTAATTATTGCCAAGAGATGCAAATTCATCTCTTACTTGTGTCATGCAGGTGAACATCTGTCGAAATGCGGTATCTATAGTGGGTGATAATATTAGTGACGCAGTGAATGCAGTTGCGGTGTGTGTGGGTGTCGATGCAAAGGGAAAGGGAAACACGGGTGGGAATGTGGATGCAGTGGTGATTGTGGAAAATTGTGATGTGCCTAAATATGATGGTGGAATAGAGGATGTGAGTGTTGGTGCGGTGGGTGTAAATACAGGATTTACAAAGGTTGAAGAGTAATTCACAGAGGGTTTCTCTTGTACTCCTTGGTGGAAAGGGGAAAGAGGAATTACGGTTGGTCGAGGGGGTGAGACTGGGGTGAAGGTTAATAGAGGTGGGAATGGGAAAAGGTGTCTTGGAGGTGTGGGGAAGGACGGGAAGGATGGAGGGAAAATTGGACTGGATAGAAAGGTGGATGTCCGAGGAGGAAAACTAGGTTGGGTGGGTGCGGGAATTGTGGGATGAATGGAAGTAAGGAAGGCTTCTGCTACAGCGCTATCCAAGAATGTGGATTGTCTGGGAGAGATCGGATGTACAGGTGAGACGTGATGGATGGGAGGTGATAGAGGACCGGTTGGGGTGCCGGGTACTTCGGTTACAGTGGTGGTATGTACAATAGTAGTGTGGGGCGGGGAGTCGATGAGGATAGCTTCTTCGGCCGCAGATCTTTCAGGAATTAGGCGTGTTTCCCTGGCTTGTTCTAAAGATTGGCCACCTGTCGGTACATGAATGTAGTAACCTGGCTTTGATAATAGTCGTACTCGTCGAGGATCAAATTGCGGTAACGGCTTCCTTTGTAAATATCTTAATGCTTCATTAGATCCCACTGATTTGACAAGTTCCCTGAAGCCCTTGATGTATACTTCTTCAAAGCCGCCTACGACAAGTTCTTCTTCTATGAGTGCTAGGCTCTCTTCCTCAGTTAACTTCTTACGTGCCCAAACTTTTTCCATAGTACGATATAATTTTCTGATTGCCAGCATATAAGCTGCTGCCTCAAAGGTTTCATCTTCATGCGTACTGGTATCACCTTCGGTGTCGGTTTGTTGTCCTTGTTTGTCTGTCTGTACATTCTCGGGATTCATGAGTGCCCTGGCTGGCTTCATCATCGCCCTCATCATCATCTGTTTCTGTTCTTTCGTCTTCTGAGCTGGATAAGACTTGTCCTTGTTGTTGATCTGGGGGAGTGGTCGGGTAGCTTGGTCATTAATATTCCTCAGAGAAAATCTCGCCTTTAGAAAACTGAAATTCATTTGAAAAGGCATCTGGCATTTCAAAATCAAAGGTTGTATCTATGAGTTCCGCTTCCATGTTGGGTATTGGAAAAGAAAATGCTTCAGCACCAATAGTGGTAGGAACTTCTGCTACAGTGGTGGTAGGTTCCTGAACTAATGTTGCCTGTGAGGTAACTGCAATAGTCGTGCCTTTTGTAACAATAGGTCGTGATAACTGTATGCGAATAGGTTGTACAATTGTAGGGGCTTCCGTCGGAGACTGTTCTGGAGAGGGTTGTAGTGACAGTGATTCTGGGACCTGTAGGCAAGGGATAGTTCCTCTCATGCGCTTTCTTGCTCGTCCTTTGCTAGCCTTCCTAGCTTTCTTTGATGTCCCTTTGAATGCTTTCAACTCCTCACTTCTCATTGCACGCTCGATTGGTAAGTTGTAGGCCAAACACATATATACAATTCTTGTAAGAGTGCAGCATCCATGGATTACCTTCTTTCTTTCCCATCTGTGTTGTGCTAGATACAATTGATCGATAATCCAACTGGCCAGATCAACTGTTTGTGGCCCAATACAAGCTAAATACAAGCCAAACCAAATGCGTTTGTGGGGCGTGGTGAATCGATCCTGAGCTGGAAATGCAAAATGTTGCATACATATTCTTAAGGGTTTAGAGAGCTCAGGTGTGATTGCTGAAATATCTTCCCACTTGATGACATCTCCACATTTCATTGGCTCTGAAACCAACCTCTCATGCTCTGTCGGAGTGTGCATTCCATGTATCTTGATTGCAGCTCTAATCAAGTCTTTGGAAAGATAAAACTTCTTAAATGGTGGATCATTTTTTAATGACGGCAAAATGAATGTTCCTGGCAAATCTTTGTTCTTCGAAGCTGTTAATGTGGTTATCAAATAGTAGCATCAGTAGAAATCTGGTTTAGGCAATGGATCAGTGAAGTATTCTGTGAAGCCAGCTCTTGCCCAAACATGCTTCAAGTCTTCTGTGTTTTGTAATGCTTCAAACTCTCTTGAGAAAAACTGGTACTTGTGCCATGCGCGGGTATCAAAAGTTAAATTGACCTCAAAAAGGAAATCTGCATCCGCGAATGGGCTTGCTAATCCTTGGAACCAATGAGAGTTGCGATGAATCTTCTCAGTATATCCCCTAGGAGGATCGTCAATTGGCATAGGTCCTAGACATCCCTAAAGTTCTGGTGGTTGAGCCGTAGGGTGTGGTTCAGCTAGTAATTCACCAATGTTTGCCATGGGTACACTGGGGCCAGCTTCAGATGGTCCTTTTGCTTGCATGATGAATGATGCGAATGCGTAGAAGATCTGCTACAAAAGATTAACACATTAGTATGGAAATTAATCATGATCCCATTAAAGTGAGACCGCAATCCCTTTCCATAACCGATCTGTAACCCGTGTAGCCGAGTGTTGTGATGTGGTTTATGGAATGATACTTGCAAAACTAATGCAGGTCTCTAGACACCTACATGCTTCAGATGATGCATACATTTCTTGATGAGATGTTATTACAAGTGATGTTGGGCCATAGTGAGTGGATTTGTACAAGGTTCAGTCGTAAATGAGTTATTACAAGGATGGTGTTTAGTCAGGATGGGAGTACTGTTAGATAAGGGGGTCGGAGAAGTCGTCTGGATAAGTCTCGGTATCCACTTCCTAAGAGTTTCTGAGTGGGTGAAATGTTTCTGCTGAGGGACAAAAGGTGATATCGGATGTGGTGGTATTGAAGGGTGAAGAGATTTTTGAGGGGTATATATTACATGGCTTGAGGTTTGAGCTATAATACACTGTTTGGGTACCCAAATCTGCATGGGTGTGGGTCGATTCATAAGGTACTTCTTGGCGATCCAAATTTGTCGAATGTTCGTACTTGTAGAAGAAGGTCGAGGAGATGTTGAATATAGACTCTGCTTCTGCCTTGACTTCTTCTTGCCATTGTCCGCATTGGTGAAATATGTTGGTGGTTTCTGTCCTTTTGGCACCCATATTTGTCTCATGCCTCTTGCTTTGTGATGCTGATACTGTTGCTTTCTTCCTTGTGTCGTCTCATATTGTCGTCAATCTGGGATCCTTCATCGTGGTGGTTGAGGTTGAGAGGTCTAATGGACACTCTGCTTTGGAAAAGAAGGGAGGTCAACACTTGCAAAAACTGCCCATTAGGAAGTGCAACATTTTGTAACAAAAATCTAGGCCAGTCCACAGTAAGTGTGGAAGGATGGACACTGCAGGGTGTTTTGCCCGTGTGTCTGCTGATGCAGTCCACTTGACCGCTGATGAAACCCACCTGACCTGCAATGGTCCCCATTTATCGGTTGCTAGAAGACCGAGAGAAAATCTCCTGATGTCCTTTTGTCTGGCCCCTATCCATCGGCAAGCTCTCATGGGTTGACTTTGGAGGGAGCATGCTTAGCCGAGGGATCTGACCAAAGATCTTTCGATCCTCCATCGCAAGCATTTCATAGGGTTGCGGGTCATATACCTCAGGTGGAGTGTTGTTAGGGAAGTCAAGCGGTATCACTTGATTCTGATCTAAGGTTCCAATTTGTAAGGAGCCTTCTCTAAGATTTAGGTCCACTGAGTGATCGTATAGCCAATCTTGGTCAAGGATTAGGGGTTCTATCAGGTCCTCCTCATGGCACACTAGTAGCTTCGCTATCATGTTCACGTCGTGTATGAGGATAGGAAGGTCCACCTCACCCATGCAAGGGGTTTCCATGCCTCCTAGCCCTATGAGGTATGCCTCAACTAGCCACATTTCTATTCCTGAGTCCTTATAGTGGGACCATCTAATCGCACTAGTCGTAGCACCTAAATCAATTAAAGCCTTGAGCTCTTGGCAAGGGTTGCCGTGCTCTACCCTGACTGTAATGAATGGTCTCCTATCCACTATGCTAGGATGAGTGGTTGACTTTACTTGAAACATGGCCATGGGGTATCTGGGTGTTGTTTCCAGATGGTTATAATGTTCTCTCCCTAGTCCTTGTCTTCTTAGCTTCATGCGCTTAATGTGTTCTATAGCTTCTTCCTGAGCTTCAGCTCGTATTCTATTTTCTTCCTCCTTATGCTTCTTTGCCAACGTGAGTCTTCTAAGCATATCCTTAGTAAGAGGTTCCTGGCATAACTTGACTCTACAGCCACTAATGTAATTAGGCATTATGTCTTCTTCTAGGGTGGCTAATTGTACTGCTCCACTTGTTGAGAGTCTGTTAATGATCATAGGTCCATAACCTCGCTTTTCTAGTTTTTGTGCATGTTGTTTTAGTGTATATACTAGGACTAAATCTCCTTTTTTTAAGCCTTTATCTTTCACATGTGCATCAAAATATGCTTTCTATTGCTTCTTTGCTGCGTATATTCTTGCTACTGCTTTTAGCCTGGTTTCTCCTAATCATTCCAAGTCCATTATTCTTGTTGATAATTCATGGCCGGTCCACTGATGTTCTTGTGCAACCTTAAGGGTCGGTATCAAGAAGTCCAAAGGAAGCACAACATTCTGACCAAAAACCATCTGAAAGGGAGTTACATTGAGTACGGTCTTGTAGGCCACTCAATATGCCCAAACAGCGTGGTGTAACTATTGTTGGTGCATTCTACCCAAGCCTACATGCTTGATATGTTTGATATTATCCTCATTTGTAAGTCACATGAGTAGTCATGTGAACACCTCTTGTAAAAGAGTTCATTTTTATCTCTTGTAATTGAAAAAAGAAAAAGGAAAAGGATGGCTTACCTCATGCATGATGTAAAAGCAAATTCATGGCTATAACTACCAAAATCATGAATTTTTGAGCTGAGGGAATATCTCCTAACTTTGGGGATCACTTTTAGGTGGAGCCATTCGATTTCGAATTCAAAACTCCCTCCAAGAATAGCTATAAAAAGAGCAAGAAGTAAGAGGCGATTAGTAAGCCTTGTACGTGACCACTTGATGTCATTTTGTAGATATTGAAGAGCTTACTCCATAGCTCTATCATTCTACTCCCATTTTGCAAAGATTCATTGCCAATGTGGTTGTAATCATATGTGAATCTATATATTTATTATCATCTACTCCTTTGCTTTGTTCTCTGTTATACTCACTCAAAGCAATACCTTCAAAAGGTCATATCTCAAGTTCTACTGATCTATTTTCAGTGTTTTAAAGTGTGTCAAATAGCTCATACTGTCTACTTTGTGCGTATAAATTTTCAAGGTCATTGGATTTCTACTTTTGGAGATATTTGCATTTTACTACTTACTAGTCTATCTCTGCAGTGCCCCGAGAATTGTGGGGAGGTTCCAGAAATTGTTGAAACTTGTTCTCAGTGCTCAGTCCATCATTTGAAGTGTTTTAACTTGGATTGGGAAGCTTGCTAAGTCTATTTGCTATGACCAAAAGGAGTTTTTCTAATTCCTACCAGGTTGAGAGCACTGCTCATTTTTTCCAGCAGGTGTATGTCCAAAAATAGCAAGTTTTGGGAGCTAATCATTTCGCAACTTGTCTGTCTTGACTTAAACTTTTGGGATACATGTTCCAAAGTACTTGGCTGATATTTTGGTGGATTTAGGAAGCTTAAAGGGCCTACTAATCAACTCTGAAGTCTCAGTGGGCTGGTGTGAAGCTGGTTGTAGCAGCACCTACTCATCTTTGGATTGCATCCACCATCTCTCTTCACAGTGGTATGAGAGCATAGTCAAGCAACATGGGAGATGGATTTCCATCAACAATTGACAAATTGGATCGAAACAACTACTCGGCATGGTCTCTAAGGATGGAGGCTTACCTTCAAGGGAGGAATCTATATGGATTCATATCCGGAGATGAAGCAATGCCAACCATGAGGAACAAAGGGCAACCATCACATGAAGAAGTGGAAGGACTTTGGAATTGGTGTTCGAAGGATGCACTTGCAAAGTCCTATATTCTAAACTCAATCTCTGATTTTCTTTTACCTCATGTCAAGGGATGCAAGACATCAAGAGAAACCTGGAATGCACTTGCTTCTTTCTTCTCTTCCAACACTCGAGCAAGGAAGAACCAATTGTGGATGGAGTTCACAACAATGAAGAAAAGCCCGAAACAAAATGTGACTAATTATGTCACAAAGATGAAGGAGATTTCCGAACAACTTGGAAGCATTGGAGAGGTAATTGAAGAGGAGCAAATCGTAAGACAAATCATGAATGGAATCAAAGCAGACGACAAGTGGGAGTCATTCACAACAGCCATGGATTTATACATGGATATGCATGTACCCGACCTCAACACACTCATGGGCCAACTCTTCACTCATGAAGCAAAGATTAGCAAAGGTGGTGAGTCCTCAAGAGGTAATCAAACTTCTGCCTTATATTCTGATAAAGCTAAGGTCAAGGACAAGTCAAAGAATAGGAAGAATGAAGATGAAGGAAGCTCTTTCCAAGCAAACTTTGCAGGCAGAGGAAGAGCTAGAGGAAGAGGCAGAAGTGGAAAGCAAGGCAGGGGGAGATTCCAATCATCTCAACCTTGCAACATATGTGGCTTACTTAACCATACTACTGAAGAATGTTTCAGGAACCCAAGGAACTCAAGAGGAAGAGGATTCAATAGAGGTGGCTATGGATCAAATAGAGGTAGATACAATGGAGGCTACAACAACAACAACTACTACAACAACAATTACAACAACAACTACTACAACAACAATTACAACAACAACAACTATCAAAGTGGCCATAGAGGAAGAAGAGATTACAATAACTATGCAGAGGACCAAAGTCAAGAAGATTCATTGTTGATTATGAATCTATCAGTAAAGAAGGGTAAGGATGATGATCACATATTTTACATTGATTCAGGATGCTCGAACCATGTAGCAGGAAATGTGGCTTTACTTTCTGATTTGGAAGATCCTCATAACAAGCACGAAGTGCAGACAGGAGATGACACAAAGAACTCAGTGGAGAAGATAGGTAATGTGAAGACATCAGATGGGAATATGAACCTCTTAAGCAAAGTCTTGTATGTCCCTACAATTACCAAAAATTTAATAAGGGTTGGACAGATTGTTGAAAAAGGTTGCAGGTTAGATTCAACCGATTTGGAGCATATGTTGAAGACCCAAGGCAAGGCTTTCGAAGGATTGCCAAAGGAGAAAAGATAGGAAGGCTTTTCACTTTTGAAGTGGAAGATACAAAGAACATAGCTTTGTTTAGCTATGGATCTCAAACTCTTACAGAGTTGGAGATATGGCACAAAAGGCTTGCTCACATTGGTGAGAGGACACTCAAACAGATTTGCAGGGACCAAAGTGTACTTGGTTTGCCTAATATCACAAGGCAACACATGATTTATAAGTGTGAAGCTTGTCAACTCGGCAAGGCTCATAGACAACCTTTCAATAAGAAAGGATATATGTATCAAAATCCTTTGGATCTAGTGCACACGGATGTGTGGGGTCCAAGTAAGGAGCCATCTATATCAGGCTCAAGATATTATGTGTCTTTCATAGATGATTGTAGCAAGTGGACCATTCTGTTTTTCATGAAGCACAAGGATGAAGTGTTTAATTGCTTTAAGAAGTATATTGCTCTTGTTGAAAACCAAACAGGTAGGAGTTTGAAAAGACTCAGATCAGATGGTGGAGGAGAATACTTCTCTTCTGAATTTGATGCCTTCTTGCATGAAAGAGGCATTACAAGGGAAGTCACTACAAGGTATACACCCGAACTCAATGGTGTAACAGAGAGGAGGAACAGAGCTATTGTCGAAGCAGCAAGGTCCATGCTCAACGAAAAGGGATTGCCGAACTACCTATGGGCAGAGGCTGTGTCTACAGCCACATATCTCATAAATAGACTTCCATCTAAGTCACTAGATGGAACCACTCCATATGAAGTATGGAATGGAAGAAGACCTAGTCTAGAGCATTGTAAAATCTTTGGATGCTTAGCCTATGCTCACATTCCTTCTCAAGTAAGAGGGAAATTGGATCCCAAGGCAGAGAAGTGTGTATTCATTGGTTATGATCAAAACCAAAAAGGATATAGATTGTACAATCCAACCAATAAAGGATTTTCTGTGAGTAGAGATGTAATTTTTGATGAAAACAAATCATGGTTTGATGATGACAGGAAAGTGAAGCTGCCATATGACTTGGACGAAGATTTTCCATCACTTCAACCAAAGGAACCAAAGCAGCTTGAAGAAAGTGATTCGGAGATTGACCTAGAAGACTTGGAAAGACTAAAGCTATGGAAGAACAAAGGTAAAGCAAAGATGCAGGATGCTACATATGGACCCGAGAGCTCACATCAACCACTTAGAAGGTCTTCAAGGGAGAAGAAGAAACCAGAGAGGTTTGGTTATGATACTTCTTTGGTCACGAAGCACTCAATCTACATTGCAAAGGATTCAACCAATGAAGAACCTACAACATTTGAAGAAGCACAAAGCAAGAAAGCTTGGAGAGATGCAATGGATGAAGAAATGGAAGCCTTGAAGGAGAATGACACCTGGGAGCTTGTACCTAACAAGCCATCTATGAAGATAATCGGATCTCGATGGATATACAAAATCAAGAGGAATCCAGATGGAAGTATAAATAGACACAAAGCAAGGTTAGTTGCTAAAGGGTTTGCTCAAACCCATGGTATTGATTATGAGGAGACTTTCTCTCCTGTTGCAAAAATGCCTACAATTAGGGCTCTCATAAGTCTTGCTGCATCTAGAAGTTGGAATCTTTATCAACTTGATGTAAAGAATGCTTTCTTGAATGGATGGATTTCTGAGGAAGTGTATATGGCACAACCTCCTGGATATGAGGATGCACATCATCCTAACTATGTATGCAAACTAAAGAAAGCTTTGTATGGATTGAAGCAAGCTCCAAGAGCTTGGAATTTTAGATTGGTGACTTATTTGCAGGACCAAGGATTCAAAGCTAGCAAGGCGGATACCTCTTTGTTCATAAAGAGGAATGGATCTGAAGTGATCTATTTATGTGTGTATGTTGATGATATTATTATCACAGGCAATGATCTTGAAGGAATCAAACAGGTAAAGAGTCAAATGAAGGAGGAGTTCAAAATAAGTGACCTCAGACCACTCACTTATTTTCTTGGATTGGAGTTGATCTACACAGATTCAGGTATATACATCACACAAAGGAAGTATGTCCATGACATGCTCGTCAAGTTCAAGATGGAAAATACCAAGTGTGCAGGTACACCTATGGAGCAAAATCATAAGCTTAGTGCTTATGAAGGAGAGCCAATTGAAGACATCACAAGCTATCAAAGCTTGGCTGGAAGTTTGAACTATGCAACACTCACAAGGGTGGATATATGCTATAGTGTTAGCATATTGAGTCAGTTTATGCATAAGCCGAGAAGACCCATATGGAAGCGGCCAAGCGAGTCCTCAAGTACCTAAAGGGGACCATGAATGAAGGTTTGTTTTATTCATTTACTTCAGATATTGAGCTAAAGGTCTACTCAGATGCAGATTGGGCCGGATCTAGAGATGATAGAAGAAGCACATCTGGGTATATATCATTTGCAGGTTCAAAAAATCATTTCTTGGTCAACCAACCATGGAATTATCTTCTACGGAAGCCCAAGCTCCTTCGTATGTACTCAAAGCCCAGGTGTGACATGATCTGAATATAGAGGTTTGGCTAATGCAACTCAAGAAATCATGTGGTTAAAGTCTTTGTACACAGATCTTGGGCTTCATTCTTCAACACCTCACATTTTTGGTCACAACACAAGCTCACTACATCTAGCAGCTAATCCGGTATACCATGCTAGAACCAAACATATTGAAGTCCACTACCATTATGTAAGGGAGAAGCTATTGAGCAAGGATATTCAACTATCCTATGTCTCTACAGATATGCAATGTGCATACATGCTGACGAAAGCTCTTGATGATACAAAGTTAAGTAGATTCAAGTTGATGATTGGCTTGCAGGAAATCAAGGACAATTGAAGACTTATTTGGAGACCAAGCATGTTCGGCTTGAGGGGGAGCTGTTGGTGCATTTTACCCAAGCCAACATGCTTGATATGTTTGATATTATCCTCATTTGTAAGTCACATGAGTAGTCATGTGAACACCTCTTGTAAAAGAGTTCATTTTTATCTCTTGTAATTGAAAAAAGAAAAAGGAAAAGGATGGCTTACCTCATGCATGATGTAAAAGAAAATTCATGGCTATAACTACCAAAATCACAGATTTTTGAGCTGAGGGAATATCTCCTAACTTTGGGGATCACTTTTAGGTGGTGCCATTCGAATTCCAATTCAAAACTCCCTCCAAGAATAGCTATAAAAAGAGCAAGAAGTAAGAGGCGATTAGCAAGCCTTGTACGTGACCACTTGATGTCATTTTGTAGATATTGAAGAGCTTACTCCATAGCTCTATCATTCTACTCCCATTGTGCAAAGATTCATTGCCAATGTGGTTGTAATCATATGTGAATCTATATATTTATTATCATCTACTCCTTTGCTTTGTTCTCTGTTATACTCACTCAGAGCAGTACCTTCAGAAGGTCATATCTCGAGTTCTAATGACTCATTTTCAGTGTTTTAAATTGCATTGGATAGCTCATACTGTCTACTTTGTGCGTATAAATTTTCAAGGTCATTGGATTTATACTTTTGGAGATATATGCATTTTACTGCTTACTGGTCTATCTCTGCAGTGCCCCGAGAATTGTGGGGAGGTTCCAGAAATTGTTGAAACTTGTTCTCAGTGCTCAGTCCATCATTTGAAGTGTTTTAACTTGGATTGGGAAGCTTGCTAAGTCTATTTGCTATGACCAAAAGGAATTTTTCTAATTCCTACCAGGTTGAGAGCACTGTTCATTTTTTCCAGCAGGTGTATGTCCAAAAATAGCAAGTTTTGGGAGCTAGTCATTTCGCAACTTGTCTGTCTTGACTTAAACTTTTGGGATACATGTTCCAAAGTACTTGGCTGATATTTTGGTGGATTTAGGAAGCTTAAAGGGCCTACTAATCAACTCTGTTGCCTGGTGTGAAGCTGGTTGTACCAGCACCTACTCATCTTTGGATTGCATCCATCATCTCTCTTCACAACTATTTGTCCCAATCTGAACATTTTTTGTTCACGAGTTTCGTCACTACGTTACAAAGGATCTTGTTAGTACTTTCTACTTGACCATTGGCCTGAGGATAATATGGTGCAAATTTCTTGTGAATCACCATAAAATCCTGTAACAAATATTGAATGACCTGGTTTAGAAAGTGAGTTCCTCGATCACTCACTAACTCTATAGGCAGTCCATATCTTGTAAAGACATTTTCAAATAAGAATTTTGCAGTCGTGTGTGCATCATTCTTTTTTATGGCCTTTGCCTCTACCCATTTGGTGAGATAATATGTCGCAACAATAATGTATTCAGCATGTGTACCTTTTGCAGGGCGGTTAATGGGTCCTACAAAGTCTATACCCCATTTAGAAAATGCAAGTCCTCCCATCATGGGTTTCAATGGCATTTCATCTCTGCGATTAGGAAATTGAGTTCTTTGGCACACATCACATCTCTTAACATAGGTATGTGCATCCATGTGAAGAGTGGGCCACCATAATCCTATAAAGAGGATGGCTTTGATTACCCTATCAGGTTCAAAATGACCTCCTGCACCACCTTGGTGTGCAGTCTCTAGTACGCTCAAATAATCACTTTCATGAACACATTGTCTTAAGTATCCATCTCATCCTCATTTATATAGATTGTCGCCAATAAGTGAATAGTCTTGAGCTTCCTACTCTAGATTGCGTTGTCGTGCTAAAGTCATTCCTTGAGGGAATGTGTTCGTCCTCAAGTATGTCACTAATTGTTAACTCCAGTATGGTGTGAGAGACATGTGATATAATGTAGCATGTTCTACCGGTGGTCTTTCACAACAAATAGTGCATTCTTTACACAACTTGTAGACGTCTGCCTCCATAGAAGGCCAATATACTCATAATCTATGTAGAGTCTGCAATGTAAGATATTTCGAATGATGTTGCTTTAATGCACCTACATGTGCTAATTGCAACCAATTTTCATGTTTCGAATCATCCACACAACACGCAAGAATCTTTTGATTGTCTTTTTTATATATAATTCCTACTATGATTTGGTATCTCTGTGACTTGGTAATCTCTCCTTCCTTGATCCTTATCCTAGGATTCTTGGGTCTGTATGTGAGAATAGGGACTATCGACTTAGCCCATTCTGATATTATCTCAAGGTTAAACAAATATGCATCTGGTAATTCATCCACTATTCCTTGAGGAGCTTCTCCTGAGGTTAATCTTGAAAGGTGGTCAGCTCTAAGGTGTGTCTTTCCTTTCGTGACTACTACTTCAAAGTCATACTCCATCAGTAATAGAAAGCAACGTATCAATCTTCCCGTGTTACATGGTTTATTGACTAAGTACAATAACACTTGATGATCTGTAAAGAACTTGAACTTTTTTTCCAACAAATAATGCCTGAATTTCTTTACTGCATAGATCATTCCTAATCCTTCTTGTTCCGTTGTGGTATAATTTCTTTCTACTGCATTCAACTGTCTGCTCGCATAAGCTATGGGGAGATCTATATTACCTTCATTCATGGGTTGTGCTAACACACATCCTATGGCATAATTGGATGTATCCACATGTACATGGAATAGCTTGCTCCAATCCGGGGTTGTCAATATAGGTGCTGAGCACAAACGTCATTTAAGTTCATTGAATGAATTCTCACACGCATCTGTCCATTCAAACTTAGTCAAAAGAGAGTACAGAGGCTTGGCTATGATTGCATACATGTGTATGAATCGTCTGTAATAACCGCAATGACCCATAAATGCCTGTACTTCTTTTATGTTATTTGGTATAGGTAAATCTACAATTACTTTCACTTTTTCTTCGTCTGTCGAAATTCCATTCTTTGACACAATGTGTCCTAGACTTTTGCCTTGTCTGACCATGAAAACACACTTTTCTGGGTTCAAACAAACTTGATATTCTCGACATTTGTCAAACACTTGTCTTAATTCTGGGATATGCATTTGTCTCATATTCGAATGAGCACATATGCCATCGACATAAACTTCCAAATTCTTTCGTAAGAATTCCTTGAAAACATGACACATGAGTCGCTAGAAAGTGGCGGGTGCATTTGTTAAGCCAAATGGCATCACACGAAATGCAAATATGCCCCATTCTGTGGCAGAAGGCATCTTGTGTTGATCTTCTGGAGCAATGGCTACTTGATAATAGCCTGAAAAACCATCAAGAAAGCTGTAAACTTCCTTGCCCGCAACTCTTTCCAATAAGTGTTCCGTGATAGGAAGAGGATAACTGTCTCTAATCGTGGCGGCATTAACTTTTTTTTAGGTTAATACACACACACAATTTTCCATTCTTCTTGGGCACAACCACAATGGGGGATACCCATTCGGTATGCTCAATTTCGTAAATGAATCCTGCTTCTATCAAACGGTCTATTTCTTCTTTAATCTTCGCAGCGTAGTTATCATTGTAAGTGTATGGTTTCTGTTTCGTAGGTTTTGCATCTGAAGTCATAGGGATTCTAAGAGAACATATATCTGGATCTACTCCTTTCAAGTATTTGTAACTCCAAGAAAACACATCTCTATATTTGCGCAATAGGGCAACTAATTCTTCTTCTTCTTCAGTCGTCAAATCATTCCCTATGTAAGTACATCTTTCTTCTTCTCCTTCTATGGTAACTATTATTTTTTTGGTTTTCTCTCGATGATCATATACTTCTCCAACATCAGCTTTTCTGTTAGGCATTCGTACCATGATTCATGTATCTTCTATTTCATACTTCTTGAAGTTCTCTGGTACCTCAAACAAAGATTCTTCTTCTTCTGACATGGTTTCTTTCTTCTTTCTTTTCTTACCTTCACTTTTGGCAGTCACTTGTGTGGCTAACCTCACCTCATTCATAATCTCTTCGTGTCTCTAAGGGTAAGTTTCTACTTCGTAGAAATATTCTTCGTCTGATGCAAAAGGCGGGTCCATAATAATTGACTCTAGATCAAAGTCACTTGCATCCTCGAATGCATCAGTGCTCGGTTCACATTCTTCAATAACTGAATCACACATGATTGGCTCTATCGTGAAGACTGAAATGTCATAGCCATCCTCGTCACAGTGGGGTGTCCATTGTTCTTCATTGATGGCTACATCCATGGTTGCTAGGATTTCTGCTCAACCATGGGGTTCAAATTCTTCGTATGGAAATACTACAGGTGTGTAAGCGGGGTCTTGAAGGGTTCTTGGATGTTGTTATGAACCAAAGGTCCTGGCTTCTAACCGTTCTTCCTCTTGTTTTGCTACCTTACACATTCATAAATGAGTATCCTTGTGCCACCATGAGGGGTCTGATTCCAATGAGTGTACAGATTCTATCTCTTCGTGTGTCTTATGGACGGTATTCCATTATATTGGGGGTACGTCTCTATGGGAATAGTCTTTAAGATTGACTTTCGTAGTCACTCCTAAATGTTGCAAGTACAAAGAATTATTTCCCCAATCTTGTACAATTTGCAACTGACGCATGAATGGTCGTCCTAAAATCATCTCGTACGCATGATTTTTACTAAAATCACAAATGGCAAAAGTATGCTCAAACTCTACACCACAAGTGGTGAGAGACATGCCTTCTAGTAAGCCTAATGGTTTCTATATATGCCCATCAACCATTTGTAGTTTCATCCTGGTGGGTCTTAGTGCTGGCTTACCCCAACGTTTCCATAAAGAGGTGGTAGCGATGGCTACTCCAACTCCTGACTCTAGGATGGCTTTCGTGGTGTAGCCTTGATGGGTTATGGGAAGATAAGTGTTACCTTCCTCTCCTTTGCTTACATCTCCAATCCTTTCTATGGGTATCTCTGGTACCTTCTTATGTGATCCTATCTGTGAGGGAGTACTAGCAAGCTCAGGGAATTGATTTGCTACATGCTTCCACAATTCTGGTTTTACCTTTATCAACTCCTCTAGAGTGAGATGACATTGTACTTTGGTGTTCTTTACCACTTTCATGTTTCTAGGGATTACTGATTCTTCATTCCTCACTATTATCGTGGGTGCTCTCATACTAATAGACTTTGCTTCCCAAGGTCCTGTGAACTGAGGCAATTCATGCAAAGAGTTAGATTCAAAACCTGTGTGTTCACTCAGTTGCTCTTCCTCTACATCATCGTAAATAGAGGGGATGTCTTGGGAAAATTGTTCCTGCAAGTCATCTATTTCTTGAATAGGAGGATGAGTTCCTTGTTCTTTTCTCCACTTCTCTTCCTGTGTTTCTCTCAGAAATTCATGTGAATACCTATGTATGGAAGACAGGTTGTCTTCACCCTCTGTGTTGGGTACTTGAGATAGGGATGGTGCATTCCTTTCCTGTGTCTCTAAAACAATAGGGTTCCTATGTTGATTCTTTTTCTCCTTGCTTTCAATCAAGTATTCTAGCCTCTCCATTAATCCTTGAAAGTGTAATTCTCGTTTTGCCATGTTATTCCAATTAAGATATCTAGAGGCTTCGAACATTGCTTGTGCTAATTCTACCATCTTCATACAGAGTTTAGTTCTCTTGATTTCTAAGTCTGCTCGAGGGTAGTCGTTACTCATTTCAGCTATTTGAGGTCCTTCTTTTAATCTTGCTTGATATGCACGGAACATCATGTCTAGGTTTTCTGGTATGGGTTCCGCTAAAACTGATCCTGATTTTTCAGCTAGGTTCTCTTGATTCAATTCCTGTGAAGTCAATTCTAGGATTTTGGCTCTCGATTCCTTGAGACTTCCTTCCAACTCTGTTATCCTTTTACTCCACTTTCTCTTAATTCTTTCTCTGGAATCTTTCCAAGATTTTGTCTTTTTACTGCTAGATTCTCCAACTTCGCTAGTTTTGTCTATTTCTAACGCTGTTGATTCTGTAAGAGCGCTTGGGCTCTTGTTATAGCTTGGATAGGCATGTATGTAGGGTTGGATCCATCTACATTGTGCACAATACCTATCACATTGATTCGTGTCACATTTGAAGCATTAGCAGGGTTCTTAGGACACTCTTTGATGATATGTTCTTTACCACAGTCGACACAAAAGCCTTGTATATTATAGTATTTTGATTGTCCGGCTATCGGAGGATGTGGACAATCCTTTATGAAATGATCTCCTTGGCACCTAAAGCATGGTCCTCTAGGGCCATGTGGTCTTTGTTATCTCAATTGGGGCCGCGGATTACGGTCGCTAACAATCACATTGGCATAGTCGGGCTCCCAACTGGGTTCCAATGGTGGACTATCATATTGATATGTTTCCACATCTTCTAGTGACTCTATGTAATACGCGGGTGGACTATCTACATGAGTAGAGTCAAAACTGTTAGAGTTTGGGTCACTCTCTGTGATCAAGGGTGATGAAGGCACTAAATACCTACTTAGGTTCTCTTCTGCAGGAGCGTATTTAACTGAGATGACATTAGCTGGTGGGGGTGGTTGTTGAGTTAAGACAGGTTGTGGTCTCTGTTGAGCTTGATAAGGATAGTTTTGAGGAGGCCTATAGTAATGAGGTTGAGCATTGTATTGGCCTTGATACCTACCTCGCTATGCATATGCTTGCGGGTAGTTCTGTTTCACTGCTTGTTTGTTGTATGGGCAGTCTTGAGCCATGTGACTTGTGTATCGTCTCTCAATCGTACAGTATTGGCCACTAGGGTTGGATTCTGGTTGTGTTGCATTGGGACACACATTTTCGATATGGTCGCCACCACAGGTGTAACAACGCTTGTTTGTTGTTAACCTAGGCATCTGTTTATTAGAAACTTCTAGTTTCTGGGCCACTTTTTTTGCTAGGTCCTTGATCGAGCTCGACAATTTTGTGGATGCTAGAGATGAACAGTCTAAGTCCTTATAGACTTTTGAGAGTTCTAGCTCATCTCCTAATTGTCCTCAATGTCTATGCAAATTCTTACACACTGCTTTAGCGTTCTGGGTTCCTTCAAGTATACATAGGAGCATAGTTTAGAGCTCAACATGCCATCTAGAAACAATGACACTTGCTTGGCCTGTGAGGGTAACTCTTCCATTGGACATCTCTCAACGTATTGTCTAAACCTACGTCCTGCGAGTCTAACTGTTTCCTGAGGGGTTTGTTTGAAACTATGAATCAACGAAGACGTGTCATGTCTGATCCCACTTTTAGAGAATTCAGTGATGAATGACTCTAAAAAGTGATGGATGTCTCTAAATTTCCGTTGTTGTAATGGTTGGAACCAAGTTAAAGCTGTGTTCTTTAACGTTAGTCCAAATGTGTTATATTGTCTGAACATGTCTTCAACTTGTTCTCCTCGTAGCACTTGCTTAAATTATACAACATGATCATAGGGATCTCCTGTCCCATCAAAATAATTTTTCATGGATTTTACTAACTGAGTGGGTCTTAATATTCTTGCGTGTTCACGTGGTCTAGGTAGAGGAAAATCATCTCTACGACCTGGTATTCTAGGTTCTCTTTGTCTATCCACTCTATCTATGTCCATGTTCGTTCTATCTCTCCCTATGGGATGAGTGAAACTTACTTCCGGTCTTTCTTTGTTTTCTCTCTTTGAGTGCCATGGGCTGATGATGTTCCAGCACCCTGAGGGCTTGTGTTTACGTTTGCTCAAGATGGAGGGAATACTAACTCACTTCTCCATGTGTAGGTATTACCTGCGTGGTCTGGTACTACAAATACTCTTTTTGAAGTTTTATCTAGGTATTCAACTTTTCCAGGTGTGTCTGGGTCCTTAAATTCGTAGATTGTGATCGTGCCTACCTCACTTGGTTGTTCCGTTCTGTACCTCCAAAATGCTTTGTTAGTTTCTTTATTTACAAACAACTCTATGCTTCTGTTATCCTGAGGGATCCACTCTGGGATTAGTACTCTTGTTAGTATTGATTTCCCTCTAGGTGTTCTAGGCTCTTCTAATGGCTCTTTTCCTTGGGCTTTCGCTTCCGTCTCTAACTGAATCACGCCAAACTCATTAGTATTGTTTCGCTGAGTACTTAAAATGTACATCGTTCCTTCTTTGTCTATATATGCGTCTCTCTCAAATTTCACCACTAGACGTTCCAATCCAATGGGTTGATCAGGATTGTGCATTCGCACCACTTCTCTTCGCAAACCATCCTCATAGATGCGAGCACCTAAGCGGTTGGTTTGGAGAAATTCTAACTGAGTCCTATAGGGTCCTTCAGGTCTTTCCAAATATGCTATGTTTGACCCTCCTTCTGGTCTTTCCGTGTTGAAAGCCATTTCTGATTTACTCATTTTTTGAGCTCAAGTCGTAAGGATAACTATTATTCAGTTGTTGTGCCCACGATCGTGCAGTAGTTCCTACACTTGCTTCTGATGATCTAAGGCTTTGTCAGTTTGACTTACCTATATGCGTACCCGATCTAAGGTTCATGAATTTACTTCGCGGCACTCTCTGATCGTCAATGGTTCTTTTTTCTTACTTTCTTGATTCTTTTTAAATTCCTTTAGATTCTTGTCTTGATGTATGCGTCATGAATCGACTTTCCGTAGTACTTTTGAGTTCTCATTTCATCAGACTTAGGTTCTTTTCCTTTAGGTTTTCGTATCACACACCTTTACTTTAGTATTGGACTTTTAAAAATTAAATCTCTTAAACTTGATTGTTCTTATCGTCGTTAATCTAATCCACAAAGCTAACGCTTAGCCTAAGCTACTAATTGAATGAGGGGGTTGAGTAACCTTCCAACCTCAGGTCTGCTCCTTTGATTGCTCTGATGCACAAGAAGCTGCGCTTCCCAAGCCTTGCGTTCTTTACTGCCTTGCTTTGCCTTGCTTTTGATTGCCCTTGCTAGACCTGTAAAATCCCACTATTAGACCAATCTTCAAATGGATGATCAAGCACTTGAATATATATACCTTTAAAGGTCCTTTCCCTTTTGCCCGAAATTTTTATGCCCCCTGGCTTTCTAGTCCCTAAGATGGTCAACCTCAAATTATCTTATCTAAAAAACGTCTTCTTTTTTAAAAAATAGTTCAGGTCACGTAGTACTCGTAAAGAGCTTTCTAATGAGCTATAAAGCTCAAAAAACGGACTTCGGATGAAAAAGATATGACTGCTCAGGCCCACGGGGGTAAAAATTGACAAACAGGTTTTTCTTCAATTATGAGCTAAGGGGTCTCTAATGAGCTAAGGCATGAGACCGTCGATGGTGCGGCCGAGCCATCGCGATGGCGTGAGCCAATCGCGATGGTGTGACACAATCGCGATGGTCTAAGCCAATCGCGATGGTCTACCAAAATGCAAATTTTTGAAATGCAAGTGTGGATCCGTGTATGCATTTGTGTCGCCTACCTCGTGGTGAACTCGCTTACCAAAAATGTCCAAGTTGACAGACCATCGCGATGGTCTGACACACTTGGCAGAAATCTAACAGAAAGTGAAATTTTACCTTTTGCAAGCTTTCCTAATGCATTGGAGCACTGCACTTGCAAGAAAACTCAAAAACACAATAGCACATGTAAGCACAAAAGCTCTCTCTCTCTCTCGCATGCACAAATGAGGGGAAATGAGGAGAATGGGTGGATATGGTGAATTTTTTGATTTTTTTGGAGTGGAAGATGATGATGCGGTGATGAAGATGGAGTGTGGGAGAGGTGAAAAACACAAAAAACTAAGTGAAAACAACAACAAAAACTAAACTTTTTACCTTCCAATGCCACTTCTTGCTATACTCTTACCATCACACATTCGTCCTAGACTCGATCCCCGGCAACGGTGCCAAATTTGGTGTTGCTCTAGCACAATGGTGAGGACCACGTTAAGAAGCTCCACCTCCTTAATGTCAATCCACGGAAGAGATAGGAGTGATATGAAGATCGTGAATATGAGATGAAGTGAGAGTGATGGTGAGAAGCATGGAGATGCACACACATACACACACACAATGAAAAGACAAGCAAGACACAATGGAAGGTAGGAAATGAACTCTATTACTCAAGAACACTCTTACAAGCTCAATATAGCTCTAAGCTCTTCTCTACTCAAACAAGCTAATCTCAAAAATGAGCTCTCTAGCTCTTCTCTACTCAAACAAGCTAACCTAAAAAATGAGCTCTCTAGCTCTTTTTATAGATTCTAGACTAGTTTTGACCGGTTTCACATCTAGTGGCCAGCATAGTTAAAAAATAGGTTCTAGATGTTATTTGAAAGGGTAAACGGTGTCTAAAAATAACCAAAATTGGTACGCTCATTATACCTAAGCTCCTGAAACTTGAGGACTCCTCGGCTTGCAAAAAATGTAGCTATAAATTACAAAAAGGGTTTCTCTATGTTACATATGGTACAAAAGTGATGAAAATCACTGTTGTAAGTTTTGAAAAGTATTTATAAAACATAATTCTTCGAAAAATAATTCGACTGACTCCTTGCTACTTCATTATGCTCTATCTTTACATGCTTCCGTGTCTTCTATGCCTCTGGCTACTGCCAACACCTAGGAAGTCATTTCGAGTATCATGTATTTTTTCTAGTTATTTTAGTTATTATTTTCATGTATTGACAAATTAGGAGGTGAATTACATTGTGTTTGTTCTAATAACACATGCCAAGTAGGTGGGGGATAATCTAAAGTTACATTGCTAAATGAATCATTTTGGTTTCCTTTCCCCAATACAACATTATTTCTCAAAGTATCTACAAATGAATCAATACAAAGCAATAGAAGAGCATCCTCGTGCAACAAAATGTTGTCATCATGATACTCCTCCATGGCATCACTTCAGCCATAATCATCTTCTCTTCTTAATTTCAATAAAAACACATTAAAAAAAACTATTATTACAGTTAGTACACAATACAATACACACATTGATTTAATTATCTTCATATATTCATTTTCTTTTCCTAATCCTAGTGAATCTAGATTTCACTCTTTTTTAATCTAAATCTATTTTATTTTATTTTACTCTAAGACTACTTTGCTCATTCACTTCTTTTCTTTATCTTTTATTTCCTTCTAACACTTCGATTATTTATCTCTAATTGAATCTCTCTCTCTCTCTCTCTCTTGCTATCTCTCTCCCTCTGTCTCATCTCTCTCTCTCTCTCTCTCTCTCTCTCCCTCTCAAGCATAAACATCTTGTGCTTTGAATCTTACTATCATATGCTTGACCGTTAATGACCGGCATGGAACAAAAAGAAACTGAATAGATTTTTATTAGAATGGAACATATAGGATGCAAATGTATTTGTATTATTGTTGAATGTATTAGAGACTCAATGCGCTAAAAGATCCTTCCTGCATACATCTTGGAACTCAAGGTCAAGTACAAGCATGGAAGCACATTAGAAAGGTGGACACACACAAGAAGAAGGAGCAACTAGGGAGCTCCAAGAAGTACATGTCAAATTTTTAGAAGAATCCCCTACAAAAATAGTGATTTTCATCACTAAAAACCTGTAAATACTGTTTTCTATTTTTGTAATTCCATTTTGTTCAAGCCGAGGAGTCCTCGAGCTTGAGGAGTATTAGAAGTATCATCCTACCAATTTTCATAATTTTTAGACTTCGTTTGAGCCCTCAAATAAGCCCTGGAACCTAATTTTTAACTAGGCCAGACACTAGGTCTGGACAGGGCCAAAACTAGTCAAAAAACTATAAAAAGAGCTAGAGAGCTCATTTTTGAGGTTAGCTTGTTAGAGAATAGAGCTTTTGTAAGAGAACTCTTTTGCAATCAAAGCTTTCCATTGTTCCTCTCTTTGATCTTGCCTTGTGTGCGTGTGTGTGTATGTGTGTGCATGTTGGTGTGCTTTCACTCACACACTTGTGCCTTCGCTTGCTCGTGGTCTTCATACCGGTCCTCACGTCTCTGCGGATTGACAAGTAAAGGAGGTGGTGCTTACGCTTGAGCTACACCAAATTTTGGCGTCGTTGCCGGGGAGAGAGCTTCGAGGACGAGCGTTGTGATGGTAAGATCGTAGATTTGCGACGTTGGAAGGTAAAAAAATCTGTCATTTCTGTTATTTTTTGGTTTTTCTTCTTCATCTTCCTCATCATCATCATCTCCACCTTCTTCCATCTTCTTCTTCATAGAAATTTCTTGTTTTTTAGTGCATTCTCACCATTTTCATACCATTTTTCATGCATTATTGTGTGGGAAGGAGTTAGGAAGTGCAAGGGAGAGCAAGCGCCTATGTTTTTCATGATTTTCTGCTCATACGGAGCTCGCCATTGCTCGGCGCTCAAAAATCCGAAGTTCCCGCCAAAAAATGCGATTCTGTGATGAAAATCGCAATTTTGTGAAAATTCAATTTTTTGAAAAATCACGATTTTTTGTTTCCCACCTAAAAGCTTGCTGTAAGAATCACGATTCTGTGGTCATTCTCAGAATCGCGATTCTGTGGTGGTGCTCAAAATTGCGATTTTCACAAATCACGATTTTCAGCCAAAAAACATGATTCTGAGAAAACACGATTTTGTGGTTGTGCTCAAAATCGCGATTCTCTAAATTTTGAAAACCACGATTCTTTGAGACAAAATCGCGATTCTCTAGAACACGATTCTCTAAAACACGATTCTGTGAAAACACGATTTTATGAAAACACGATTCTCTGCTCAAAATCGCGATTCTCAAAAACACGATTCTCTACCCAAAATTGCAATTCTCAAAAATCACGATTTTCAGCCAAAAACACGATTCTATAAAAACACGATTCTGTGAACCACAATTCTGTGAAAACACGATTCTCTGCTCAAAATCGGGATTCTCAAAAACACGATTCTCTGCCCAAAATCGCGATTCTCAAAAATCACGATTTTCAGCCAAAAACACGATTATGTGAAAACATGATTCTCAAGGTACACAATCGCGATTCTTTGATTTCACACAATCGCAATTCTCTTGGTTTCACACAATCGCGATTCTCTTGGTTTCACAGGATCGTGATTCTCTGATTTCATAGCATCACGATTCTCTGGAGATTTATAGCATCGCGATTCTCTTGAAGTTCACAAAATTGCGATTCTCTGGAGATTTACAGCATCGCGATTCTCTCGATTTCACAAAATCGCGATTTTTTCCAAAAGTTCTTGTTTGCCTGTTTTGACCCCCAAGAGCCTGATTTGACATAACTTTTTCATCCAAAGTCCATTTTTTGAGCTGTATAGCTCCTTGGAAAGCTCGTTTCGAATCCTACACGGCCTCAATAGTTTTTTATAAGAATAGTGCGTTGATTTTCAGATAGGATAATTTGAAGTTGACCCTCAGGTGGGACTAGGGAACGAAGGGGAATCCAAAGGATTTTGAACCATACCAAAGGGAAATTTTGGACTCTTAACCAAAGCTTATGAACTTGAGATCTGGTAGACACCTAGGCAAGGATAGACAAAGCATTAGATCTTCTCAGTCTAGTGTCAACCATAAAGCTAAGTCTTGGGCAGAACAACTAAGTGGTTGTCCTTACGTACTAAACTCTGACACAAGTGACTCAGAAATGTCTTTTAGCATGGGGAAACCTGCAGATGGCTCAGGAACTGCCCATCTACAAACACTAGAAGGTCCCTATAAGACACAATTGGAAGATATTCTGACCAACCGATTAGGTGCTCGCATCTATGAGGATGGCCTGAGGCGATCAGTGGTTCAACTCAAAAATCCAGATCAACCTTTTGGACTTGAACACCCGGTGGTCAAGTTCAAAGAGGGTTCATACATTGATAAGGAAGGAACCATGTATGTGGTCACCAACCTACCAGATAGGACTGATGAGTTTGGAAATGTCATTCCTGAGAATGAGATAGGAGACCTAGAACAAGTAAATGTAGGACAAGGACCCCAGACTCCTAGAGGTAAGTCAGTTTTGACCAGAGTGATCACTCTAGATTGGATCCCTCAAGACAACAAAAGCATAGAGCTATTCTTGAATAGAGAAATAGAGGAAGCCTTTTGGAGATTCAAGCCAGATCAACCTAGCCAATTGGGCATAGTCATCGTCTACGAGTTCAAGGATCCAGAGATACCAGGCAAAGTTGTCTACCTGGATAACACATCAGAGAAAATGTTATTGGTAACAAAACATGATAGACATGCATATACTTGGAAGAGTGAATTGATTTTCCCTCCACCAAGATCCAATGTGTCCCATGGCCTCCAAGGAGTGGGATCATCCCAAGCTCATGAAGCCCAGGGAGAAAGAAATAGAGAGAGACCTGAGGTAAGTTTTGCACACACTATGGGCACAAATAAATCAGGATTTGAAAATGAAAGACCTGAAAGAGAAAGACATCAAGCACATAGGCAACACAGAGATGAACATGATTTTCCATTGCCTAGACCCCGAGAGCACCCAAGAACCCTTAGACCCACTCAAGTGATCAAGGCAATGAAGAATTACTTCGATGGGATAGGAGATCCTTATGATCATGTGGCCGAGTTCAAACAAGTGTTAAGAGCTGAACAGGTTGAGGATTTGTTCACCCAATAGTCGCAACTATCACAATATAGGTCAGCTGCTAGACGAATTCATTGTAGAATTTTCCAAGAGTGGTATTAGGCATAACACATCATCCTTGATCCACAGTTTCAAGTAGACACCCCAAGAAACAGTGCGACCAGCAGGTAGAAGGTTCAGATAGTACCTAGAAAGATGCCCTACTCCAGAGTTACCCACACCAGCCAAACAAGTGGCTTTGTTCTTAGATGGCTTACTGAGCACAAAGTTAAGATCATATGTGTACTTGAAAGAGCCTAGATCCATAGAAGAGTGTATGCGGACGTGCATTGACATAGAAGATAACTTGGGTGAGGATTTAGGATTGTCCAAACTCTATAAGGATTATGATAGTTCTACTAGTCATACTTCGAAAATCTCCACGGAAATAGAGGAGATAGCTGAGCAAGTTGCCAAGAAGCTGGGAGTCCAAAATAGACAAACACAAAGAGTCACCTCATTGAATCGATGTTATACCTGTGGAGGGGACCACATGGCTAATGTATGCCCAATGCAAAACCAAAACATTAGAGAAAGGAATGCTCCATATTGCAATATTGAGAGAAAATACACGAACCACACGACTCAAGATTGTCCCTACAATAGGCAGGCTATTAGACAAACTTATCACCAACCTTACCCACAAGGTAGATATCAGAACCAATACCAACAGCCAAATTATCGACCACAACAGCAATATCAGGCACAATATAGGCCACAACCAGTCTTGGGAAACCAACCACCAACTCCTGCCAACGTGATTCCAGTCAAGTATGCCATGGGAGAGGAAAATCCAAATAGAGCATTGGTCCCACTAACCCCATTGATACCAGATAATGACCCTCATGCTCATAGTTCAGACTACTCCCATGAAGGTAGTCCACATGCTTATTACATTGAGTCTCCTGAGCATAGTGAGATTTACTCATATCAATATGAGGCACCACCTATGGAGCAAAATTGGGAGCCAGAATACTCCAATGTCATGTACGCAAATGCTAACCCTAGGCCCCAATTGAGACAAGTAAGACCACAAGCCCTTAGAGGACCATGCTTCAGATGCTAGGGTGACCATTTCCTTCGTCAAAAGTTCAATCAGACAAACTCTGTCAAACCGGATTTGCATTTCCACGGCTTACTAGAAAGATTAGAGCAGTTGGTAAACAAACCACAAGTTTCTTTACCTCCACAGGCTCAACCAGTTATTGAGAGGAATCTCACCACCAATGGGAGCTTATGTTCCTAATTCCACGGATACTGGAATACCTCCTTCAATTCAACAGTACTCTCAAGAGTTCTTGGGGGAAATACAAGAAGAGAAATGGGCCAAGGAGAAGGGTAATTCCCCTCCTATTCCTGAGATTGATGATCTTCATGATCAATTTCCCCAAGACATTCCATCCATTTACGGAGATCAAGTCGAGCAACAAGAAGACGAAAGGATAGATTTTGAATCTAATACCTTAGAAGAACTGCCTCAATTTCTAGGCCCATGGGAATCTGAATCTTTTCAGATAAGAGCTCCCACAATACTGTTCAGACATGAAGACTCAGTGGTGCCAAGGAACACTGATGTCGTGAAGAACACTAAGGTTCAATGTCATCTCACTATAGAAGAGCTGCTCAAAGCAAAACCTGAGCTATGGAATCATGTCAAGGATCAAGTTCCAGAACTTGATTCCAAAATGCCAAAAGCAGGCTCTAAGCAAAAAGTACCAGAGATACCTCTAGACAAAATAGGGGACATGTGTGAGGGCGAAGAAGGTAATACTTATCTTCCAATCACCTACCAAGGCTACACAACCAAAGCAATCATAGATTCAGGTGCTAGTGTTGCTATTGTGACCACCTCCTTGTGGAAGCAATGGGGCAAACCCACATTAAGACCAACTAGAATGAAGCTTCAAATGGCCGACGGTCATTTTGAAAGACCTCTAGGATTGCTAGAAGGGATAACTCTAACCACTTGTGGTGTAGAGTTTGAGCACACATTTGCTATATGTGACTTTGAAGGCCTATTCAAGAAATTTGGGAATTATTCAAGTCCCATTTATATAAATTTTAATGTTAATTTCTTAAGTTTGAGCCCAACCTTGATACCCCATTTATAATAAAATTATAATTAATATTAAAGTGTCAATATAATATACTTTAATCAAGAGATAATAACATGTTGTAGTCTATGAATCAGTCAAAAAACTAACACATTGGGAAACAAAGATTTGTCTCAAAATCCTATGTAATTCCCATTTTTCCTGAATAGGCCTTTTTGAGAAAAATAATGTTTATGAGATGATCCTAGGAAGACCCTTCCTACGACAATTGCAAATAGTACAGGATTAGGGAACCAACTCCTTGTACTTGCAGCACTTAGGGGTCACCACCAAGGTCAATTTGAAGGATTACTCCTTCGGAGATGTACCACCCCTACAGTGGAATCCTATCCACAAAGCGAAAGAAGATTCCATCTTTGTGCATTCTGAAAGTTCACCTGATCCATCATGGCTGCATGAAGATACTCATTTGTGGATGTGCAAGGTCGAAGAGGAAGAGGAAAAACGTTTAAAGACAAGAGAAGAAGGAACTTCGCCAGGAGATAGACCCGTTAGAGACCCAGCCTACACACCGATGATCTTTCCAGATGAGGAATTTGAGCCTCATGGCTGGCCAAAAATCTTAGCCACCATGGACATTGCTGTCAATGAGGAACAGTGGACACCTCATTGTGATGAGGAGGGTTATGATATCTCAGTGTTCATGTGTCAGCCCTTGCTAGAAGAATGTGACCCTAGTGATGTCATATAAGAAGAAGAGAATGATGATGATATAGAGTCCATTGTGATGGATAGTTGCTTTAACTCAGAGTAGCACTATCTAGAAGATATAGGAGTGTTCACCCAGAAAGCTCTCACAAGTATTAAAACCGTAAATTCAAAGGAGGGAAGTGAGAGCAGTCAAAAGAAAAAGAAAAGAAAAGTAGTGAAACAAGAAGAGGAGAAATCATTGTTTGAAGTACCAGAAAACTTCAAGAAATATGAAGTTGACGACCGCAAAATTTTGGTACGAATGCCTAAGAGAGAGGCCATCATAGGAGAATCATATGATAATAAAGAAAAGACCAAGAAAATTGTAGTGACCATTGAAAAGAACGAAGAGAGATGCACATATATAGGAGATGACCTAAGTGCAAGAGAAGAAATGGAGCTCATAGCTCTATTAAGGGAATATAGGGATGTGTTTGCGTGGCACTATAGAGACTTGAAAGGGGTAGATCCAAGAATTTTCTCTCATACTATCCCCATGACTGCTGATGCCAAGCCCACCAAACAGAAGCCCTACACATATAATGACACTTATGCAGCCAAGATAAAAGAAGAAATTGATAGGCTAATTGAAGCTGGATTTATCTATGAGATTGAGCATACTGAATGGGTGTCGCCCATTGTAGTGGTGCTCAAGAAGAACGGGAAGTTGCGAGTGTGTATTAACCTTAAAAAAGTTAATGCCGCTACGATCAGAGATAGTTATCCACTTCCAATCACGGAACACCTATTGGAGCGTGTTGCAGGCAAGGAAGTTTATAGCTTCCTTGATGGATTTTCCAGTTACAATCAAGTAGCCATTGCCCCAGAAGATCAACACAAAACAGCTTTTGCCACAGAGTGCAGAATCTTTGCATTTCGTGAGATGCTGTTTGGACTCACCAATGCACCTGCAACATTCCAAAGGTTCATGTGTCATGTCTTCAAAGAGTTCTTGCGGAAGAGCTTAGAAGTGTATGTGGATGATTTATGTGCTCATTCCCAGAAAGAAGATTTCACATCCCTGAGCTCAGACAAATCTTCAACAAGTGTAGAGAATATCCAGTGTCTTTGAACCCACAAAAGTGTGTGTTCATGGTGCGTCAAGGTAAAATCTTAGGTCACATTGTTTCTAAGAATGGAATCTCAATAGATGAAGATAAGGTACGAGCCATAGCAGAGCTGCCAAGGCCAAGGAATGTTAAGGAGGTACAAGCCTTTATGGGCCATTGTGGATGTTACCGTAGGTTTATCCACATGTACGCGATCATAGCTAGACCCCTTTATGCCTTGTTGTCTAATTTTGAGTGGAATGACGAATGCGAGAATTCTTTCAATGAACTGAAGAAATGTTTGTGCAGAGCACCAATAGTGACCACTCCTGATTGGAATAAACCATTCCATGTCCATGTGGATGCATCCAATCACGCCATAGGATGTGTGCTAGCACAACCCACAGGTGAAGGAAATTTAGATTTGCCCATAGCATATGCTAGTAGACAACTAAACCCAGCTGAAAGAAATTATACCACAACCGAGCGAGAAGGCTTAGGCATCGTATATGCTATCAAGTAGTTTAGGCACTATTTATTGGCCAATAAATTCAAGTTTTTCACTCATCATCAAGCTTTGTTATATTTGGTCAATAAACCTTGCAATACTGGACGCTTAGTAAGATGGCTCCTCTTACTAATGGAATATGACTTTGAAGTTGTTGTCAGGAAAGGTAGAACCCACTTTCGGGCAGATCACCTTTCTCGCATCACTTCAGGAGAGTCACCGCAAGGAGTGTCTGATGAATTACCCCATGCTTATCTGTTCAATTTAGAAGTTGTTCCTAAATGGGCAAATAAGTTGGTACCAGTCCTCACCTTTGGACCCGCAAATAAGAATGTGAAAACCTCACAAGAAGAAATTGTAAAATCACAAAAATATCACATATTGGCAGGAAGCATGTACAAACAAGATACGGAGGGTGTACTCGCTTGTTGTGTCGAGGATGATGAACATACTAGCTGGTTGCAACAAGCCCATGAAGGATTTCTAGGAAATCACTATTCTAAACAACGAACATTGCAGAATCTAAAACGTTTAGGAGTGTATTGGCCTAGCATGGACAAAGAAATTCATGAATGGATTAAGAATTGTCCTGTGTGCCAGGAAAAACCCCCAGTGGAGCATGCAATCCTTTATCAAGTGTCATTAATTCCAGATTGGAGTACTTCATTGGTAGAGTTTATGAGGTCGGGAAGATTACCCAAAGAGCCTAGCCTAGCAAGAAGATGAAGCATGGAGCAAGAGGCTCAAGGCTACGCCTTAGTAGGAGACAACCTATACCGAAGAGGCAAAGATGGTTACTTAAGACTGTGCGTTCATGAATCAGACTATTTAAAGGTCTTAGAGACTGCACACAGTGGTGTTGCAGGTGGACATTTTGGTCCTGACCAAGTGATCAAGACCATTCTATTCTCAAGACTTTGGTGGCCCACTCTCCATATGGATGCTCATACCTATGTGAAGAAATGTGACACTTGCCAACGTGCACAATATCCGATCAGAAAAGACGAGATGCCTTTGAGGCCCATGATGGGAGGACGTGCATTCTCAAAGTGGGGAATAGAATTTGTAGGTCCTATTAACCCCCCAGCTAGAAACTCCCATGCATAGTACATCATTGTAGCCACAGATTACCTTACCAAGTGGGTGGAAGTAAAAGCCACAACAAAGAATGATGCTCTAACAACAGCTAAGTTCTTATTTGAGAATGTGTTCACAAGATATGGACTACCAATAGAGTTAGTGACTGATAGAGGCACACACTTCTTGAATGAAGTCATTGAAAATCTTCTCCAAGAATTCTTGGTGATACATAAGAAGTCTGCCCCCTATCATTCACAAGCTAACGGACAAGCTGAGAGCACAAACAAGATCCTATGTAATGTATTAACAAAACTGGTTAATAATAAATGCTCTGATTGGGACAAACAACTTCATCATGCTGTGTGGGCTTATCGAGTTGCCTATAAAACGGTACTTAATGCCACCCCATTTCAGATGGTCTTTGGACAGAATGTTGTGCTACCATTAGATTTCCTAATCCCAACATTAAAGGTAGCACAAGAGCATGAGTGGAATGGACATGAGTTGTCCTCTAGGATCTTTGATTTAGAATGCGTAGGCGAGACGAGGCTACGAGCAGCAGCAGGCATCTATGCTGCAAAGAAAAGACAAAAGGCATATTTTGATGCACACGTCAAGGATAAAGGGTTGAAAGAAGGAGACTTAGTGTTGGTTTATACGCTAAAGCAACATGCCCATAAGTTGGAGAAAAGAGGATACGGACCCATGATCATTAATAGAATTTCCACTAGCGGTGCAGTTCAGTTGGCCACTCTAGAAGGAGATATCTTGCCAAACTATATTAGTGGATGTAGAGTCAAGTTATACCAAGAACCTCTTACAGAGGATATGCTTACGAGACTCAACACTGCTAAGAAGTGAAAAGAAGAGGAGTTAAGGGTGAGGGAAGAAGCATAGGCAGAGGCCAGAGAGCATATTAGGTGAAATAAGTTAAGGCGACTAGGCCAAGATGTCAACTCAAAAGCCCCAAAATATCACATGGATATGTGCCAAAAATCAGGCATAATTACTTCTCAAGTCATTGACCGACGTCTCTTTGTGACCATAGAGATAGGACAAGGAAAGGGTGCAAGGAGTGTGAAAGCATTGATTGACTCAGGTGCAGCAAGTAGTGCAGTTAGACTATCCTACTGCCAAGACTTGCAGCTGAACATCAATCCCATAGAAGCTTATCTCATAGGATTAGGAGGTGTGGAAACCCCTTGTTTGGGCGAGGTGGAACTTCCCATCTACCTTCAAGATGTTCCAATCAAAGTCAAAGTGTAAGTGTGTCAAAATGAGAATCTTATAGAACCACTTGTCTAGGGTCAAGATTGGATCTATGACCATGCAGTTAACTTAAACCTAAGAAGTCAAATTCTTCAAGTTTGGGTACATGAACAACACATTACAATAGAATTAGGGAAGTTCATGCTCACAGATCATGGCACCACACACTCTCTTAGTCCCTCTAAGACTAATCTTCACGAGCAAGATGTTGTTTGTGCCAAAAGCTCTATGATCCAAACGGACTCAATCATGGAAGGACAATCGCAAAGGCAAGCAAAACCTCCTTCTTTTTCGAAGAGTAAAGCATCCCCAGTAGTTCAACCTAAGAAGAAAGCACAACAATTCAAGACAACTACTATAGCAAATAGAAAGACACCATTCAATAAGAAAGCAGTTCCGGGCATGACACAGATCTGGGTACGCAAAGGAGAGCAACCTCCAACCTTGCCCTCACAAACCCCATCCAGGCAATCCAACCAGGCCAGACGACAAAGAAAGGAGCTCGGACAAGCTCAACCATAAGATTTTCAACAACTTTGGGTGCCTAAGAAATTAGTTGCAGCTCAACAAGGGCGATTGCACATGTGGGTACCCAGGAAGCTCTTACGTCCGCAACAACCTATGCTCTCCCATAAGCAAAAAGTCTTAACAAAGAAGCCAAGGCGAGGCAAAGGTCAGAACCAAACACCAAGAACAAAAGTAAACCAACTATCCTCTCCAACGCAAGTCAGGCGACCAGCCACAAAGCTATGCGTTTGAAAACCAAAAGCATCGGTGGCCCCTACAAAACCAAAGCGCCAACCACAAGGGACACCACAATCAAGAAACCAGCTAAGGATGAATAGGCCAAAGGTACTTACTACACAGTCGTAGATCGTTCTGAAATGGATCCCCATAAGGAGGATGGATCATTTGTCATCTCGAGATCAAATGGATACCTCCACAACAGATGGCATCAACATCCGCAAATAACATCGAAAGCCTCGACGAGCGACAACCATGTGCTCCTTGCACAACCCAGTCTGTTGCACCATTCAGGTCATGCATTTCCAAAGTATGCATTAATATAGGGCCACATTACATGGCCGTGCATAGACACATTTGAGAGTCCCATGCACAAGAGCACATTGACATATGCCAACTACTTTTTTTTTATACTAATATCTATCTTCTTGTTTGGTGACATTGTTCCTAAAGAAAAAAAAAAAAAGAGGGAGTGGAAGCACTTGTTCCCAGGTTTGGCTCATGAAACATGAATGAGTCATGCTTAGTTGAAGGTGGAACCATTGATTACTGGCCAGTTATCAGTTTTTGATACAAATGTGTCTCGGCTAGCAGATGATATAATTGCTGCCTTATTTGGTAGATGTCAAGAACTTGGCATGAACATGGCATCTACAACTATGGTTTCCTCTTACCATGGTAGGAGTGAAGAGCTGGAAGGTCAGCAACTTGAGTGATGCTTAACTATTGCATGTACGAGGGCATGCAGGGAGATATCTACACAGGGTAGTTTTGGTACCCTCCAAATCTTTGTATGTATACTAGATGAGAAGACTCTTGCTTATGAAGAGACAGGATCAGCTATTCAAAAGATCTCATCAGTGGACCATCAAGACGGACATTCATCAACAATGTTCCCTCCCAAAGGCCAAGTGTACAACACGAAGAGATGAACATCGATCGATCTTCCCCATGGTATGTATCTTTACTTTGGAAACATCATAACCATGATAACTTAGGAAACCTCTTCGTCGACATACCCTTGAGCACTTAGCTCAAGAACGCCAATTTTTGCACCATACTTCTTCCGATGCATTTTCCAAGTAAGCATGCATAGGGCTACATTACAAGGCCGTGCACAAGGCACATATTTTCCTCAACCCATGCACGAACACACTTACCCATCATCCACTATGGGTTATGAGTACTCAGCATGACTATTATGAACATCAACTTTGGAAGATCTAGAGGACATCAACGGAACTCACAACAACACAGTCATGCTGGAATCCAACGAAGAAGTACATACCAAGGCACTACAACTTGCAAAAGCTTGTAGTGACAGATAAAGAACCGGACAACCAACCCTTCCACATCTGGGAGCTAGACGACTTTTGTGAAAGCACACTCCCTCTCAAAGCACTACTTGGAACAACCACTACAACAAGGGTCTGTCAGGGACGATAGACTCGAGAGGGGGGGGAGTGTTGGAACTCAAGGTCAAGTACAAGCATGGAAGCACATCAGAAAGGTGGACACACACAAGAAGAAGGAGCAAGTAGGGAGCTCCAAGAAGTACATGTCAAATTTTTAGAGAATCCCCTACAAAAATAGTGATTTTCATCACTAAAAACCATTGGAAATACCATTTTCTATTTTTTTAACTCCATTTTGTTCAAGCCGAGTCCTCGAGCTTGAGGAGTATTAGAAGTGTTGTCCTACCAATTTTCATAATTTTTAGACTTCGTTTGAGCCCTCAAATAAGCCCTGGAACCTAATTTTTAACTAGGTTGGACACTAGGTCTGGACAGGGTCAAAACTAGTCAAAAAACTATAAAAAGAGCTAGAGAGCTCATTTTTGAGGTTAGCTTGTTAGAGAATAGAGCTTTTGTAAGAGAAATCTTTTGCAATCAAAGCTTTCCATTGTCCCTCTCTTTGATCTTGCCTTGTGTGTGTGTGTGTGTATATGTGTGCATGTTGGTGTGCTTTCACTCACACACTGTGCCTTCACTTGCTCGTGGTCTTCATACCGGTCCTCACGTCTCCGTGGATTGACAAGTAAAGGAGGTGGTGCTTACGCTTGAGATACAATACAACTCCACAAAATTCCTTATGAACATAGAGTATAATGGAATGATACAACTATTTAAACCCAAGGTAGATGTGATGTCATAGATAATTCTTTTCCCCCATCTCTAGAGGTTCTTCAAGTGTAGATGCCCATGAATCCTATAATCTTTCCACATAGCTTTGCATGAAGCTTGGAGCCTCAGACACGAAGTGATGAGGAAGAAGGAGGTTGTGGGAGAGAAGAAGAAGAAGAGGCTGAGAGAATCAGATTCAATGCTTGCTCCTCTAAGCAATTGCCCTTGATGGTAGCCTTTTGTAGAGGCACCACCTTGGCAGTCCTCAAACCACTTGCTTCCCTAGTGACAAACTGGTACTTGGTGCGTAGACCACTTTGAGCCCTAGCCACCACAAGGTCTTAAGATGTAGATCACGATTGGGGAGATTCTTTTTTTTTCCAACATTGATGCTTGGAACCTAGTCAATTATTATGCTCTCCCTTGAGTATTCTCCACTTATTGAATGCTCAGCTTTTGGCCCTCTCAAACAACACTCATTAATCACCAACCCTTTGTGCTCACTATCTTCTACTTCCACACCACAACACTCCTTCTAAGACTCACCTTTGAGCTTCAAGAGACATCGAATATCATACTAAAGAATACTAGAACTAGAGTGAAGACCTATGACATTCTATTGGATGTAGAATATTGAAGCATTTTATCTATCTTTGAGACAAGTAAATTGGATTCTCAAAACGATTCTTGGAGTAAAACTAAACATCATCAAAACATGAGATACCAGTGTGGTATCAAACATTGGTGTGATGACCGACCAAGCGTCTATTGATGATATTTCTTTTTTACTCAAAATTACTACTGCTTCATCTAAAATTAAGTTAATCCTTTTTTTTAATAATCTCTTAAGACTCTTTGGAATGCAATTCATATGCATTACCAAGTCCAAGTTACACTATGAACTCCTAGTTTTGTTTTTTAATTAACTTACTCTATGTAACCTTCCTAGACAAGATTATTTCAAAGTTCCATTTCTTGCGAAATTTATGGAATATTTTTTGTATAAACATTTTATCTTGAAGCGTTTCACAATTCAAGTAGAAGTGTACTTTTTTCCTACTTGATTTCTAAATGGAGATCATGTAAGTTAATTACTTCATGATGTTGATGTTGAGGATATGAGATTGCATCCCCCTTTTGTATCTTGGAGTCACTCTATAATTTCTATTCCATTTCCATTTTATATTATATCATTTTCATTTGGGTACCTTGCCATTTGCTTCTACTAGTTGTATTCATTCTCCTTTTAAAGGAATTATCCCACATGAGATGTAATTTGGAGAGCCCCTCCCAAATCTATATAAAGAGGGCGTATCTCCCCATTTGTACTCGGTTAGAAGCTTGAGGATCCTACTCCATGCTCTTAGCAAGCTCATTTCTAGTCCACATGAATTTACCCATTTCATGGTCTACTCATTTTGAGTCTCACACACTCTTTCTTTTGTGAGTACACTCTTCTTTTCATTTTGCCTTCGTGCCATGTACTCTCTACATGGTATGAGAGCACTAGGTGGAGGACTTGGTGGTGCATTTGGTAGTGATTTTGGTGGTGGTGGCACTTGAGTTTGGTGGTGTTTCTCTCCACCCATTTGGAGAAGCTTTTGCCATCGAATTACACTCTTTTGGGCTTCCTTTTGCCCATTTTCCCACCCTCCATCCTTTTCTTCATCATTTTGTTCACATTTTAACCCCATTTCCCCTCCCTCCCACCCTTCGAGTTGCTAGCATTTTGTGCTCATTTCATGGTTCATTATTGCAACCTTTGTGTGGAGGCTCTGTTCTGTTCACTATGAAACTCTCTATTTTATATTCTTTTGACATGTGATATGGCATTTTGGTGAGCCCTAGATCTCAGATTTTGTAGTTTTTCTAAACACTATTTAGCACCCCTTGTACTGTTGACTTTGAAATGGCCAATTTGAAGTGTTTATAAACACTTGTGGCTTCAATATTAGTGGGTCTGCATCCCCTCTGGATAAAAATCTGTGATGATGTGGGCTTCTTGCACTTTGTCAATCATTGATATCTACATTAACTACCTCGCCCACTCAGTGCTTTAGTGATTGCATCCTCCAAATCATTGTGAAGAATCTCACATCCTCTGGAGCATTGCACAATCTCAACACTATTCAACAATTTTTTCCAACCGTCTTGCTTCATCCGAGCTGTGATTGTTCGTGATCAAGGCCTGTTTGTGATTTGGATCTATTGCATTTTTTTTGATGTGGCAGACACTTGTTGATGTTAACTAACTGCCCACAGAATATCGGTTCTGTTGTCACTCGAGGGGCTCTATGTAAGAGAGCTGAGCACACAAATCTAACCTCTAATAATCAACAACATTAGATGACCCGAGGAAGGCAGCACGTCATGGAGGGGAACAAATGCTAGACACTATGCAAGAGTGGCACTTAGTGGAGGGGAAACTAACGTGACAAAGATCCTGCGGCTTCCTTTCTTCTGCATTGGGTGATCCCGGATGGCTGCAACAACCAAAGCTCACACTGCCTCATGCACAAGCATGCTTTTGGAGTGTTTTCCACATTCAAATTAACATTCAGAAAAATAAAAACATTTTGTTTTAGAATGGTTAACTTTATCTCTCTCAAAACTTTTTGGTAAATTTCTTTGACTTGACTAGCCTCTCTTTAGTACCTGCAAGCAACAAAGCTCTAAAGATCTGGTTTGATCAGAGATCTCATCATAAGAATTCCCTATATTTATGAAGTCTTATGTAGTTGAATACAAACAAGTTTTAAGAATAAATATATTTTAACCACGCTCATGTGTGAGTGTGCATGGGTATGAATGTATTGTAATGTTCATGGGTCTATATGCTTGTGTTTATGCATCTGTGATTTCATGTGGACGTGAATATATATATATATTTATATATATGTGTGTGTGTGTGTGTGTCTAAATAAGTGTCATGGACACAAAGGAAACCATCTAAAACCTTAGATTTCATGTTACTTCCCATATCTCATGATTGGTTCAGATTTAGGAGAAACCAATGCTTCCATTGCATCCATAAC
Source organism: Ceratopteris richardii (assembly GCA_020310875.1). NCBI lineage: Eukaryota > Viridiplantae > Streptophyta > Polypodiopsida > Polypodiales > Pteridaceae > Ceratopteris > Ceratopteris richardii. Next base: position 101,968,769 of record CM035431.1, read on the forward strand.
GTGCAAAACTCTAAGATCGACTGCCTATTTGCTAAATTCTGACATTTTGAGCTCTTGATCGATCTACTGACATCATTCATGACATCATCACCTCGCAACCGCCCTTGGGAATCGCCCTTGGAAACCTATATAAGGAGGGGTTGGCCACATTCATTCTCAGTTTTGCCAATACTAGTCTCGGGAGCTCAAGGAGTCGTGGCCGTCAAGTAAGTACTCTCCAAGTTCCAGTTCCAGTTCCTGTCTTGTTTCTTGTTCTAGTCCTGTCTAGTCTAGTTCTTCGACATCCTGTCTTGTCCCCTTGTAATCTCGTAGTAGGAGATCTTGTCCAGTTCTTACTTGTATTCAGTTCATCTCCCAGAAGGGAGTTCTTGTAATCCAGACATCTTGTCTCATACTTACGATCTCGGGTTGTGGGATCTCCTGTATCATCTCTAGTCCAGTTTTCCATACCTATTGGTCCCGGGTTGTGGGACATCTAATATCAGTCACATATTCTTGTATCATTTTCCCTATGTGGGTGTTCTTGTAATCATCAGTGTATTTCGGAAATCTTGTCTACTATAGTCAGAGGCACAATCTAGTCCTCCCCTGACATTTTGGCAAGACTACCTTCATCAAGACCAAGCACCATGGATTCCCTATGCAAGGAGATCCAATCTACCATAAAGGACTTGATCGAGCATGTCCAAGAGATGAAAAGATTGCTTCGACAAGATGATTGATTGGTTTCAAGATATGCCTTGAATATCAAGATGTTGTTTCGTGGAACTACGTATCAAGAAGACTACATGGTTAATCAGTCTCGAAGTGGCCTCAAGTCTGAAATCAAATATCTCTTGCTATACATGCCTCTAGCAAGTACCTTGGAGGATGTTATCAATCAGGCAGTTCAATGTGAGAATCAGTTGTTCAAAGAAATCCGAGTCCAAGAGTTAGAAGTCTTGAATAATGAAGACACTATTCCTCAAGAATCTGAACCAAGAATCTTTGAAGCCCCAGAAGTCATTACGAATGATGTGGAGCATACAGACTATGAAGATAACAAGAAGATAAAGGACAAGGAGGAGTTCATGTTCAATCAAGTAGGTGTGCTTACTCAAGGCACTCCATCAAAGATCTTGGAAACACTATAATGCACCACTAACTGCTCAAAGGACCTATCTTGTGACAAACCTAAAGAAGCTCAAGGGAGACCCAGTCCTTCACCATCTTTCAAGATTAAGGATCATGAAGAATTCGAGGTTAATCATGTCTTAGATTCAAGAATCTCTCGAGGAAGATTGGAATGCCTTATTCATTGCAAAGCATATGACAACAGTGATCGTAATATGGAACTTACAGAAAATCTTCACAGAGAAAAAATCAAGGTTCGAGAATTCCATAAGAAGAATCGAATGAAACCCAAGCTAGAGAACATGGCCACTCCTCGTGGAACTCGTTGCTTGAGGGGGAGGTGATATCATGGACACAAAGGAAACCATCTAAAACCTTAGATTTCATGTTACTTCCCATATCTCATGATTGGTTCAGAATTAGGAGAAACCAATGCTTCCATTGCGTCCGGAACATGCCAAAACCCTAAGATCGACTGCTTATTTGCTAAATTCTGACATTTTGAGCTCCTGATCGATCTACTGACATCATTGATGGCATCATCACCTCGCAATTGCCCTTGGGAACCGCCCTTGGAAACCTATATAAAGAGGGGTTGGCCACATTCATTCTCAGTCTTACCAATACCAGTCTTGGGAGCTCAAGGAGTCGTGGCCACCAAGTAAATACTCTCCAAGTTCCAGTTCCAGTTCATGTCTTGTTTCTTGTTCTAGTCCTGTTAGTTCTTGGACATCCTGTCTTGTCCCCTTGTAATCTCATAGTAGGAGATCTTGTCCAGTTCTTTCTTGTATTCAGTTCATGTCCCAGAAGGGAGTTCTTGTAATCCAGACATCTTGTCTCGTACTTACGATCCCAGGTTGTGGGATCTCCTGTATCATCTCTAGTCCAGTTTTCCATACCTATTGGTCCCGGGTTGTGGGACATCTTGTATCAGTCACATATTCTTGTATCATTTTCCCTACGTGGGTGTTCTTGTAATCATAA